>JARQOC010000009.1:131755102-132285342 GCA_033576535.1 Allobates femoralis | reverse complement strand
CTGAATTACTGTGTTGAGGAACCTTTCGATTACACAGAGTTCAGGGTGGACTTATATAAAGCAACAAGAAAAATACCCTTATTTAAACATTTCATGTGTAATAAAAGTGAAAAGGAGGGTGAGGGTATAGTACAAAGGAACAGGAATACAGTAAAACCAATAAAAATAGGAGCATTAGGTTTTTTTGCCAATGATAATTCTTTGAAAGAAGTGAATGATGAAGTAGCATTGTTGTTGGATATAGATCCTGGTTTAATGAGTGGTGAGGATTCGGAGAGGAGCAAGACAGATAATAGCTTTTTCTTAGGAGGAGTGAAATCAGATTTCTACCCACCTGTCTCACCTGGAAACAGTGTCGACCTATTTGAGGAGATGGTCTGTAAAGAAATAGAATCATTGATTTATCCAAAACCAAAATCAAATTTATCAAAAAAGGAAAAAATAGCATTAGATACCATCCTTAAATGGGACGACACATTGGTGAAGAAGGCAGACAAAGGTGGAGGAATAGTCCTGTTAAAGAAGACAGACTACATCACTGAAGCTATGAGACAGCTCAACTCCCCAGACACCTATAATAAATTATTAAGTGATCCAACCCACAAATTTAATAAAGAATTGAGAAATTTACTAAGGAAATATGTAAACAGCAATACTATCAATAAGAAACAGGCAGAAAAATTAATCTATGAATTTCCAATGAAGCCCTTTTGGTATTACCTGCCAAAAATTCATAAATCTACCCAGAACCCACCCGGACGCCTATTGTGTCCGGGATCGGGTCTGTGACTGAACCTCTATCTCAGTATATAGATGGTTACTCCGACCCCTCCTAAAAAGAATACCTTTGTATATTAAAGATTCTGGTGAGTTCGTAAAAATTATCGATGAATTTGAATGGAGATCTGGGTATGGTATGGCGTCCATTGACGTGGAGAGCCTCTATACCCGGATCCCACAAAACGTAGCTGTGTCAATTGTAAGAGAAATATTGCAAGTAGAAGGTCAGGATGAGTCATTAATTGACTTCATTTGTGAGTCTTTAGATTTCATCTTGAATCACAATGCTTTTACCTTAACGATAACTGGTACAAACAAATCTCCGGTACAGCCATGGGGACTCGGTCTCCTGTACATTGGCTAACCTCTTTTTGGCCCACTTTGAAGACCACATAATCTATAATCAATCCAACTCCTACTTGAAACACATAAAATTATTCGTCCGTTATTAGACGATATCTTCATTGTTTGGGAGGGTGAGGAGATTATTTTCTCGTCCTTTGTAACATACATCAATGAGAATAATAATTACAATATGGCATTTACCCATGTGTTTGGAAGCAGGAGTTTGGAATTTTTAGATGTTAAACTAAACTTGAAAGAGGGTACACTAATCAGTTCACTTCACAAAAAACCTACATCATCAAATACTTTACTGCATTTTGACAGTGCCCATCCGTATCACACCAAAAAGGCTCTCCCTTATAGCCAATTTCTCAGAATAAAAAGAATGAATCATACAAATGAAATCTGTGAAGAACAAATGAATAAATTAGAAAGGAATTTTAAGGATAGGGGCTATCCCGAGACCCTGATAAAAGAGACGAGAAACAGGGCGGTAAAAGAAACAAAAAATGGCGACAGAAAGAAAATGGAGAATCTGAAAAAGAAACGCTTTGTGTTCTCTTTTAAGTACGGTCCAATGTACCATAAAATATCAGGGGCAATCAAAAAATATTGGCATATATTAGAAAGGGACAGAGATTTAAACTCTGTCGGGTTAGAAGTACCCGTGATTGCATATAAAAGATGTAACAACTTAAAAGACTTGATGGTAAAAAACAGGATCAGTACCAGGAAAACATTAACTTGGTTAGAAAAAAGAAGACCAATAGGGAATTACAAATGCAAAAATTGCAGATTCTGCCACCAGCCTGAGATTGCCAATCCGCTAATTATAGGTGATAGGTCACATAGAGTCACCTCTTTTATAAGCTGTAAGACTTCTTGGGTGGTCTATGCAATCTTTTGCCCTTGTCGGCGATATTATATCGTTAAAACGATAAGACGCTGTATAAGAGGTTTTATGAACACTACAAATCAATTAAAACAGGTATAGGGAGTCCTAAACTTATACAACATATAAATGAGGCACATGAAGGTAATGCAGAGGTCTTGACTTTTGTAGGTTTGGAGCATGTCCAACCCTCTGATAGAGGGGGATAACACAATATATTAAGAAAAGAAAGCAGGTGGATAATTGAGACTAGAGCGGGTGGGCCACTAGGACTAAATGAAAAAAATGATCTAGCAGTTTTCCTATAGGAGGCCGATAATAAGAAATGTAAGCACACTAAGATGAGATGGTGCCATCTGTCCTAGTTAGATGTATGCCTTTTGCGATTAAAAAATGATTAAAAAATGATTATAGTTCATACTAATATAAGTAGGTCAAAAGAACTAAGGAATCGATACTTATACCCCGCTCTATGCTAATGTTCGGCGAGCACATTGCTTGTTAGTGATGTGCGCGGATACCAGATATACTGCGGTCAACCCAGGGATGGCATTTCGCTTTTCCTGAGTATATACGGTAATCATTAATGTGAGAACAGGGTGGATTGCGAGCTGTTCCAACTCCAGTCATAAGAACTTGTAGAAATTGGTACTTGAATATATAATAACATGAATATGAATGTATTTACTCCAAACCATGTTGCACTTTAATGTATTTATAATATGTGTTTTGTTTTGCACACCTTAACTACGGGCGGTAGTGACGTCATGCCGGGTGTATTTTAATCCCGGACATGACGACAGACGCCGTAGAGGACCCGTAGAAGCGGCACACGACCGCGAAACGGTGAACCGTCGTCCGCCTTCCTTGCACCCCCTCCCTGCTGAGTTGTTCAATCGCATGGATTGTATCAACGATTAAAGGAAGAAAAAACGCAACCTTGGTGAGTGCGGCATCTCTTTTCTTTTGGATTTTGAATGTTCAATATTAATGAAACTACTCTTAATATTCTGTGAGAGAAATTTATATACACTTGGCAACCCAAGCAAATACCTTATTTAGGAATTATTCTTACAAAACTATTGAACACTACAATACAAGAAAATCTCTCAAAATTATATTGTTCGCTTCAGTCAGATATTTTACGTCATAATAAAGTCGAAACATCTTGGCTTGGAAAAATAATTAGATATAAAATGATGTTGCTCCCCAGATTCTTATATATAATTATTCGCTGTTTACCCATAGCAATACCTAAAATTTGGTTAGAAAAACTTCAATCACAGCTTTAATTGTTTATTTGGAATGGTAAGAGAGCTAGAATTTCCAACCTTGTTTTGGAGAAATATGGCTTTCTTCTGGCCGTGGGTTATCAAATATTTGGCCATGAACAGACAATACTTCCTCACATTCCTCTTCAATGTCGCATGGTGAGAGGCCAGAGACAACAATCCTCGAATGGCCAAGGTTGGGGTCAAATGTTTCCTATGACTCCTGATGGAGTGATGAACTAGGAACAGGTTGAGAATAGGATGACCCAGCGTTCTCTGTATGGACAGGAGACTGCGTGGTTGTGGGCAATTGGGTGCTGCTAGAGGAACTTATCAGTCATCCAAGAGAGTATCTGCTCTTATTCTTCTGGCTTCCAGACCCATTTACTTTCCAGACTGGGAAATTTCGTCAGGAACATAGATGTTGTAATGGTGTATACTTTTCTCTGTCCTGTATTCATGCATCATATGCAATTTAATGTATTTTAATGTAACCTGTGTCCTTCCCCCATGTACTACTTCTGGTGGCAGATTGTGTATTTCCTCTTCTCCGCAGGGGACCCAGCCAATGTACAAATTGCTAGACAGAATGGAGCCAGAAGTTACTAGAAACCTCTGACTGGAGCAAACCATTCAATAGTAGGTGTGAACCCCCTATACATGGGCTGATCCCAGGAGTCCAGACAATAGACTCATGTCTAGGATCAGTCAGTTAAAAGGCAGAGGTGGAAGAGACTGAGATCTTAGCTGAAGCGAGATCTTGGTGTCCGTGGGATTGCACAGTGTCCTTCCTTTGTTGGATCCAGTGGACTCTATCTGGACTATTTTTCCGTTAACCTGGCATCAGGATTGCTGGGTGACGCCTCCGGAACTGCTCCTTGGTTGTGGACTTCTTACAGACTTGGCAGAATTGTCTTCATTTGTGCTGTTCTATTTTCCCTGTTCAATAAATCTCATTGGATTGATCATCGGCCTGGTGTCCCTTCCTGCTTTGTCACACACCCAGTCACAGATGTATCAAACTTCTTCTGTTTCTGCTTCTTCTTCTTCTCTCAGACCCTGTGCCTTGTTGGGCACCACTAACAACCCTATGCCCACGTCCATGTCCCTGTCCCTTCACAACAGCCTTTTTATGAATTTTGTTTTTTTCCTGACATAGCTAAAGATGTTCAGATGCTGATATTGGGGAACAAGGAGCAGTTAGTGCTTTGTGGAAGGTAACACTGCAGCCTAGTACTGCTTTGTATTTTACACACAGCACCGTAACGGCACCAAAAAAATTGTCCTGTGGTTGAAGGTGATATATTACTCGCGCCAGTTACCACACAAGACAGCTGTGCTGGCTGTGTGTCAGTTGTGCAGTATCGTGTGTGCTATTTGGTGTGAACACAGCACCGCAACGGCACCAAAAAAAATTTGCTCTGAGGTTTAAGGTGATATATTACGTGCGTCAGTCACCACACAAGACAGTGGTGCTGGCTATGTGTCAGTTGTTCTGTACTGTGCATGCTATTGGGTTTGAACACAGCACCACAACAGCACAAAAAAATTTGCCTGCAGGGGTAAATGTGACCCCAAAAATAGCTGGGAAAACCAAGAAGGCTGTGGCATTACTGTGATTGGCTAATGCTGAGCGAGCAGGAGATCAGAATAGTGCGAGGCAAATAGTAAAATACTCGCTATGTTATGAGTACCGGGAGTACCACATTACTCGCCAAGTACCAAATACTTGCGATTCTACACACTCATCCATACTGGCCTCCTAGTTAGACCAGTAGGATGTTGTTTAGACTGATTGGATGGTTTTCTCGCTGACCCTCCAGGCTGCTAAACCCACCCTTTAGTTTTCCAATTTCTCACCCCTCCTCTGGCCGACACGGTGAGTGACAGCAGCACTTGCACCGTTGCAGTGGAGCTGGTATCCATGGTGCATTAAACAGTAGCGATGTCTCGCTAGACTTCACAAATCATGTGAGACGTTGGCAATTTGCATGGACTGCGCAGGTGCGCCTGTCTATGCCGATGTCTCACGAGATTTGTGAAGTCTCACGAGACATCACAACTGTTCAATCAACCACGGTCACCCGCTCCACTGCGCCGGCACGAGTTAGGCTGTAACTCACCGCGTCGGTCAGAGGAGGGGCAGGAAATTTGAAAACTAAAGGGCGGGTTTAGCAGCCTGGAGGGGCATCGAAAAAAATCATCCAGCCAGTGTAAACAACATCCTACCGGTCTAAATAGGAGGCCAGCTCTAGAAAGAATAAAAGTTCATTTTTCAAGTATTAATGGCCAGTCTGGGCACATACAGGGGTTACTAGAACCCCATTTATATCATGTAAATGCTGGAAGGCATAGTTTAAAATGCCCTGGGGGGTGACAGGTTCCCTTTAAATACTTGCTCACACAAAATACACAGAATCTAGATGACGTATACCACCTGATCTACATACTTGCTCTCTAAAAAAGCCATTAAGAATTTGGAGGCCTAAAACCTGAAGCAACATTTTGGTTTGACAGTATCGATGTGGATTTGTTGCCTAAATTTTTATATTTATTTCAAACTATTTTTATTAGGGTTCTCAGCATTTGTTTCTGAAGTCTCGACAGAGCCATTGGTAGATTAATTTGGGGTGTGCTCCAACCTAGAGTGTGACTTAAGGCCCCGTCACACCTGGCGACGGGGCTGAAGATGTCGGTGGCGACTGGCGGGTGCACGCACGTTTTTGGCGCCTCGCCAGCGTTGCCATCCCTATTTACATGGGGCGACATCTCCAGCGCCGTGCCGGCGAACCCCAGCGGCGATGCAGGACAATGGGAGTCTATGGCTCCCATCACCTGTCAGCTCGCCAGCGGCCGGATACATGGGGCGATGTGTGCACATCGCCCCAGATCGGTCGCCTGGTTTCAGAGCACTGCTCTGAAACCAGGCGACCTCCCGGCAGCGCAGACATCGCCCCTTTACATGAGGCGATGAAGGAGCGATGTCACTGCCGATAGGCCACGCCCCTACATCGCCTATGTAATTGGCGGCGATGTCACCCCGTGTGACGAGGCCTTTAGAGTTTAGAGTTCTGTGTGGATCGATATCATGTGGGGGGAGAAATGCTATTTACCTAGAATTCAATTGAAGTGACTCAGGAGGCATGAACCATCCAGGTTAAAATTTCTTCATCTTAAAAAACAAACATGTTTCGTGCACCAAAATGCCCCCTTTCAAAGCTGCTGTGATAAAAGGCATTCCTGTGCCTGAAACACATCTGCTTTTTAAGATGTTTTGCACTTTTTATCTTTGCTAAAATAGAGATGAAGAAAATTTAAACCAGATGGTTCATGCCTCCTGAGTCACCACACTTGAATTTTTGGTATAGCGTCCCTCTTCCCCCGCATTAATAACATTAATAGCAAGCACACCTGCTGGTAATTGGCACCCTCCAGTTGCAATCTCTATACACGCTTTGGCTCTGGATATACGTGGCAAGTTTAAAAAAACTTTATTTCAACACTATACATACTTTTTCTGAGGTTGGTGTCTTTTGCCAAAGAAGGCGCTAATCATGGTTGGAATACTTACAGTTACCATCCTTTTTCAGACCTTGTTGTAACAAGGGTGAACTTTGGCAGTACTGCACTCCCTTTGAGACATTGTTGACACAACAGAGCAGCCCTCTTAATCTTTTATCATGCGTATATGGTATTTTTCACTTTGAGTTTACTCTTGACATGGCACGTTGATTGACAGTTGCATATCCCTTATCTTTTCTTCTGCATATTTCTACTCCATTTTTTTCTTTTTCCTTTTCTTACAATAATCTTAAATGTTACAATACTCATGAATAATAAAGCTCAAGCCAGAGCGTATTTTTGCTAATTCATTATAATGCTTGACACTGATGGTGTAGGATGTTTGCTACATGTTATATGTTGTCTTTTTTGTAAAACATTGTGATTTGTGACTACCATGTAAATCGCCATGGAACTAATGGCGCTACATAAATTAATAATAATAATAATAATAATAATTTGTGATGTGGATCTTCCTTACTCTTACATAAGCATTGTAGAATTGCTTTAATATTGAGATTTCCTACTTTTTCCATTTGTATACATTGAAAACTTCCATTAATATATTTCATTTAAAACAAACACTAAAATCTAATTCTGGATTAGGAGTAATTTTTGTTCTAGTTCCTTAATAATTTATCTGCCAATATTTCAATATTATGAACAAAGAATCTATCTGATGTACAATGTCACTTATATTGTTACTTTTTCAGCATTGAAATTGCTTAATGTCTATGAAGAGGGGTGGGCGCAAAAGCATATAGGTGTGGACATTGAAAGGAATATACATGTAGTTTGGAAAAGACATGGACGGCCATTTGTGAATTTGGAATTTGTATCTCTCAGAGAAGAGCGCTCTATCCCACGGGAAATCGATCTTATTGGAGGCAATACGCATACTGTGATTGCATTAAACATTGGAGTACATTTCAGATTATTCCCTGTTCATCACTACATCCGAAGACTCCTCAACATTCGCCGTGCTATAGAACGTCTCTTCCTCAGGAGCCCAGAAACAAAAGTTATCATTAAGACTGAGAATACAAGTGAGATGGCAAATGAGTATGAAGGAATGGGTGATTTCCATGCATACGTTCACTTCTTCATAATGGAAATAGTCTTTAAAGGACTCATTGTTGGATTTGTTAATGGTTGGGACATGACTACAGCATTTAATACAAATCAAATACACCCATCAGAACTCTACGTAAGAAATGAGGTAAACATGTTAATGACATATATTTGCACCTGAGATGTAATAATGTTACTTTTATGTCTTAAAATAAAAATAGCTTTATCTACTGACTACATAGTTTACAAACAATATACACTGGAAGATGGAAGTGTCTTGAAAGTCCAAATTTGCCTCAATATAGAATGTTAATAACTAGGGGTGTCCAGGGCTCGTAATTGAACATGGACTTTGCCCCCCCCTGCCCCAAATAAAAGTCAGTGTCCAAATGTATTGATCTGGTATTTTTCTTATGTTCATATAGCTTGTTGAAAAGGTGCAGCACAGCCAATCAACAAGCTTTATTGCAAGCGAAAGATAACTGTATGCTGCTGTGAGCAAATAACATTTTTAAAAATAAATCGGTGTGGGTTCCCATCTATTTCTTCTAACCAGCACAGCTAATAAAGACAGTTGTAGGTTTCAACACTTAGCTGTCTGCTTTACCTTGGCTGGTATCAAAAATAGAGGATATCCCATGATGTTTTTTAAAGTTATTTATTTAAAGGAAATCTGTCACCCCCTTTGGGCATTTTATAAACTGTGCCCACCAGCTAAACATAATGTATTTGGGGTTCTTAAAACCCCTCTATGTGCCCAGATGTCCCCCTCATACCTGGGAAATCAACTTTTATTTTCTGCCTTGCTGCATCCTAAAACGTGCTGGAGGTATGCTCTCTGGTCCCGGGGCATAAGGTTCTCGCCGCCCCTTGCCAGCAAAACCCACCTTGCATTTTCAAAATTGCCGCCCTCTCCTTTGGATGGCCGCTTAGTGACAGAAGCACTTGCACCTGCGCAGTGGAGCAGGTCACCATGCTTCATTGAAGATTGTTCCGAAGTCTTGTGAGATTTGTGAAGTCTCTCGAGACTCCGTCACTGAAATCTTTCGAGTTTTTTTAAGTCTCTCGAAACTTCGCCACTATCTTCAATGGAGCATGATGACCTGCTCCACTGCGCAGGCGCAAGTGCTCCTGTCACTTAGCGGCTGTCCGCAGGAGGGGCGGCAATTTTAAAAATGCAAGGCCAGTTTTGCTGGCAAGGGGCAGCAAGAACCTTATACCCCGGGACCAGAGAGCATACCTCCCTGACCTTTTAGGATGCAGCGAGACAGAGATTGAAAGTTGATTTCTCAGGTATGAGGGGGACGTCTTGGCACATAGAGGGGTTTTAAGAACCCCAATTACATTATGTTTAAGCTGGTTGGCAAAGTTTAAATAGTCAAAGGGTCTGGTATTATCAGGGTGGGAAAAACCATGGTTATTTGACCCATCCCAGCCTAAATATGCCAGCCCGCAGTTGCTGAGAATTGGCTCATCACATTAGATGCACCAATTCTGGCACTTTGCTCGGCTCTTCCTGATTGCCCTGATGCGGTGGCAATTAGAGTAACAGGTTAATGGGGTTGATGTTACCTGTGAACTGACAGCTTGCATTAAGTCCTGGTATTAGTAATGGAAAGGGGTTTATCAGACACCCCGATTATTAACCCGGCAAGTATAGAGTTAAAAAAGATAAAGGGCGGAAAGTTTATTTAATAAAGATTCCTCCACACGCCCTCATTCACTAATTTATTATTTCAAACTAAACCCTGCCAATTTTGACAAAATCCAAACAGTAGTGTCCTATCACCCCATCTATTACTGAAGTTCTCAGAAAAGAATTCAGATGTTCCTTTGATACATACTGCTGACCGACTGTGACCCCTGGAACCTCATTCCGAGAAAGCTCTTATTATGAAGCTCCATAGAAATCAATGGGCATCTGAGAAAGTTCTCAGAACGAGGCTCTAGAATCCTCTACCGGTCAGCAGCATGTTTGGAATTTCTCATGAAAATATGAGAATATATGCATTTCTAAATTCCTCTAAGGAATCCTAAAAAAGAGAGGAAATGCATCGTGAGACCATGATGGGAACTTCAATGGAAGATAGCTGTGGACTGTCTTTGTTATGACGAGAGCACTTGAGATACCAGGTATACAATAAATCCATTATGGAAAGTAATTACGTCAGGTTGCCTCGACTTACATACATGAGACCCTGGGAAATCTTCTCCTGCTTCTGGACATGCTTTTTATTGAACGAGATCAAATTCATTGAATATGTATGACTGTGTATTAGTCTGGTATTGATCACCCATGTCTTCTTAAAAGAATTTGAATGCTATGTTTTCTGACCACTGTCAGCAATATTTTTCACCAAGCCTTTGTGTCATTTCATCTATGATTTGATTTCTTTCCTCAATCACTGTTTTGCATAAGCAGTTATTGTTTTCTGCATGCCATTTGATTTGGCCAAGCAGGAATCCACTGTGTGAAATTCAATCCGTGGCATCTATTTGTTTTGAATCTTACGGAAGAGGACCAATTTAGTGGTAATCTAACTTTTTCTTATAGTACTTTCTGATTATTGTGTATTTTTAATTGGGTAGAATAAAAGTTATGTTTTAAATCTCACCATTTGCTGAATATTATTATATGGATGAGGTCACTAATTAAACTAGATGAAACCAATCAAAATAAATTAAGAAAATATAATTGTTGGAGAATGGAATAAAAGACTAGTAAGTGGCAGGGTGTGAAAATTAATCAGTACACATGCAACTTGCTATGCCCACCAGAAATACATCATTGCTTCCCATGGAATGCAGATCAGCAGGAAATGACGTGCGTGATGTAAGCACCAGTGATGTCTACATTGCTCCAGGCAGAACACAGGTCAAAGAGCACACAAATCTCCCCCCCCATAAAGATGGTTTGGAGTATTAGAAATACTGAAATGACCCTACCTAACAGTGGTGGTTGACATCATATGCTGTGCAAGTGGCATCCCACTCAACTTTGGCCTGCCTTCCAAAGCCCCATATTGCCCTGAGAAGCAGATAAGAGTCTAAATAAAATTTTATATACACCAGGGAGAGTAAAACACAAAAAGTGATTACAACTAGTGATTGTCAAACCCAAGTTTGGGGTCTGTACCGAACACGTAGACCCAGAACACGGACTTCCCTGAAACATTTGTATTATGGTGTTTGGGTTTGGCTAAGTAGGGCTGCAAAATTGAGCAAAATGATGTTTAAAGCAAGAGAATTATACCAGCCTCCCGCTGCAGTCACACATGCTTTCGAGTCCGCTCATTAACCTCTTGTTTATTCACTACACTGACTCCAACAGCCAATCACAGATGCCCACTGTCTGTGACAGCATCTGTGATTGGCTCTTGCGCCCCCACCCATTGTGCAGGCATCTGTGATTGATTGCTATATACATAGGTGTACTGGCAACGAACCTGCTGTCATTTGGGTGTAAAAATAAATAAATATTTTAAAAAAATGTACAGAGCGGTCCCCCGTATATTGATACTTAGCACAAATAAAGTTGACAGCAGCAGTCTGCAACCCCCAGCTGTTTGCTTTATCTTAGCTGAGTATCAAATACAGGGACCCCACCAGGTTTTTTTTAAATAATTTAAATAAATAAATAATATTAAAACATGACAACATCTCCAATTTGATACTCAACCAAAATAAAACACACTGCTTGAGTTTGTATAATCACCCTAAGGAGGCACATAGTTATTGCACCCCCAATGGTAACTGGAGGTAAATCCTTCCTGGGGGATGATTACCAGCCCTTACGCCTGCTAAGGGAACTACTGGTAACGTCTGCCTGCGGGCAGTGCAGTATGTGGGTTCATGTGCAATTGCTATGACCAGGAAATAGCTGTAATATGGCTATAATGCCTTTACTTTGGAACCAATCATTTATCTGGTTTAGCGGCGGCATAGTTTTGGACCTAACAACTGCATTTTTTGATTATCTCTCTATCTGACAGCTAAGTTGAAATACATGGTTATAACTGTATTTCATCTGCAACTATCTCTAACTAATTATTAATGACTAGTCATTTACCATCGTGTGCATGTGATGAGCATTGTACTTACATCATCTTTGTAAAGCTATTAGCTGAAACAATATTGGAATTTGTTTATGTACAGGCTTTACATATGTAATGTACTCTTAAGTGGTCTAGATTGCTTTATTCTGTTATTAATGTGACTCCCATTGTACCACCTGCAGGCTTTATGTGTCACCACCTGCACAATTAGGTGTTTATGTTTAGTCTCTGTCCTTTGATAAAATAAAAATTTGTGTAACTTTTTATAAGCAAAATGGCTCCACCTGTTTCTTATGTATATATACAATGCTGTATGTGTTGAGCTGCATAGGTCAGTAATATATATCATTTACCTCTGGCTTGCTAGGATTACCATATGGAAAAAATAATCTAAGAATAGCAGCCTGCAGCCACCACAGAAATTGGCACATTCATTAGAAATCTCAATTCCTGGCACTTTACCCATCTCTTCCCAATGCCCTGGTGTGGTACAAGAAGGGGTTAATAACAGCTGAGTATTGAAAGCTGCACACCAACACCAAAAATTCTAACAAGAAAAAAGCATAATGGCTGACATGTATTACTGCACAGTGTGAACTGGAGCAAAAGGCATAGTAGAACATTACTCAAAGCTTATATAAGGAATAACATTAGAACTTAGCTGATGTGATGGCGATGACATCCTAGCCCGGTAACCATGGCAAGGTCTCTCATTCTACCGGGTCCTACTCTAATCGCCTTATGTCTGCAGTGTGAACTTGTGTGTATGGATATATGTCACTAATTGCAATTAAAACCTGCCTATGTAGGGAGTGTCCATGACCAAAGCTACAAATAAAATGCAGAGTCTCATTGCGGCTACAGGGCGGGGGGAGGGTGCACAGTCCAAAAAATAACTATATGTATATTTTAAAGATGGCTGGCACACCTCTATGTTGGGTGCTAGCAGGAAAAATACATAACATTACTAGATAATATCCGCTGCACACCAACACCAAAAATTCTAACCTTCGAGGTGCTCGGACTCATCACTAAACATTATCGATGTGACACAAATATACAGCTCCCTACAGTGCACAAAGTGAGCTGGCACCTCACAGAGAGCAGATTGATTGTTAGGGTCCCTCTTGGGGGCACAGCGAGGTGTTGTATGCTGCGTCGATTTGAAAAAGCCCACCCTCCCGCCCTTTCCCAGAAACACTCGTTTTACAGCCGGATGTCTGTGGGTGGAGCCTATGACTCATTGATTTGCGTTGGTCTCGGTACTCGGGTCGGCATCCGAGCATCTCGAGTTCCCATTATTAGGAAGTGGGTCTTCCATAGTGTTGCCCTATGTAGGCTGAAAAAAACTGAGAGGCACTCCGATGCCCCTTTTAATAGACGTGGAGGAGGGCCTCACAAAAACAACGTTCTCATTACAAAGGAGTGGGTCTCCTACACTTGAAATGCCCGTGTCAGTTGCCTGCCAGGGCCGTGGGGTACTCCGGACTGGTCCCCTTCAGTCTCTGTTGCCTGGGGATGTCACGGTGGTGGCTGTGGACCGGTTCCGTGGCCCTGGGCAACGTCAATAAAAGGGGAAAAAAATTAAAAATGAAAAAGTGAAAGAGTTTGTCATGGATGTGATGCCACCCGTGGTTTGTGGCCAATATCAGCCACCGCTGCTTGTCACGATCCCGCGGATGATGGGAATGGGCAGTGAGGTGTTAAGCCCCCCTACTTATAGCATACAAAAAAGGCAAGACATTAAAAAAACAGCTCACTAAGGCAGATACAGGCAGCGCAAAAAAGGGGAGCCAAACTACAATCACGGGCAAAAAACGAGTTGGATGTTATCCCTGTGTAAGTTGTATTGCATGCCAACAAATCCAAAAAGGAGAACGTTTTGTACACACTAAAACAGGGGTAGAATATAAAATAGAACACTTTGTTACTTGCTCTTCGGATCATGTGGTTTACTTGTTAGAGTGTCCATGCAAATTATATTGTATGGGAGGAACAACCTTGGAATTAAAAATAAAATTAAGCCAACAAAGATATTACATATGAAAAAAAGGACCAATTTACCAGTACCTAAACATTGGGTGGAAGCACGGCATAAAGAAAAGGACCTGAGAGGGAGAATTATAGATATGGTACCCCAAATGAGAAGAGGAGGTGATAGGGTCAAAATCCTCATGGAAAAAGAATTGAGGTGGATTAATAAATTAGAGACTTTGAAACCCCTCGGACTAATTGTCATGAATGGCAGGTGAGCTACAGGAGGGTAATTATATAATAATATGAGCTTTCTATGTATATTTAAAAATATATCACTATTTTATAAGACAGTATGTATATAGCATAGGAAACAGAATAAGGCACATGTAGCTTAATCAGCACCAATTATGATTTTATGATAAAAATTATAGTGTATGTTTAGAATTGATGTAATAATTTATGTATTAAGATCATTGTATATATACCTGGGCATTTGGGCTAGTGATTGCTGGAAGAAGGGTGATGGAGCCCGAAACATAGCCATACCCTGTATATGAAGCCAAAATAAAGGCGATTACATCATTTACCTGGAGTGCTGCAGCTAATTTAATAGTATATATCAAGAGGCAAAGTAAAGCTGGGCTGAACTGCACACCAAAAAGGCATTGCTGCTCTATTTATTAGATAGATAGATAGATAGATAGATAGATAGATAGATAGATAGATAGATAGATAGATAGATCATTAGAAACCTGTACACCAGCCCCAGATGTGCTGACTGGTATACAGCCTCGTGTGGTACACCGTAGTGTGCTATAACATAGTAACATAGTGACATAGTTTTTAAGGTTGAAGGAAGACTTTAAGTCCATCTAGTTCAACCCATAGCCTAACATGTTGATCCAGAGGAAGGCAAAAAAAAACCCATGTGGCAACACTAAGCTCCACATTGGGGAAAAAATTCCTTCCTGACTCCAGATACGGCAATTAGACTAATTCCCTGGATCAACGCCCTATCAAAGAATCTAGTATGTATAACTGGTAATATTATAGTTTTCAAGAAAGGCATCCAGGCCCTTCTTAAATGTTAGTAGTGAGTCACTCATTACAACATCATGTGGCAGAGAGTTCCATAGTCTCACTGCTCTTACAGTAAAGAATCCACGTCTGTGATTATGATTAAACCTTCTTTCCTCCAGACGTAGAGGATGCCCCCTTGTCCCCGTCTCAGGCCTAAGAGTAAAGAGATCATTAGAAAGTTCTCTGTACTGTCCCCTCATATATTTATACATTATTATAAGATCACCCCTAAGCCTTCGTTTTTCCAAGCTAAATAACCCCAAGTTTAATAACCTGTCTTGATATTGCAGACCCCTTAATCCTCTAATGACTTTTGTCGCTCTTCTTTGGACCCGCTCTAGTTCAGCTATGTCTTTCTTATACACCGGAGACCAGAATTGTACACAGTATTCTAAGTGTGGTCGCACTAGTGACTTGTATAGAGGTAAAATTATGTTCTCCTCATGAGCATCTATGCCTCTTTTAATGCATCCCATTATTTTATTTGCCTTTGCAGCAGCTGCCTGACACTGGCCACTAAATGTGAGTTTGTCATCTACCCATACACCCAGGTCTTTTTCAGTGACAGTTTTGCCCAGTGTTTTACAATTAAGCACATAATTATACCTTTTGTTTCCTCTGCCCAAGGGCATGACTTTACATTTATCCCCATTAAAGCTCATTTGCCATTTATCAGCCCAAGCTTCCAGTTTACATAAATCCTCCTGTAATATAAAATTGTCCTCCTCTGTATTGATTACCCTGCAAAGTTTAGTGTCATCTGCAAATATTGAGATTCTACTCTGTATGCCCCCTACAAGGTCATTAATAAATATATTAAATAGAAACGGGCCCAATACTGACCCCTGTGGTACCCCACTGTTAACTGTGACCCATTCTGAGAGTGTTCCATTAATAACCACCCTTTGTTTCCTATCACTAAGCCAGTTCTTAACCCACTTACACATATTTTCCCCTATCCCCATTGCCCTCATTTTATGTATCAACCCTTCCTGCCTGTATACAGCTAATTTAATTAAAAAAAGGACTGTTGTTTTGATGGAGATTGATATTAGAAGCCTGTACACCAGACCCAGATGTGCTGACTGGTATACAGCCACTTGTGGTACACCGAAGTGTGCTATATACCCTGCCTGTATACACCTAAATTAATCTTTACAAGGACTGTTGTTTTGATAGATAGATATTAGAAGCCTGTACACCAGCCCAAGGTATGCTGACTGGTATACAGCCTCTTGTGGTACACCATAGTGTGCTATATACCCCTCCTGCCTGTATACAGCTAATTTAATCATAAAAAGGACTGTTGTTTTGATGAATAGATATTAGAAGCCTGTACACCAGCCCCAGATGTGCTGACTGGTATACAGCCTTGTGTGGTACACCGTAGTGTTCTATATACCCTGCCTGCCTGTATACAGCAAATTTATTCCGAAAAAGGACTGTTGTTTTGATGGAGATTGATATTAGAAGCCTGTACACCAGCCCCAGATGTGCTGACTGGTGTAAACCCCTCCTGTCTGTATACAGCTAAATTAATCCTTAGGCTGCAGGCACACTGTCCAATTTCCTCACGGGAGTCTAATGGGAGGGAGACTCGCATTGTACTCAGACTAGTATCATTAAATGATACTGTCCCATTAGTGCAAGTTCCTCGCATTATTATTATTATTTATTTATATAGCGCCATTGGTTCCATGGCGCTTTACACGTGTAAGGACAGAACAAGGACGAGAACATAAATAACGACAAATAAATCATACAGGTACATTAGGGCAGAGATCCTGTCCACAAGGGCTCACAGTCTATAGGGGATGGGTGGGAGACAGTAGGAGGGAGAGAGGTGAGATGGTGCAGCGAATTAGGTCTCAGTGTAGGTTATAGGCTTGAAGGAAGAGGTGGGTCTTCAGGTTTTCTTGAAAGTTCCCAGGGTAGGGGAGTGTCTGATGTGGTGTGGAAGAGAGTTCCAGAGTATGGCGGATGCATGAGAGAAGTCTTGTATGCGGTTGTGGGAGGTGGAGATGTGGGGGGAGAAGAGAAGTAGTTCTTGAGAGGAGCGCAGATTGCGTGAGGGGCGGTATCGGGAGACCAGGTCGGAGATGTATGGAGGGGACAGGTTGTGGATGGCCTTGTATGTCAGGATTAGGGCTTTGAACTGAGATTTCTGGGAAAAAGGGAGCCAGTAGAGGGCTTGGCAGAGGGGGGGAGATGGGGGAGTAACAGGGTGATAGGTGGATGAGTCGGGCAGTGGAATGGAGGATGCTTCGGAGGGGTGCAAGGGAGAAAGCGGGGAGGCCGGTGAACAGGAGGTTGCAGTAGTCTAGGTGGGTGATAATGAGGGCGTGGACAAGCGTTTTGGCAGTGTCATGGTCAAGGAAGAAGCGGATCCGTGAGATGTTTTTAAGCTGGAGGAGGCATGAGGTGATGAAGGCCTGGAGGATTGTAATCGAGGATTACACCGAGGCACTTGGCGTGGAGGACGGGTGAGAGTGTGCAGTCGTTGACAGTGATGGTTAGGTCGGGTAGGGGGGAAGAGGGACTTGGGGGGAAGATGATGAACTCGGTTTTCCCATGTTGAGTTTGAGAAAACGAGCGGAGAAGGAGGATGAGATGGCGGACAGGCAATGTGGGATTTTGGATAGCAGGGAGGTGATGTCAGGGCCGGAGAGGTAGAGCTGGGTGTCGTCGGCATAGAGGTGGTATTGGGGGCCATGGGACTCGATGAGTTGGCCTAGGCCAAGGGTGTAGATGGAGAAGAGTAAGGATCCCAGGACTGAGCCTTGGGAAACTCCAACAGATAGGGGGTAGGGTGAGGAGGAGGTTTGGGAGTGGGTGACACTGAAGGTCCGGTCTGTTAGGTACGAGGAGATCCAGGAGAGGGATTCTAGAATTTGAAGCAGGAGGGAGTGGTCGACTGTGTCGAAGGCAGCAGAGAGGTCGAGGAGAAGGATGGAGTAGTGTCGCTTGCTCGCTTGCTCTTGGTGGTCAGTAGGTCATTGGTGACTTTGGTTAGGGCTGTTTCGGTGGAGTGGTGGGCTTGGAAACCAGATTGCAGGCGGTCAAAGAGGGAGCATTAGGAGAAATGGGAGCACAGTTCGGAGTAGACATGTTGCTCAAGCAATTTTGAGGCAAAGGGGAGGAGATATATGGGACGATAGTTGGAGACTGTTGCGGGGTTGAGGGAGGGTTTTTTGAGGATGGGTGTGATGAGGGCATGTTTGAAGGATGTGGAAAAGACGCTGGTGGTAAGTGATATGTTGAAGAGATGGGCTAGGGCGGGGATAAGGACAGTGGTGAGGTTAGGGATGAGATGGGAGAGGGTCGAGGGCACAAATGGTGAGGTGTGATCGTGCTAGAAGGGAGGAGAGGCACACTTGAGTCATGGAGGGGAAGTTACTTTTGGTCGAAGGGGGTTGGGTGATAGAGAGGGCGGGCTGAGGGGATTGAGAATCGAAGCTTTCTCTGATTTTGTCGATCTTCTGTTTAAAGAAGCTGGCAAAGTCATCGGCGGTGATAAGGGGAGAGGGAGGGGTTGCGGGGGGACGGAGTAGGGCGTTAAAGGTTATGAAAAGTTGCTTGGGATAGTGGGAGAGGGAGCTAATGAGAGACTAGAAGAAAGCTTGTTTTGCGGGGGTCTGTGCTGTCTTGAAGTAGATGAGGGACTGTTTGTACAAGGTGAGGTGCGTTGCCAAGTTGGATTTCTTCCATCTCGGTTCAGCTACCCTGGACGTCCGTCAGTGTTTTGGTGCTGGTGGCGAGCCAGGGTGGTCTGTGTGCACGGGTTTTGTTGTACGAGAGAGGAGCAGCCTGGTCGAGGGCTGTGGCGAGAGTGGTGTTGTAGAGGGTGCCGGCAGCATCAGCGTCATGAGAGGAGGCTAAGTCAGAGAATGGGAGGAGGGAGGAGGCGAGTGAATGGAAGTTAATGAGCTTGAGGTTTCTTCGGGGGTGAGGGAGTTTCCGGAGAGGGGGGAGTGTGGCGGGAAGGGGGAGGGTGGGGGGAGGGCGGAGAAGGTCAGCAGGTTGTGGTCATAGAGGAGGGGGGTTGAGTTTACGAGGTCGGTGAGGGAACAGAGGCAGGTGAAGATGAGGTCTAGTGTGTGACTGTTATTGTGTGTGGCTGAGGAGGACCATTGGGAGAGGCTGAAAGAGGAGGTTAGAGAGAGGAGTCTAGAGGCAGCAGCGTGGGGTTTATCAATGGGGATGTTGAAGTCGCCCATGATGATGGTGGGGATGTCGGGGGAGAAGAGATGGAGAAGCCAGGTTGTGAAGTCGTCGAAGAAGGTGGACGAGGATCCTGGAGGACAGTAGACGACAGCCAGTTGGAAGTTGCAGGGGGTGAACATACGCCCGGAGTGCACCTCGAAGGAGGAGAGGGAGGCAGAGGGGGAGTGGTGTAATTGGGGTGAAGGAACAGCTGTTGGCCAGGAGTAGGCCAACACTTCTGCAGCGGGAGTTGCTGGGGCAGGGGGTATGGGAGAGAGTGAGTCCGCCATAGGAGAGGGCAGTGGGTAAGGTTGTGTCAGAGAGGGTGAACCATGTTTCGGTGATGTCAAGGAAAGAGGGTTTTTTGGTGATGAAGAGGTCGTGGATGAAGGTGATTTTATTGCATATAGAGCTGGCATTCCAGAGTGCACCAGAAAGGGGGATTGGGGGAGGGGACGGCTTGGGGGATGGGTGTAAGGTTGCAGGGGTTGAGGATGTTAATGGTGGGGAGTGGGCGTGGGCTAGGGGTGATTGTGGGGATGTGTTGGGGAGACTGGGATTAGGGAAGATGTCGCCAGCAAGTAGGAGGAGGGAGAGGGTCAGGAGGTGGGGGCATGAGAGCTTGCGGGCATGTTTGGAGATAAAGGCTTGGGTATGGAGGAAGAGTTCAGAGGAGTGGGTGAGATGGCTAGGTAGGATAGAGGGGGAGAGTGTTATTGTGTTGTCGGGAGGAGGGACAGAGGGTGTGGTAGGAAGTGGAGTAGGATAGGAGTGAGTGTGAAGAGAAGGGAAAACATTGCATGGGGGTATAGGATTCAGTGGGAGTGAGAGGTGGAGCAGAGGGGTGAGGTGCAGATGGGGAGTGGTGGTGGCCAGGGGGCAACAGCAGCTGAGAGGAGAAGGTGCAGCCAGAGTTGGGATGGAGGCAGGGAACAGGAGGACAGGAGCAACAGGAGCTGAATACCCTGATGAAGGTAACAGGAGAGGCGCCAAAATGCGTTGGTGGAAAAAAGGAGATTGCTACTTTTGAAACCTTGCATTCCTTGTGATTCCATTGAGGCAGCAGCGCGAACCGTGGTACACCATCTTCCCAATATCTGAGGAGCAACGGGAGGGGTGAGATAGAGGCAGGGGTCTAGAGCGACAGGGGACAGGTGCAGCAGGAATGGTGTGCAAAGCGGGTGAGTGCCAATCAAGTCCAGGCAATTGCAAAGCAAATGGAGGCTCACAGAGTCCAGCAGATGAAGCAGGGTGATGCGGTGCAGTCAGAGAACAGATGTAGGTACAATAGTGGGGATGAGATGCAGCCGTGGATGAGATGCAGATGCTGACGTGGATGCGATCAGGTACTGCTGGGGTTGAGATGCTGAGATTCAGTCAGGATTCGATGCAGCTGGGGTCAGATGTAGCCAGGGGGGTCCATGCGGCAGAGGAGTCACTCAGAGACAGATGAGATGATAAATATTTATAATTTGCCAACGGTGGATGGCTAATCCAGGAGAGTAATAAAGGGTGCAGTCACCATTGTAGATCCATTCAAAGTTCAACATGCAGGTGAGAAATATCTGAGATCTTTCCACTCTCCATGCAGGAAGTTCTGAATTTATCTACAGCTATTTGTTGTGAATTTCTATCCAAGTACCTTCCAGTCATTTCTAGTCTATTTCAAAGTCTTGTACTTAAGTAGCTGTACTTTGGCAGATGTAGTTTGGGAGATTCATGGATCAGCCTAGAGTCTGGATCAGACACATGGTTCTGAATATATCTACAGCTAAGGGTCATCAGGTGTGGATGAGGGGGTGGGTGGGTATGGACTGACCAGATACTAATGTGGCTCCCCACTATGCAGGCGTCACAGAGGGATACTGCACCCGTAAAAGAGGTACAGATACTCCAGCTGCAAGCAGATTCTAGGATGGTGGGTGGTACCCATTCACCAGCACCCCACACTAGATAACACGGTGAGAGGTTACCCGGGAGGGAATAAAAACCACCTCCAGGGGGAACCAAAAGTAGCAGGGAGTAGAGAGTAGAGAGTCGAGAGTTGAGGAGAGTGGAGAGGAGTTCAGGCAGTGAGCCTGAAGGAACAAGGAGAGGGTCTCCCGGCTGAGGGACCAGGAGAAGGAGAGCTTTACCAGGCGCAGAAAGTTACCGGGTACCAGAGCCCGCACCTGTGTGATCCTCCAAGGACCACAGAGAATCCGGAGGACCGTGAAGGATATACTTCTCCCTGGCTCCTGAGCAACCAGAAGAGGGTACCAGGCACCGCTTGATGGTTCGGCGGTCAGCCAGCAGAGGGTAACCCAGCGGGAGCAAAAGGAGAGAGAAAACAGGAGGTCAGATCAGCTATATGGGATCCGACTTCACTACCACTGGGAAGCAGGAAAGAATATATATGAAGGCACACACCAAGGGTTCCATCATACCACCTGGGATCCGCTTGCAGCCACCCGTTAGCTGCCTGTTATGACATCTGAATGCTGAACTGAGAACTGTGACCAATGCTGCTAAAATTTCCAGTAAAGTACCCGGAGTGAAGGGAATTTGACTCTGCTGCATCTTCTTTGCATGAACTTGTTCTTTCACTGGATTGCTGCCCCGCAGGTCCAGTCCTGCCTGCGGAGGACTTCACCATCTTAGCCGCGATACCACTGATCCCCGGCGGACTGTGGAGGCGCTGGTGCAAATCACCAGAAACTGCAGGTGGCGTTACGACGACAAACTGTCCATAGCATCCCCTGTAAATACCCCTTTTTCTGAGAATAGTCCCCCAGGACACAGGATCACACGCGGCAACCATTCCCGTGACACAGTTAACCCCTTTTGCCGCCTGACACCCGAGTACCCCGCAACCTGGGGATTAACACTAACAGCTAAGCAGAGGTCATAAAAATAGGGAGGGCCTGAAGGGGGCCAGACCAAGACATGGTAGAATAATCATGAGGGATGCTGCATAGCATGGATATGAAGGTAAGACAATAGTGAAAGAGACAGAGTATATGTACAGCACACATACAGTCAGAGTCCAGGAAAAGCTGAGTAGACCCAATGCATACCCAAGACAGAGTATATGCACAGCACACATACAGTCAGTGTCGAGCCCCAGGGCGTAAAGTACTCGGGTATCAGGTGGCAGAGGGTTAACTTTGTCACGGGGAATGACCCCGCCTGACCCCATGTCCTGGGGGACTATTCTTCAAAAGGGGAAATTATTTGCAAGGATTATGTACAAGTTCGTCGTGACGCCACCTGCAGTACCTGGTGAGATGTCACCAGCGCCGCTACCGTCCTCCGGAGGTCGGTGGTAGTGCTGCAGTGATGGTATAGTCCTCCGCAGGCAGGACTGGGGAACTCCGGGGCAGCGAAGTGATGGTGAGCAGGTTGTAGTGGAGCTGAGATTGTTAGGGAGAGCGGGACCAGTCTATGAAGGGCACGGTGAGTGAAGAGGAAGGATGCATACACACAGAAGCAGTCTCTTTTACCTTTTACTGATGTTTGTCAGGTAAATACATCCAGGGCACCGACGGATGACAGGGTTGCACAGTGGGTTCCCACAGCAAGTGGGTATAAGGCCTCCTCTGCTTGTGTAGTTGCTGAAGCACAGCCTGCTGTAGCCTGACTTGCCTCCACTCTCTCTCTTGCCTGTCTCTTTCTCCTCCTGTGCGGTCTCCGGGATGACCCTCTCTGGACACTGCAGCAGGCCTGCGGTTCCTCACTCCCTCTCTTGACCTTCTCTGGAAGACCGGGTAGCTGAAGCTTTCACGGTGCGACGTGTTGTCTGTGGGCCTATAGTTCCCCACAGGTGCGAATCCCCAATCTCCGGCATTTCCCTTGGAATGAACTTCCCTCCGAGCTACTTGTTCCCTTTTCTTCTCTGGGCTCCCTGCCTTCAGTCCCACTTAGGCTGGTGGGACGCTGAAGGGCCACTCCGGGGTCACTGGCTCGGGCCTGAACGCAGCACCGACCACCGGGACTTTCTTGCAGCTCTTCTAGCGTCTGCACACACTCTGACTAACTCCTCCCCAGCAGCAGTATATATAGGGGATTTTGCCTAAGGGCAGCAAGTGGAGCTCCCCCTACTGTGCTGGGGTGGAAGGTGTTGTTTGTAGTAGGTACATGCTGTGGAAACCCAGCTGTGCATTAGAGAGATCTGTGGTTACCTGCATGAGCAGGGCGCCACACACCCCCCTAGGTAACATCAGTACTCCTGGACTGAGCATTTTGTGTTAAAAGAAATAACAATAACATACAGTATATACAAAGTCTGAAAATGGAAAAATTTACAAAAAGACACTGAAAGAGATTTGAAATATAGAAAACAGGTAAGTCCATACAGTGCTAGTCCATCCACCGTAGACTTATATTTAAAGTTTGTGGCTACGTTAGTCCAGTAAATTTTTACAAGTTCAAAAAGGGGAAAGAGTTCAGTTCCATGAGAGTCTATACAGTAATGTCTCTGTATGCTCCGCGTAAGAAAGGGGAAAAGTCTTTTAAAGTCCACATTTTTCAATAAACACACTTTAAAAAGCAGGGGTCCCTATGGGTGTCTCGGATTAGGAGACCTGGTACCTCCCCGCCTCAGGCACTTTCTGTTCCTAACTTGATGTGCTTGGGACTAGGCCCAGTTCCTCCACCCTTCTATACACTACTATTTACATGTCTATTGTACAGTTCACTTATTTACATGTTACCTCAATGTGCTCTACCTTGCTTTATACCTACTCTCCAAACCTAGACAGGGGTTGACCTCGTGTGCTCCTATGTGACTTCCGCACTACAGGTGGCACTGTCTCAGGTGATGTGTCTAGTGTTGAGTTTGGTGCAGGTGTTTCAGGTAAGCTTCTGCGTTGCCTTAGTCTCACTACTGAGCTAGCACGTTGTACCGATTGCAGTATCCTCAGATTCTCTAGCAACGGGTATGTCTTCCTGATTCCTGGGTATCTCTTCATGGGCTTGGTAGAAGTTTAATACCGGCACAATGATGGCTCCATTTTGTTGAGGCCAATCTTCTGGAAAATCTCCTAAAATGGTAGAGATTACCTTCTTCTGTTCTGGGATTGGACTTACTTCTGGAGTTGGCTCAAACTCTTGAATGGGCTGATTGTAGGGTTCTTGATTTTCGAATATATCAGAACCAGGTGAAACCAACTTATTCTCATTAAAATATGTCTTTTTATTAATATCAAAAGTTAAAAATAAGAAACCAACAAATTAGACAAACATATACACACATTTACAAAAAATGGGAAACCATACACGTATTGATATACGTACATGCAAGTGAAAAATATATAGTAGGAAGGTCAGACTCTTTTAACCCGCAAGGATGCAGGGTATAATCCCTTGGGGATAAAAACCTCAAAACATATCCCATATATATGTTCTGGTGTCATCAGGAGTGTATATCACCAGAAAAGATAATTATATGAGGGAAACGAGAGAACATTCCAAAACCTGGTATAGCAATCATACAAGATTCTGAATAACCATGGGTTGGTGACCTTCCATTAGGTTTCTGGATTCCCAAGCTCATATAAATGGAACCACCAAACGCTTGACGCGTTTCGCCTTCTCATGTATTAGAAGGCTCATCAGAAGTCTTTTGGGGGATACATTTATTGTTCAGTCTAAAAGCAAAGAAATTGGCAAAGCATTAGTTTACAAAAAAACAGATGGCAAATATAAATCATAATCTTATTGAGTAAGAGATATCACTTCACTCTCCTTCAATACACATACATCAAGTACAGAAAAATCATTAAGTGATCAAGTTGGTCAAATGTAAATGCTCTCAAGTAGGTAATGGTATGTAATGAAGTTATATATAAATACAGACATACCTTATGACGCTACAGGCCAGAAAGAATGGTATTTCAATGGGATAGTAGGTCCATGGAGCAGAAGTTGGTCAAAATCAATGAAATGGCCATAAACTTCTTCTATAAGGATCAGAAGGAATACATATTTTTCATAAATGATAAGGATGAATGGTGTATGGGGACCACTTTGAAAGACTACTGATATTCTCTATAGAAGAAAACGCCTTACCCAAAGTATGAGTATAATGTCATACAGATGACATCCAGAGGATGGGCATCAAAGGGACTACGTATTGGGCTATGTAGAGATAAAAGATTATAAAAAAAAAAAAGGGGGGGTCTAGATGGCATATAGTTGTATATGACAACCAAAGATAAAGATATAGATAAATCACCTTACATGAGTATGTCTTAATAGACATCTATCGTCATGACCTCCAAATCTTGTACAGATAATGATTTATACAGGATGAATCCTATCCATTGTGGAGTCATTATATAAAAGAATAAACAATTTTTGTATCAGACATAGACAGGTGTGAAATATAAATTCATGCAAAATGACTGAAAAAATGGACAAATGCCAGATAAATATATCTTGCAAAGTCATGCACAAGTGTGCATAGAAGAGCAGTATGTGCAATACAAAGAATATATGTAAGGACCCATATAGGTATCATCCAAAATCAAAAAAGAACCCAAAGAGGCATTAATCCTAGCCTACCAAAAACAGTCCCATCCTAAAATAATTAGGTAACAGCTGCAAAAAGGATGTCTCAATAGAAAAGAACTTACCCTCCATACAGCCACCTAGTGCCTCTGGATGCATGGAGAGGACTGAAATAACACTCCTATTTATATGGGAAAAACCCAGTTACCTTGTAATGAGTAAATAGGCTCAGGTGGTGCTGGATCGCTCCCACCTGTTTGTGTCAGTGACGCATGATCTAGCGTCATCTGACGCAGGAATGTTTGTGCTCCATGGCAAACCGATGCACGGAGCGCCGTACGAGCCTAAAGACGTCAGAGCGTCGGAAGGTGATGACGCGTCCGCTTGCGTTCCGCGGCCGCGCTCGTGGAACGCAAGCGGTAACAATGCGCATGCGCGGACCGCGATATAAGGAAATGGAGAAAAGAAAAGAAACTAAGAGGAATTTAGGGAAAAGAGTCAGGATAAGCATACCCATAGGAAGGGAGCTAAACAAGTATGTATAAGATGTACTGACCTACAAGGGGTATATATGTTTGGAAAAGGGGAAGGAGATTAGCAACGATAGAGAAAAGGGTCTATGATCCAAATTAATAAACTATATATTTTAATAGATCGCAGATCAGAGTGGAATATTTTAATACATGATTAATATATGAATGCGAGAGCATGTGCATTTACCATCTAGATTTACAATTTGCAAACAAATACCTTAAGGATGAAAAAAAGGAAGCATGGTTAGCTATCAAAAATCAATACCAAGAACTATATATATTTAATTGTTCCTGTTTTTGATGTATAGCCCTTCTCGGGTGATAACATCTAACAGGCCAGGATTTGTATTAATCTGAACACCACTGTGTCACAAGAGCCAATGAAAACTAAAGCTATAAGAGTGCAAGTGTTATTAAAGGAGGCATGTATAGCTCAATTGTTCGTTGAGCCTATTTGGGTGGACACTATTAAAGTTGTAGATCCACCTTGCTTCCTTTTGAAGGAGAATCCTGTCAAAATCTCCTTTTCTCGGTGATGGTTTTGGAACTTCCAAAACTCTGACTTTTAGACATTTAGGGTTCCCTTGATGGAATTCATGCACATGTCGTGCGATAGGGGTATCCCTGTCATTCCTAACGTCACCAAGATGTTCGCCAAATCTTTTACGTAGTTCCCTCTTGGTTTTGCCAATATAGTCTTTGGGACATGTACAGGTGATCACATAGATCAGACCTTGTGTACTACAATTGGCAAAGTCACGCAAAAAATAGACTTTATTATTTGTAAAGCAAATTACTGTTTTTGTGGGCTGTACCCATGGGCAAAACTTGCAGTGCCCACATCTGTAGGTCCCTACGGTTTTTAGGTTTTGTAACCAATTAGTCTGTGGTTTGGGTTTTTGATAGTGACTGTGAACTAACCTATCACCTATCGACTGTCCTCGTCTATAAGTAACACTTGCATATGGCATGACGTAATCTTTTAGGTCATGGTCGGCCAGCAGGATACACCAATGTTTCCTCATGATATCCATCATTTCCCCATTCCGAGCATCAAAGGTACCGATTAAACGGGTAATAGATGGATTGGCCTCCTTTTTTTTGGGGACTAATAATACATCTCTGTTGCTCAATTGTGCGTTCTTATATGCTGCGCTCAAAGTTGAGCGTGGGTAACCTCTATCCAGGAACCTGTTCCTTAAAACATCTGCCTGTTTGTAAAACTCACCAAAACTCGACAATTCCGCTTAATGCGGATATATTGTCCTTTTGGGATGCCTCTTTTTTGGGGTTCGGGGTGACAATTCCCCCAATGTAGCAAATTGTTTGTTGCTGTTGGCTTCCTGTAAATAGTGGAAAAAATTCCTCCTTTATCATCCTTACAGAGGAGAATGTCCAGGAAAGGTAATCTGTTATAACCAAATTCACTTGTGAAAAAGAGTCCCAAAGCATTGGTATTAAGTTCCTGCACGAAGAGACTAAAGGTCTCTCTGCTTCCTGACCATAGAACAAGGATGTCGTCCACGTAACGGCCCCAAAAGATGATATATTGGGTCCACTTACGCATCAAGTCGTTAAATACGTGTACGTCTTCCCACCAGCCCAGGAGCAAATTGGCATATGAGGGCGCAGCCGAGCTCCCCATTGCCGTGCCCCTGAGCTGGTGGTAAAAATTTGCTTTTAGACTGAACAATAAATGTATACCCCAAAAGACTTCTGATGAGCCTTCTAACACATGAGAAGGCGAAACGCGTCAAGCGTTTGGTGGTTCCATTTATATAAGCTTGGGAATTCAGAAATCTAATGGAAGGTCACCAACCCATGGTTATTCAGAATCTTGTATGATTGCTATACCAGGTTTTGGAATGTTCTCTCGTTTCCCTCATATAATTATCTTTTCTGGTGATATACTCTCCTGATGACACCAGAACATATATGTGGGATATGTTTTGAGGTTTTTATCCCCAAGGGATTATACCCTGCATCCTTGTGGGTTAAAAGAGTCTGACCTTCCTACTATATATTTTTCACTTGCATGTACGTATATCAATACGTGTATGGTTTCCCATTTTTTGTAAATGTGTGTATATGTTTGTCTAATTTGTTGGTTTCTTATTTTTAACTTTTGATATTAATAAAAAGACATATTTTAATGAGAATAAGTTGGTTTCACCTGGTTCTGATATATACTATAATTTGTTACCTCCTAAAATTATCCTTTATTGGTAAAGTAATTCTTGATTTTCGAAATCTTGCGGACACTTTTTAAGGTGATCCCTGGATACAGTCTTTCTGGTTCTTCCTCCATCTTTGCTGATGACGCAGACTTTATCGATGTCATCTCCAGAGTCTAGTAGGACTTAGGGTTCGCTTTCCCACCATTATCCAATTTATGATGAGTTCTTTTCCTTTTTAGGACCATACTTCCAGGTGGTATTGGTTCTGCTGGAGCATGCTTGTTATAATCCCTTTCTTGTGACTCACCGTGGCCGGGACTCCGGTTTAGACAGGCAGTAGCTTCTTCCTCCTTGTCACGGGTGGACCGCGCCTGCCGGTAGTGGGGCCCGGTTGAGTGCAGATCAAAAAGTTGAAGACGTCTTATGGGAACAGATTAAGGGGTTAATTTGTTTCGTGACGCCACCTATGAGTATTTCGGTAAGCCTTACCGACGCTGCGTGGCCTCCGGGGGATGGAATGCAGCAAGATGGAACGCTCCCCACAGGCTAAGCGATGATCCCCGGAGGCTGGAGCTACTGAAGATGTTGTGTGGCAGCTGCGGTTACCTTGAAGTGCGGACAGACTGTTCATAAGAAAGCACGGACACTGTAAGTCTCTGTAACGGGTGCTTTACTCTAACCAGCAGGCAATACATGGCATACAGTTTGTGGGTAGTAGACCGGGTGGACTCAGCAGTGATAAGTGTCCCTCAGAGATCCGTGGTGTTCCTCCATTCTAAGTAAGTTGCCGTTGTCGCCGAGGAATACCAGGTCGGGTACAGGGAGGCTGCTTGAATGCCCTATCCGGGGTATACGTTCCAGATGCTTTGGGGAGCCTTGGGTCCCTTGGTGGGTACACCGCTGGTTAGACGACAGGATTTGGCGGTGGTGGGGTGCTCCTGTAAAGCGGTCCCTCCACTCCTCTGGTTCGCATAGCAGAGCTGAACTGCTGCTAGCTTCGGTACCAGCAAACCGGCTGTAGATGGGCACGGGATGATTTTGGACCCGCATGTTGATGCCTGTTGGTCGGTTGGTAATGCAACGGGAGTAATGGTGCTCAACCGTGGTAAAGGTGAGGAGATGGCTGGTAGAAGGTGGCCAGGGGGCTGCACCGACTGTGCAACCCCCTCTCCTAGGTTGCAGAGCTGGGAATCTTCAGAAGGTCTTCTAGGTTGCTGTTACACATTCAGCTCTCGAACTCCAACTCTCTAAGCTGGACTAACTTCTACTACACACTACCCTTGCACTCCGCCCACCAGGACCTTGATTGGCCCTCTATGCTAAGTGATGCATGCAGGGTATGAATCTGAGTTAACCACATAACTGCTGGGTCATAGAATATTGCTGCTGCATTTGTGGCTGCAATACCCTCCTGTGACGCACTCGTTGCGGGGCGCCACACTTCCTTGGCACGGGACTTCTCCAGGTTGCTTTCGACACTGGTTTGAATCTTTTTGTATTGTTCTTGGCGATGGATCTTCCAGTTTGAAATGGCATGATCAGCTTCAGGATCTACTACACCAAGTTCTAAGTCTACAGGTAATTTTCCTGTACGAGCTCTCATCAGGTAGGCTGGTGTACAGTTGGTGGAACTTACTGGAATATGATTATACATGTTGATCAAATCAGGTAGTTTCTCTGGCCATTGGTTTCTTTCTTCCAACGGGAGCATTTTCAGCATGTCGATGACAATGTTGTTCATTTTCTCACAGAGTCCATTAGTTTGGGGATGATGCGCAGTTGTTCTGATCCTTTTACACCCATACTTCTGGCAAAACTCTTGAAAGATCTCTGCTTCGAATGCTGGTCCTTGATCTGTCTGGATATGTTTTGGATATCCCAATGGTCTGCAGAAGACTTTTTGGAAGGTTCTGGCAGCAGTTGCATCTGTCAAGTGCTTTACAGGGGGCAACCATCAAAAATCTTGAATAATGGTCTACCATGGTCAATGCGTAGGTATAGCCGGATCTACTTGGAGTCAGTTTTACATGGTCCAAGGCGACTAGTTCCAGAGGCTGTTTGGTTATAATGGGATGAAGTTGGGCTTTCTGGCTCTGTACATCTTTCCTTTTCAGGCTACAGGCTTGACAATGTCTGCACCATTTTTCTATAGATGACCGCATGCCGAGCCAAAAGAATCTATCCTTCAGTAACACCTTAAGCTTCTTCCATCCGAAGTGACCATTTTGGTTGTGGTATGCATCCAAGACCACGGGGACCTCTGATCTTGGCACGATGATATGCCAAGCTATCTCATGAGCCGGGTCTGGGTCCTGTGCCTAAAACCGAAGTGGGGTAACGGGTTCACTGTCCTTACCGAAGTGTCTTGACGAGTTTGCTGACATTGGGTTATTCTGACCTTTAGTTGATGAAAGGCGGGCAACTCTATTTCCTCCAACTCATCTTCATCAACACCTTCTTCTGATAAGTGAGGCATCCTGGATAAAGCATCCGCATTTCCATTCTGGTGCCCAGCCCGGTACTTGATGGTGAATTAGTAATTGGAGAGTCTGGCCATCCATCTCTGCTCCATGGCTCCCAACTTTGCAGTTTCCAGGTGGGTGAGCGGATTGTTATCCGTGTAGGTGGTGAATTTGCTAGAGGCTAGATAGTGTTTGAACCTCTCTGTGAGGGCCCAGACCAAGGCCAGAAATTCCAGCTTGAAGGAACTGTAGTTTTCCAGGTTCCTTTCTGTGGGGCGCAGCTTTCCGGCTGGCGTAGGTGATCACCCTCTCCTTGCCGTCTTGCTTTTGGGAAAGGACGGCTCCAAGTCCCACATTGCTGGCGTCTGTATACAACAAGAATGGCAAATTGTAGTCCGGGTAAGCTAGGATTTCTTCTCCTGTTAGGGCTACCTTCATCGTCTGGAACGCTTCTTCTTGTTCCTTGTCCCATCTCCATGGAGAATCCTTTGACTTGCCCTTCATGGATTGGCCTACTAGGAGGTCTTGCAGTGGAGTGGCCTTCTTGGTGTACTCCTTGATGAACCTTTGGTAGTAGCCCACCAAACCCAGGAATTGACGTACCTCCTTGATGGTTTTGGGTTCTGGCCATTCTCTGATTGCTGTCACCTTGTCTGGATCAGGGGCCACGCCTTCGACACAGACTATGTCTCCCAGGTACTGCACTCTTGGCTTTAACAGGTGGATTTGGATGGTTTTAGCTTCATCCCATATTTGGCCAGAGCTTTGAACACTTCTCCTAGATGTGCGACATGTTCCTTGTAGGTCTTGGAGTACACAATCACATCATCCAGGTAGAGCAGTACCGTCTCGAAGTTCTTATGCCCCAGGCAACTCTCCGTTAACCTCTGGAGGGTGCCGGGTGCATTACATAGTCCGAAGGGCATGCTGTTGAATTCACATAGGCCCATAGGTGTTGCGAATTACGTCTTCTCTCGGTCTTCTTCGGCTACGGACACCAGCCAATACCCACTAGTGAGATCTAAGGCGGAAAAGTATTGGCAGACTTCAACGCAGCTAAAGATTCCTCAATACGTGGTAACGGGTAAGCATCTTTGTGTGTTATGTGGTTTATTTGCCTATAGTCTACACACATCCTCATACTGCCATCCTTTTTCCTGACTAGGACTATTGGAGCTGCCCAGGGACTACAGCTATCTCGTATAACCCCTGCGTCTTTCATGTCCTGTAACATCTCTTTGGCTTTTTGATAATGTGCAGGTGGAATAGGCCTGTACCGCTCCTTGATTGGTGAATGTGTACCTGTGGGGATGTGATGTTGTACCCCTTTTATCCTACCAAAATCAAGTGGATGCTTACTAAAGACTTGTTCAAATTCCTGAACTACCCGGTACACACCTTGCTTCTCATACACAGGAGTGGTCTCAGTTCTGCCATGGAGCTGCTGGCACCAGTCCTCCATGGCCCGGTTGTTTGATCATGTTTTGTCCCTTTTCACGTAGTTCGGGATGCACTGTTTGGATCTCTTTGTTGCTGACTGTGTATAATTTAGCAACGGTGGTATACCTGAGTAATTTAACCTCCTCACTGCCACAATTTAAGATGCGAACAGGTACTCTCCCATTGTGTACATCGACCACCCCCTGGCTGTCAACAGTGTAGGTTTGTACTCTGTGCTGACGGGCTACACTAATGCTTGATAGTCCTGCCCTCTCAGACCTATAGCTGCTCAACACCAAATCATCATTTCACTCATTGGGGTATCACAATAGGCAACGGGTCTGTCACCCATGCTGTACCAATATCACCACCTGTAATTGTTACCTGTTGTTGGTGTAGGATGTCTCTGATCTCACGCTGGATAACCTTCCTCTGACCAGGTCTGGCAGTGTCTGCAATCTGTTGAAGCAAAGACAAAACTTTCTCCATGCAATTGCTAACAAAATTTGTACCCAGTATGATATAAGAATCATTTGCATTACTGGCTTCTCCTACTACAAGGACCCCTTGGTTCTGTAATTCCACCCTCCCCACCTTTATGGGCACTTCTCTAACCCCCATCACAGTGATTGGTTCACCATTAGCTGCATGAAGGAAAAGGTCTATTTCAGTCTGTTTCAGTTCTGCATCAGCCCAGTATTTCTTATAAAGAATATAGGGGATGGTGGTCACCTGTGACCCGGTGTCCAGTAGAGCAGGTGTCGGGATGCCATCCAGTACAATGGACAGAAACGGCCTCTGTCCGATGAAGGTCTTGTACCAGGTGGCTGGGCCCTGTTGATCTAGTCCTGAGGCTTGGCCCCGGCCCCCAGGAACTGCCCATTTAAAGGACAGCGCCTGGGGAGGTGGCTGGTATGGTTACAGTGGTGGCAGATGGACACCCCAGTGGAGCTGTAGCAGTTGGTGGGTCCTCCTCTGTATGCTGCAGCTTGCTTCCTTCGCATCCAGGGAACGTCTTCCGGGCTGTTGGCAAGTTGAATCAGCGGATGAGGCTTGGCCTGGGGTCTTGGTGTTGGCTGTTAGCTCTGCTGTAACTGCATAGCGTCCATCAGTTTGGAGATATTTTTGTTTATCTCACGTATCTCAGCACACATCTCAGCCCGCAGAGAATCATATTTGTCAGGCTGCGCAGATTGTACGTTGTGCGTGGCTGCAGTCACGGGTACTGGTTTTGGAGTAGCCTGCAGCTCACCGTTGCACCACCGTTTAATTGCAGCTTCATGGGTCTCTACCGGCTTTAACCCTTTGATGGCCATCTCTTTCAGGGTGATAAAGTCAGCATCTGGGTTGCTCAATGACCACCAACGTACATTTTTACTGTCCTCAGGGGATAGCAATCCCGTGTGAACTGTTCAATGAGGAGTTTGTTCTCATCTTGTGCACTGGCAGGGCTGACATGTATAAGGGTGCGCAATGCTTCTTCCAGACGCCAGGCATAAGCTTTTATGTCATCTCCCGGCCTCTGGTAGCAGTGATGGAAGCGCATGCGTATATCAGCCTCATTACACTCCTCAAAGGTAGCTCTCAGTTTATTGAATATAGCAGGGGCTGATCAGCGTTCAGCGGCAGACCAGGACGCATTTTCTTTCTCTGTTGCACCAGTTAACTGTTCGAGTACCACAGCAGCACGTTGTTGGCTAGTCATAGCATGCATATCCAGGACGCCATTGATCTTTTGCTTGAATTCGTCCAGCGTATCAGGGCGGCCGTCATACTGGGCAACCACTTGGCCCCCGGGATGTATGGAAATGACATGGGCATTATCGGGGCGACTTTACACGGAGTGCCGGACGTGCTGACAGTGCTACCGGAGGCAGCCATCGATTGTCCGGTGTAATTCTGGGGATCAGCGTATGCAGCGTCATCGTCGCTGGAGGAGGCCGACATGTTGGAGGCTCCCCTAGTGAATTACAGCCAGTCGTTGAAGAGTTAAACAGTTCGGGAGTTTCTGGACTAGGCCGCGGCGCTCAGGAATGCTCGGCTGAGTGAGGGGCGGGTTTCAGTTTTGCGCTCTGCAGGCTGGCACACTCCCTTTCTTCTCGCTCTTCGGCGCAGTAATGGCTGCGTAGTTTAAATAGTCACTTAATAGAGTCAATAAAACAGCATACAGTACCCGGTAATACCGGGCACGGGATCCTGTTTGTGACGCCAGAAAGATATGTCGAGCCCCAGGGTGTAGGGTACTCGGATATCAGGTGGCAGAGGGTTAACTTTGTCACGGGAATGGCGGCCGCACCTGACCCCATGTCCTGGGGGACTATTCTTCAAAAAGGGAAATTATTTGCAAGCATTATGTACAAGTTCGTCGAGACGCCACCTGCAGTACCTGGTGAGATGTCACCAGCGCCGCTACCGTCCTCCGGAGGTCGGTGGTAGTGCGGCAGTGATGGTATAGTCCTCCGCAGGCAGGACTGGGGACCTCTGGGGCAGCGCAGTGAGGGTGAACAGGTTGTAGTGGAGCTGAGATTGTTAGGGAGAGCGGGACCAGTCTATGAGGGCACGGTGAGTAAAGAGTAAGGATGCACACACACAGAAGAAGTCTCTTTTACCTTTTACTGATGTTTGTCAGGTAAATACATCCAGGGCACCGACGGGTGACATGGTTGCACAGTGGTTTCCCACAGCAAGTGGGTATAAGGCCTTCTTTGCTTGTGTAGTTGCTGAAGCACAACCTGCTGCAGCCTGACTTGCCTCCACTCTCTCTCTTGCCTGTCTCTTTCTCCTCCTGTGCGGTCTCCGGGATGACCCTCTGGACACTGCAGCGGGCCTGCGGTTTCTCGCTCCCTCTCTTGACCTTCTCTGGGAGACCGGGTAGCTGAAGCTTCCACAGTGCAACAGGGTTTTCTGTGGGCCTATAGTTCCCCACAGGTGCAAGATCCCCAATCTCCGGCATTTCCCTTGGAACGAACTCCCCTCCGAGCTACTTGTTCCCTTTTCTTCTCTGGGCTCCCTGCCTTCAGTCCCACTTAGGCTAGTGGGACGCTGAAGGGCCACTCCGGGTCACTGGCTCGGGCCTGAACGCAGCACCGACCACCAGGCATTCCTTGCAGCTCTTCTAGCGTCTGCACACACTCTGACTAACTCCTCCCCAGCAGCAGTATATATAGGGGATCTTGCCTAAGGGCAGCAAGTGGAGCTCCCCCTACTGTGCTGGGGTGGAAGGTGTTGTTTGTAGTAGGTACCTGCTGTGGAAACCCAGCTGTGCATTAGAGAGATCTGTGGTTACCTGCGTGAGCAGGGTGCCACATTAGAGTCCAGGAAAAGCTGAGTAGATACAATGCGTACCCGAAACAGAGTATATGCACAGCACACATACAGTCAGAGTCCAGGAAAAGCTGAGTAGACCCAATGCGTACCTGTGGGAAGAGGAAACAGCCCGATTAGATGATACTGATGATGATGATGAGGTTGATGATACAGCAGTGACAATGGTGATGAATGGATTAATGTATCATAGATATCTAGTCTATTTCAAAGTATTGTACTTAGGTAGCTGTACTTTGGGAGATGTAGTTTGGAAGATCAGACTAGAGTCAGGATCAGACTCATGGTTCTGAATATACCTACAGCTAAGGGTCATCAGTAGTGATGAGCGAGCATTAAAATGCTCGGATGCTCGAAGCTCTGGTCGAGCATCTCGAAATGCTCGGGTGCTCGACCGAGCACCAAGCCCAATGCAAGTCAATGAGTGATAGGCTCCGCCCACAGACATCGGGCTATAAAACAGTGTTTCTGGGAAAGGGCGGGAGGGTGGGCTTTTTCAAATTGTCACAGCATACAATACCTTGCTGCGCCCCCAGAGGGACTCTAACTATCAATATTCTCTCTGAGAGGTGCCAACTTACTTTGTACACTGAAGGGAGCTGTGTATTTGTGTAACATCGATAATGAATTGTGATGAGTCCGAGCATCTCGGTGGTACTCGGTGCTCGCCGAGCATCCAGAGTATCGTGATGCTCGTGCAAGTACCGAGTAGTGGCGAGCATGCTCGCTCATCACTAATTAATACTTCTAAGGCTGGGTACCGGATGAACTCATGGCTCATGCAAGCATTTCCATCAATGTTATGCCCTGCCACACACAGGTGGGACAAGTATATGTTTTGTGTAGCATTACAAGAAATAATAGAGAGGTAGGTCACTGACATGCTTGGGCTTACTGGGCCGGATAAACTCAAAGCTCATGCAAGCACTCCCATCAATGATATGCCTCACCACACACAGGTGGGACCACTATCAGTTTTGTGGCGTGTTACCGTAAAAAAAAACTAGTCAGGTAGGTCAGTGACCTGTTTAGGCCTACTGACCCAGATGAACTCAAAGATCATGCAAGCGCACCCATCAATGTTCTGCTCCGCCGCACACGGGTGGGACAACTTTAAGTGTCGTGGAGTATTACAGCAACTAATAGAGAGGTAGGTAATGACCTGTTTAGGCCTACTGAGCTGGATAAACACAAAGCTCATGCAAGTGCTCCCATCAATGATATGCATGTTATCTTCGCCACACACAGGTGGGACAAGTATATGTTTCGTGTAGTATTACAGGAAATAATAGAGAGGTAGGTCAGTGAGCTGCTTAGGCTTACTGGGCTGGATAATCTCAAAGCTCATGCAAGCGCTCCCATCAATGATATGCACCGCCACACACAGTTGGGACCACTATCAGTTTTGGGGAGTATTACTGTAAAAACAAGTCAGATAGGTCAGTGAGCTGTTTAGCATATAAAGAATGAAGTGTCGCTCGATCAGCGCTGCTGCCAATGAAGACCAGAAGACTGGAGTATCTGGATGAAGATGTATGTTTAATGCAACTCGTTTCGGAGCCAATACCCAGCTCCTTCCTCAGGGACAAATGAGGTTTTGTCCCTGAGTAAGGAGCTGGGTATTGGCTTCAAAACGCGTCAGTTAAACATACATCTTCATCCAGATACTCCAGTCTTCTGGTCTTCATTGGCAGCAGCGCGGATCGAGCGACACTTCGTGCTGTATATGCTCTTTTGTGACCGCAGTTACCCATGGATGTGTGGATCCAGCAGCAGCTGCCTTGTGTGCAATTAAACTGGTTGTGTATACACAACCAGATCAGGTGAGCAGATTCCATCATTTTATACATCCACTCTCCACATTTAGGAAATAAGACCTTATTGCGCATTTTATCTCACTGTCTAGAGTGAGCTGTTTAGGCCAAGCAGACAGAATAAACTCAAAGCTCATGCAAATGCTCCCATCAATGTTATGCCCTGCCACACACAGGTGGGACAAGTATACATTTCGTATAGTATTACAGGAAAAAATAGAGAGGTATGTCAGTGACTTGTTTAGGCCTACTGAGCTGGATAAACTCAAAGCTCATGCAAGCGCTCCCATTGATGACATGCCCCACCACACACAGGTGGGACCACTATCCGTTTCGTGGAGTATTGCCATAAAAGCTAGTCAGGTAGGTCAGTGACCTGTTTAGGCCTACTGGGTCGGATAAACTCAAAGCCCATGCAAGCGCTCCCATCAATGTTATGCCCTGCCACACACAGGTGGGACCACCATCAGTTTCATGGAGTATTACCGTAAAAACTTGTCAGGTAAGTCAGTGACCAGTTTAGGCCTACTGGGCCGGATAAACTCAAAGCTCATGCAAGTGCTCCCATCAATGTTATGCCCTGCCACACACAGGTGGGACAAGTAAACGATTCGTGTAGTATTACAGAAAATAATAGAGAGGTAGGCAAGTGTGCTGTTTTGGCCTAGTGGGCTGGATAAAATCACAGCTCCTGCAAGCGCTCCCATCAATGTTATGCTCTGCCACACACAGGCTGGACCACTATCAGTTTCGTTGAGTATTACTGAAAAATGTATTCATTTAGGTCAGTGAGCTTTTTAGGCCTAGTAAGCTGGATAAACTCAAAGCTCATGCAGGCACTCCCATCAATGTTATGCCCCGCCACACACAGGTGGGACAGTATACGTTTCGTGTAGTATTACAGGAAATAATAGAGAGGTAGGTCAGTGAGCTGCTTAGGCTTACTGGGCTGGATATGCAAATAGAGTCTGTGGAGCCTCGTTTCGTGGAGGCGCTCCCATCAATGCTACTACTGGGCCGGATAAACTCAAAGCTCATGCAAGTGCTCCCATTAATGTTATGCCCTGCCACACACAGGTAGGACAAGTATACGTTTCATGTAGTATTACAGGAGATAATAGAGAGGTAGGTAAGTGACCTGTTTGGGCCTGGTGGGCTGGATAAACTCAAAGCTCATGCAAGTGCTCCCATCAATGTTATGCTCTGCCACACACAGGTAGGACCAATATCAGTTTTGTGGAGTATTACTGAAAAAAGGATTAATTTAGGTCAGTGAGCTTTTTACGCCCAGTACTCCATCCTGACCCTCTCGCTCCATCCTGCCCCACTTGCTCCATCCTGCCCCGCTTGCTCCATTCTGCCCCGCTCGCTCTATCCTGCCCCCGCCACCATCACTGTCCCCCCCGCCACCATCCTGCTCCTCCGCCTCCATCCTGCCCCCCGGCTCCATCCTGACCATCTCGCTCCATCCTGCCCCGCTTGCTCACCTCCATCCTGCCCCGCTCGCTCCATCCTGCCCTGCTCGCTCCATCCTGCCCACCACTGCTCTTGCTCCCCCACCTCCATCCTGCCCCCACGCCTCCATCCTGCCCCCCCGACTCCATCCTGCCCTGCCGGTTCCATCCAGCCCCGCCAGCTCCATCCTGCCCCACCCCCCACCATCTTGCCCCCACGCCACCATCCTGCTCCTCCGGCTTCATCCTGCCCCCCCGCCACCATCCTGATCCTCCGGCTCCATCCTGCCCCGCTCGCTCTTTCCTACCCCGCTCTCTCCATCCTGCCCCCCGCATCCATCCTGCCCCCCTTCCCACTCCATCCTGTCCCCCTTCCCGCTACATCCTGCCCCCCTTCCTGCTCCATCCTGCCCCCCCGAACAATCCAGCCTTCCCCCCGTCACTATCCTGCCCCCCTTCTCCATCCTGCCCCCCTGGCAGTTAGCAGTCTTGTGACTGATCAGCTGATCGGTTTCCCAGGCAACGACAGGTCCTAAAGGCCTGTAGGACCTATAAGACGGAGGTGGAGCGAGGCGGCGGACAGGTGAGTATCCTCACTGAGGATTTTTTTATTTTTACTTTTACTGTGGAGGAGTGGGGGCCTGGAGGAGCGGGGGGCCGCTGGGAGTGGAGTATCGCCATATACTATAGCGTTGCTATACATGTACTGTAATGTACCGCCATATACCATAGTGCTGCTATACATGTACTGCCGTATACTCCATTCCCCCCCCCTCTACCCCACCGTCATTCACACCCACTCCCCACTGCTCCATTCCCCCCCCCTCCACGCTGGCCCAGTCTCACCCATCGCCGATGGAAGGTTCAGCCAAATGAGCAGATCATGTGACAGGCTCGGTGCACATCACTTCAGCCCGCCTGTCACACGACTGCTCATTCCCGGTTCAAGCTTCCATCGGCGATGGGTGAGACCGGGTGAGACTGAAGGGAGTGTGTGCGTAGGGGTGTGTGTGTGTAGGTGTGTGTGTGTCTACTGAGCCGCCGTATACTGTGCTGTTCATTCACCCACCGTATACTGTGCTGTCCACTCACCCGCCGTATACTGTGTTGTCTACTCACCCGCCGTAAACTGTGCTGTCCACTCACCCACCGTAAACTGTGCTGTCCACTCACCCGCCGTAAACTGTGCTGTCCACTCACCCGCCGTATACTGTGCTGTCCACTCACCCGCCGTATACTGTGCTGTCCACTCACCCGCCATATACTGTGCTAACCACTGAGCCGTATACTCTGCGAAACACTCTGCTGCGGGCAGGAGGAGCCCCCCTCCCCTGTTCCCCAGACCCCTCCTGCCTGCTGTTCCCCGGCCCGCTCCTGCCTGGACCTGGTCACTGTTTCCCGGCCCACTCCTGCCTGAACCCGGCCGCTGTCCCCCTCCTGCCTGCACCCAGCCGCTGTCCCCCAGCCCCCTCCTACCCACACCCACCTGCTCTTCCCCTACCCCCTCCTGCCCGCACCCGCCCGCTCTTCCCCGACCCCCTCCTGCCCGCACAAGGCCACTCCGGACCCCTCCTGCTCGTACCTGGCCTCTCTGACCCAGCCCCCTCCTGCCCGCTCTTCCCCGGCCCCTCCTGCCCACACCCGGCCGCTATCCCCCGGCCTGCTCCTGACTGCACCCGCCCGCTGTCCCCTCCTGGACTCCGGCACCGCTGTACACTGGCACCGCTGAACAATGGTACTGCTGTAGGTATCTACTATATAATCGTCTAATGTTGTCTGTCTGTCACGGAAATCGCGCGCTAGCGCTGATTGGTTCACCCGGCGGGCTCAACCAATCAGCGCTAGTGTGCGATTTCTGTACACAGAAAGAGAACATAAGATGACGGCGTCTAGCGCGGCGCAGCGGACTCCCACCGCAGCCTCATGTCAATAACCTCCGCCACGAGCCACCCACTGACACCAGAAACAGGTCACAGACTGTGCAGCCATAGCCCGGGTGTCATCCTATGCCTCCTGTCAGTGCAGCTGGGTGGCAGTAGCACATGCCAGCCTCTCACCCTCCACCTCCCACATTGCAGCCTCTCTGTGTGGGGAGATGAAGCAGTGGCAGTGCTGGACAAGGAGGTGAGATGTGTTTGTCATGTGAATAGTGAGAGGCACTGACACAGCAGTTCTCACTATTCACTTGACAAATTCCTCACTGCTATTGTACTCCAGCGACTGCATGGAGAAGCTGTGCACTGTCCCTCATATGAGCTGTGGAGGCTGGAGGGTGATAGCACTGGTGATGTCCCGGAGGGGTCAGGGGGAAAAAAAAGAGTTCCATTCTGCGTTCTGTCTCTTCTGGGGGGAAAAGGGGCGCCTGCACACACAGACAGAGAGGAAGGAACACTGCTGTCCTGGAGCCACATGAGGATAGCATAGATCACTGTGAAGTGGTAAATGCATGTCAGTGTGTGTATACATGTCAGTGTGTGTGTATACATGTCAGTGTGTGTATATACATGTCAGTGTATGTGTGTATACATGTCAGTGTGTGTATACATGTCAGTGTGTGTGTGTAAACATGTCAGTGTGTGTGTGTATACATGTCAGTGTTTGTATACATCTCAGTGTATGTGTATACATGTCAGTGTGTGTGTGTATACATGTCAGTGTGTGTGTGTGTGTGTATATATGTCAGTGTGTGTGTAAACATGTTAGTGTGTATACAGGGCCCTTTACATGCCGCTACAACAGGATGGATACAACCCGCTACAGGCTACAAATGTAGCTTGTAGCGCCAATATAGCCCGTAGTAGCGGCGTGTGAAGACGGGACGTGACAGCCAGCAACAGATAAATCTGTTTCCGAGCACTGCTCGAAAACAGATGGCTACAAAGCCGATTGCAGCGACCTGTATCGGCGTGTAAAGAAGCTACAGAAGGGAACTCTGGACACCCGGCGATGTAGCTGCAATGTAGCTAAGGCGTGACACAGGCTCCGTGTTACCGCGCCCCTTCAGCGATCATTGGAGGAAGCTCCTGCGTTGCGATTGGTTGTCGCTGCACAGGGCGGCATATTTAAGTAGCTGCCCAGTCACACTACACAATTGCTCGAGCGTCATGTATTAAACAGCCTCCTGCGATGCCTGCCCAATCAAGATGTTATTGCATTGTCCTATCACCGAACGGACGACTCGTAATCCACAATTGTGGCACGCCTATGTGCTGTCCCTGCTGCACCAGGTCCGCCCATATTAGCTTGTTGTAGCGGTGTGTAAATGAGGTAAGGTACGCTACAGATGGCTACTTGAGACACCCGGCGATGTAGCTAGCTATAGATGTAACGTAGCGTAGCGCATAGTGATGGGCGAATCCTAAATTACTCGGAATCGCTTGACTCTAGCGAGTCCGAGCACAGGACTCGCTACTCGTTGCGAGTCTAGCGAGTCCAATGTTAATGAATGGGGAAGCGAGTAATAGCGAGTAGTGTGAGATTTACAAATCGCAGATGTGTCTCTGAAGCTTCAGCCTGAAGCAATCCTAGTTTTGTCATTTATTTGCATTGGACTCGTTTACTTTGTAAGTAATCGTTGGGAAACTCGCACAGATAAGATCCTGTCTGCTCAGTGTGCTGGCTGCCAGCTCCAGGGTCCTAGAGCTCGCCTGCTGCCTGATGTAGCAGTGCTGAGATTGTTCTCAGTCTGCTCATTCCCTGTGCATAGACATCTATATCTATGCACAGGGATGAGCAGAGAGGACATCGCGTTTTGGACTGCGTCGGACGGAAGAGGATTTTTTTAATTAAAGATGGAGTCCCTAATGGCTTTTTTTTTTATTTCTAATAAAAAATTTTCTTTGTGTTGTGTTTTTTTTAAAACAATTTAATAGAAATTCATGGCGGTCATGTCTAATATTGGCGTGACCGCCATAAATTTCGGGCTTAGGGCCAGCTGATAATACAAAGCTGGCCCTAACCTCTTTATTACCCAGCGTGCCACAGCCACCAGGGCCGCTGGAAGAGCGGGGTTCAGCGCCAGAGGATGGCGCTTCAATGAACGCGCCATCTTCTGGGGCGGCTGCGGGCTGCAATCTGCAGCGGGGGGTGCCTAGAAAGCTTGGGCATCCCTGCGCTGCGGATTCCAGCCCCCAGCTGCTTAGCTGTACCTGGCTAGACATAGAAATTGCGCGGAGCCCCACGCATTTTTTTTTAAATATTTCATGAAATTCTGAGATTCTGACTCTGACTCTGACTCTGAGACTCTGACTCTGAAATTCATGAAATAATAAAAAAAAAATGCGTGGGGCTCCGCGCAATTTCTATGTCTAGCCAGGTACAGCTAAGCAGCTGGGGGCTGGAATCCGCAGCGCAGGGAGGCCCAAGCTTTCTGGGCACCCCCCGCTGCAAATTGCAGCCCGCAGCCGCCCCAGAAGATGGCGCGTTATTTGAAGCGCCATCCTCTGGCGCTGAACCCCGCTCTTCCAGCTGCCCTGGTGGCGGTAGCACGCTGGGTAATAAAGGGGTTAATACCAGCTTTGTTATACAAGCTGGTATTAAGCCCGAGATTCTTAATGTCAGGCCACGTTTGACCCAGCCACTAAGAATCTCCAATAAAGGGTTAAAAAAACACAACACAGAGAAAACTTTTTATTTGAAATAAAAAAAAAAAGCCATTAGGGACTCCATCTTTAATTAAAAAAATCCTCTTCCGTCCGACGTAATCCAAAACACGATGTCCTCTCTGCTACATCCCCTGTGCATAGATATAGATGTCTATGCACAGGGAATGAGCAGACTGAGAACAATCTCAGCACTGCTACATCATGTCTGTGAGCAGGCGGGCTCTAGGACCCTGGAGCTGCACAGAGAAGACAGCTGGACTCGGCTCGCAATGTAACAGCAGTTATTTGCGAGTTTCCCTGCTATCACTGGCACAGTAGCCAAGTCTAATGCAAACATGGGCAATCCTAGTTTTGTCAGCATTTCTGACAAAACTAGGATTGATATTGATTTGCATTGGACTCGTGCGAGTAATCACTGGGAAACTCGCAGAGTACGGAGTCCTGCGAGTCCCTTACTACTCGCCGAGTAACGAGTCCTAGCGAGTAGATTCGCCCATCCCTAGTAGCGCACCTTGTGGCGGCGTGTAAAGAGGGTGCGTTTACCGTTTGTAACCGTTTGAGCGTGCTCGTGCACGTGAAGTAGCGGGTTGTATCATCCTGTCGTAGCGGCGTGTAAAGGTACCCTACATGTCAATGTGTGTATACATGTCAGTGTGTGTGTGTGTGTATACATGTCAGTGTGTGTATACATGTCAGTGTGTGTGTATACATGTCAGTGTTTGTATACATGTCAGTGTGTGTGTATACATGTCAGTGTGTGTATACATGTCAGTGTGTGTGTGTGTATACATGTCAGTGTGTATGTGTATACATGTCAGTGTGTGTATACATGTCAGTGTGTGTGTATACATGTCAGTGTGTGTGTGTATACATGTCAGTGTGTGTATACATGTCAGTGTGTGTGTATACATGTCCGTGTGTGTGTGTATACATGTCAGTGTGTGTATACATGTCAGTGTGTGTGTGTGTATCCATACACCTCATACACACACGGCTCTACTCCGTATACCACGTATACATGCAGATCTGCTCCGTACACCTAGTACACACTTGGCTCTGCTCCGTACACCTTATACATGCCACTCCTCTCCATACAACTTGTACATACAGGGCTCCGCTCCGTACACCTCGTACACACATAGCTCCACTCCGTACACCTTGTACACAATCTGCTCTGCTCCATACACCTCGTACACACCCGGCTCTACTCTGTACACCTGGTACACACTCGGCTCCGCTCTGTACACCTCATACACATGCGGCTCCACTCCGTACACCTAGTATACACTTGGTTCCGCTCCATACCCCTCATACACACTCAGCTCTGCTCCGTACACCTTGTACACACTCATCTCTGCTCCGTACACCTCGTACACACTCATCTCTTTTCCGTACACCTCGTACACACACGGCTCTGCTCCATACACCTCGTACACACGTGGCTCTGCTCCATACACCCAGTTCACATTCGGCTTTGCTCTGTATACCTCATACACACATGACTCCGCTCCATAAACCTCATAAACACACGGCTCTGCTCCATACACCTAGTACACTCTCGGCTCTGCTACATCCACACTGTAAATCCCTACCGAACCCACACATAAAATTTTCCTCATCCAGCATCAAGATGACCAGCACGGTAGAGTCCTGCATACACTGATGAGCTGATCATGAGATCCCTGACTCCTCCCCTCCACTGACATCATTACAGGTCCTGCAAGCACAGAGCAGAGTGTGCTGCTGTGCAGGTGGAGAAGAAAGCCTGCTCAAACTGCGGGGGGACGCTGCAGCAGGAGGCTCAGCGGTGCCCCCCTGCCTGCTGTGCCTGGGGCAAATGCCCTGCCAGCCCCCTCCTAGATACTCCACTGGGTAGGTCAGTGAGCTATTAAGGCCTAGTAGGCCAGATAAACTCAAAGTTCATGCAAATGCTCTCATTAATGTTATGCCCCGCCACACACAGGTGGGACACGTATACGTTTTGTGTAGTATTGCAGGAAATACTAGAGAGGTAGGTCAGTTACCTGTTTGGGCCTACTGGGCTTCATAAACTCAAAGCTCATGCAAGCGCTCCCATCTATCAGTTTTTGTGGAGTATTACCATAAAAATTAGTCAGGTAAGTCAGTGACCTGTTTAGGCTTACTGGGCCGGATAAACTCAAAGCTCAAGCAAGCGCTCACATCAATGTTCTGCCCCGCTACACACAGGTGGGACAACTTTAAGTGTTGTGGAGTATTACAGGAACTAATAGAGAGGTGGGTAACTGATCTGTTTAGGCCTACTAGGTTTGATAAGCTTAAAGCTCATGCAAGCGATCCCATCAATGTTTTGCCCTTCCACACACAGGTGGTACCACCATCAGTTTAGTGGAGTATTACTGTAAAAACTAGTCAGGTAAATCAGTGACCTGTTTAGGCCTACTGGGCCGGATAAACTCAAAGCTCAAGCAAACGCTCCCATCAATGTTCTGCCCCGCTGCACACAGGTGAGACAACTTTAAGTGTCATGGAGTATTACAGGAAATAATAAAGAGGTAGGTAAATTACCTGATTAGGCCTACTAGGTCAGATAAACTCAAAGCTCATGCAAGCGCTCCCATCAATGTTTTGCCCTGCCACACACAGGTGGGACCACTATCAGTTTCGTGGAGAAGTACTAAAAAAAAGTAGTCAGGTAGGACAGTGACCTGTTTAGGCCTACTGGGCCGGATAAACTCAAAGCTCATGCAAGTGCTCCCATCAATGTGCTGCCCCGCCACAGACACGTGGGACAACTTTAAGTGTCGTGGAGTATTACAGGAAATAGTAGAGAGGTAGGTAAGTGACCTGTTTAGGCAGTTTACACAAACATTAAGGGAGATGTAGTAATCACTGCTTTTAAGCACCCCAAAATGGTGGATGTGAATACAACAAATTTGTTAATCACTGGTTTGATAGACATAAAGGTTGAATATTCAGAAACCAGGGCAGGATTGTCAGGGATAGGTATTGAGGTCAGAGGTTCCTTACTCAAGTCAAGCAACAAACAGCAAGGAGACCCCAACAACAGTCTCCATTTTTCAAAAAAATTTGGCACAGCCACCACTTAAGTGGTATCAATTGCCCCACAGTTGACATATTAAAATGGGGAATTTAATGCAGCACATTGCAAAGTACACAAGCGTTTAATCTCCCCTGGCTGATACAGGGGTGGAAAAGTCCTTGTGGATCCATGACTTGTTCATCTTAATAAACGTTAGTCTGTGTACACTGTCACTGGACAGCTGCGTACGTTTATCCGCCAGCACACTACCAGCATCGCTGAAGACACGTTCAGAGAGAACGGAGGCTGCGGGGCACGACAAAATCTCCAAGGCATGAGTGGCGAGCTCAGGCCGTTTTTCCAGCTCTGAAGCCCAAAATGCACAAGGGTCCACTTCCACAGTCATGGCATCGATATTCAGCTGTAGATACTCCTGTAGATTCAGCTGTAGATACTCCTCTAGGCATTCACTGTATTTCAGACGTGTTCTCTCTTTTGGCGTTGCAAAGGATAGTCTAAAAAAACGGTGAAATGATTCTACAAAATTGCTGTTACCACATAGACTGTTAGGGCCCCTTTACACACGGCTACATTTCTTGGGTGGCTACAGGTAACTTACTGGTTGCAGTGAAATCATGGAGACAAGGTTCTATCTTGTTGCTGTGTACAAATGGAATAATCTCTCCATGATTTCACTGCAACCAGTAAGTTACCTGTAGCCACCCACGAAAATGTAGCGCGTGTAAAGGGGCCCTTACTTTAACGTTTGAATGATGACGACTCTAGGTTCCCCGGGTTGAAAAGGTAGAACTGCGATATTCACTATATGCACCACTGGTGTTTTGGGGAAAAGCAGTACTAAGATTGTGTAAAGGTTTCTATTGGTACTCCTGCATGCGTGCGTCCCTTTCCAGGGCAGGCATCATTTGGCCAAATTTACTCTTGTACCGAGGATCTAAAAGTGTGGCAACACAGTAGTTGGCATTACTATGAATTCTAACAATTCGATGATCATGTTGCAGGTAGTGCAGAACGAAGGCACTCATGTGTCTTGCGTATCCACGAGGCCCAAGTCCTTGTTGTGGCGACGAGGTAACATTGACGCTTCCTTCATCTGCCCTCTCCCTCAACCTCACACAACAGAAATGTGATCAAGATCTCCCTCATCTGCTGAGTCTTCCATGCTCATCGCCTGTTCGTCCTCCATTTCTTCCTCAGCTCCTGCATTTTCCTCAACAGTTTGGCTGCTACCCTCATTAATCTCTCTCCCCCACCCTACCATGCCAGTTGCCTTGGTACTGCTGACCATCTGAATCTTTGAGAACTTGTTATACCTTCCGCATACGCCTCCTCCTGTACTTCCTCCCCTTCCTCTTGGCCCACCACCTGACTCCGAATACTGGTTAAAGTGTGCTCTAGCATGTAGATGACCGGCAGCGGCGGAATGGAGTGTCTGGGGCCCACCAGGAAAATTGACTCCAGGGGCCCACCCACCCAGGCCCACCCATTCTTCAGCTATATGCAAATACCTGTTATCCGTTATGCCTATTATAGTGGAGCGTGGACTGTAAAACACAGGCGGCTCCTGCACATCACTGTGCGCTCACCATTACTGCGATGTATCATTACTGTAGTTTTCATTAAAGGGATTTTTTTGGTGAAAACAAGTTATCAGCGATGTACAGTCAGGGCTGGCTGGCAGATCTTGCCCTGGGGGGTAGTTCATTAAAGGGATTTTTTTGGTGAAAACAAGTTATCAGCGATGTACAGTCAGGGGCTGGCTGGCAGATCTTGCCCTGGGGGGTAGTTGACTTTTTCTAGCCGGAGGCCAACTGAAGAGCGGGGGGGTGCTATCACTACAGAGGCAAACTGATGAGCGTGTGGGTTCTGGCGCTGCTTCACTAACCTGCCAGCTGCCTGCTGCCGCCGCTCCAATCCCAGGTCACTGTCAGCCTCCACGCTGAAGCCCGCGTCCTGCCTGCTGCGTCCCGGGTCCCGCGTAGCCGCTCTCACTGAGGGGACGGCTCTAAACTGGGACTAAACCACCGGCCTGGGGGGCAAATGCCTCCCTGTCACCTGGGCCTGTCTGTCCCTGTGCACAGGTTAGGAAGGTGATCACTTATTTATTGGTGGAAGCCGCACCATCAGAAGAATGTGGAGCTTTGAGTATTTGGTGAGTTTTGTACCTCAGTATTTGTAAGGCCGACTTCACACCAAGGTGTGATCAAGTCCAGGGCTGTCCAATGTGAATCTGACAGCCCCGGATCCGATTTTGACATAATGCAGCCCTATTGTGCTGGACAGGGCCAGATGGCAGCTATTTGCCATCCGGTTTTGTCCCTGTCCGGCAGCATTAGGCTGAAAACGATTTTTGCCCCGGACACAAAAACGGAGCTTGCATCATTTTTGTGTCTGGGGCAAAACATTTTAGCTAACCAGATCCTAACGGATTCTCCCGATTCCAGCATGATCCGGCACCCCATAACATGATCCGGCATCCCCTAACAGGAGAGTCTATGGGGCACCGGATCATGACGGACCTGACAGAGAGTCTGTCGGGTTGCCGGACACCAGCTGCTGCAGTCCAGCGTGAGCTCCGCTGAACTTCAGCCCCAATAGCTGTCCCCTGTGAAGAGGTTTAGCACCATTTCAGTAGAGGACAGCGCCTGAAGCTGCGCTCTGCAGAATCTAGCTACAAACAGGACCTGAGGGCATATTAACCCTCCGCTTCCATTTGTCCGGACCTGTCAGGCTGTGTCCGGTGCCTCCTACAAAGCACCGGACACAATTTGACAGAGGTAAAAACGTGGTGTGAAGCCGGCCTAAGACAAAACCAGGATTAAGGCAGTCAGAGGTAATTTTTTTATGCATTTCTCACTCACTCCTGGTTTTGTCTTATAAATACTGAGGTCATCAAATGCTCAACTTGCTTTCTCTGGCAAACCTCTGCATCTCTGCTGCTGTCACAGGACAGGGAGGGGTTAAACATCTAAGAATTTAATATCTATTGGAAATAAAATAGTTTCCACCTATTGATATCAGATAAAACAAATGACCAACCAAAATCCACTCTACCAAGACCAATATTACCAGATAGAAGTCAGAAATACCACCACACCATGAGCAGATCACATACTACCACGGCATAGTGCCTAAATAATGCCACATACCAGACAAATACCGCCACACCATGACGAAAGCACATAATACCACCACACATAGTGATCAAATACTACCATATACAAGGTATAAATACTGCCACACCATGACGAAAGCACATAATACCACCACATAGTGATCAAATACTACCACATACAAGGTATAAATACTGCCCACACCATGAGACCACATATTACCACCACATAGTGACCGAATAATACCATATACAAGGGACAAATACCGTCATGTCATGACAAAAGCACATAATGCCACCACATATAATACTAAATTAACAGAAATGTAAAAAAGCTCTGTATATTGGGTCAGTGTACAGGTAATACAGTGATCACCAGTGACATTATACACAGGAGTTCAGTATATAGTATCAGTGTACAGGTAATGCATTGATCACTATTAACATTATACGCATGAACTCTGTATATAGTGTCAGTGTGTGTGTATAGGTAATACATGTAGATTCTCCCCCCATGTTCAATGTAGCTTCTCACCATCCATCCATGTTCCTTCTCCCTCTATTCCCCAATCCATCCATGTACCTTTTCCCCCATCCACCAAACCATCCATGTACCTTCTCCCCATCCATCCATGTACCTTCTTCCCCATCCATCCATCCATCCCATTCTCCCCCCTTTTCCATGCTGCCCCCCCCCCATTCATCCCATTCTGCCCCCTCTTCCAGGCCGCCCTATCCATCCATCCATCCCATTCTGACCCCTCTTCCAGGCCGCCCCATCCATCCATCCATTCATCCATCCCACTCTGTCCCCCATGGCTGCTATCTTCGGCTGTAACAGCGCCTTACCTGACTCCGCACTCCTGATCCCGGCAGCTTTTTCGTCTGCGGCTCCCGGTCTCCCGCTTGCCGGCACGAGGCAGCTTCTACCTCTGCTGCTCCCAGTTTCCCGCTCACCAGCACCAGGCAGCTTCTTCCTCTGCGGCTGCCATTCTCTAGCATCAGGCAGCCAGCAGCTTCTTCCTCTGCGGCTGCCGGTCTCTGGCACCAGGTACCCGGCAACTTCATCCTCTGAAGCTCCCAGTCTCCGGCATCTGGCAGAACCAGGCACACAGCAGCACCACTAGGCACCCGGCAGCGACACCACCAGGGGCCCGACAGCAATCGGCACCTAAGGGGCCCAGCAGCACCAGGTACCACCACGGGCCTGGCAGCACCAGGCACCACCAGGGGGCCCAGCAGCACCAGGCACCACCAGGGGGCCCTGCAGGACAAGGCACCACCAGGAGCCCATCAGCACCAGTCACCACCTGGGGCCCATCAGCACCAGGCATTACCAGGGGCCTGGCAGCACCAGACACTATCAGGGGCCCGGCAGCACCAGGCACCATTAGGGGCCTGGCAGCACCAGGCACCACCAGGGGCCAGGCAGCGCCAGGCACCACCATGAGCCTGGTAGCACCAGGCACCATCAGCTACCTTGGGGTCTGGCAGCACCAGGGGCCCAGCACCATCAGGCACCCTGGGGGCCTGGCAGCACCAGGGGTCCGGCAGCAACAGGCACCCTTGGGGCCCGGCAACACCCAGCACCCTGGGGGCCCAGCAGCACCAGGCACCCTGGGGGCCCAGCAGCACAAGCACCCTGGGAGCCCAGCAGCACCAGGCACCCTGGGGGCCCAGCAGCACCAGGCACCCTGGGCCTGGGGGCCCAGCAGCACCAGGCACCCTGGGGGGCCAACAGCCCCAGGCTCCCTGGGGGCCCAACAGCCCCAGGCTCCCTGGGGGCCCAACAGCCCCAGGCTCCCTGGGGGCCCAACAGCACCAGGCTCCCTGGGGGCCCAACATCACCAGGCTCCCTGGGTGCCCAGCAGCACCAGGCACCCTGGGGGGCCAACAGCACCAAGCACCCTGGGGGCCCAGCAGCACCAAGCACCCTGGGGGCCCAGCAGCTCCAGCCACCCCGGGGGCCCAGCAGCAGACACCCTGGGGACCCAGCAGCACCACACACCCTGGGAGCCCAGCAGCACCATGCACCCTGGGGGCCCAACAGCACCAGGCACCCTGGGGGCCCAGCAGCACCAGGCACCCTGGGGGCCCAGCAGCACCATGCACCCTGGGGGCCCAACAGCACCAGGAACCCTGGGGGCCCAGCAGCACCAGGCACCCTGGGGGCCCAACAGCACAAGCACCCTGGGAGTCCAGCAGCACCAGGCACCCTGGGGGCCCAGCAGCACCAGGCACCCTGGGCCTGGGGGCCCAGCCGCACCAGGCACCCTGGAGGGCCAACAGCACCAGGCTCCCTGGGGGCCCAGCAGCACCAGGCACCCTGGGCCTGGGGGCCCAGGAGCACCAGGCACCCTGGGGGGCCAACAGCACCAGGCTCCCTGGGGGCCCAGCAGCACCAGGCACCCTGGGGGGCCAGCAACACCAGGCTCCATGGGGGCCCAGCAGCACCAGGCACCTGGGGGCCCAGCAGCACCAGACACCCTGGGGGCCCAGCAACACCAGGCACCCTGGGGGCCCAGCAGCACCAGGCACCCTGGGGGCCCAACAGCACCAGGAACCCTGGAGGCCCAGCAGCACCAGGCACCCTGGAGGACCAGCAGCACAAGCACCCTGGGAGCCCAGCAGCACCAGGCACCCCGGGGGCCCAGTAGCACCAGGCACCCCGGGGGCCCAGCAGCACCAGGCACCCTGGGGGCCCAGCAGCACCAGGCACCCTGGGGACCCAGCAGCACCAGGCACCCATCCCCTTCCCACCGCAACCCCATACTCACCACGGTGCAGGCAGCCGCTGCCTGGGGCAGTCTCTCCTCTACAGCGCCCGAGCGCCGGCTCCCGCTGCGCACACAGGTAGCAGTCTCAGGGCGATGACATCATCACCCTGAGACTGATGTCCTGTTCACGCGCTGGAAGGAGTCACAGCAGCACAGCGTGCACAGATCGCTCTCCCTGCTTTGCCGCTGCAGAGGGGGCACAGGCATCGCTAATCATATCAGCAGTGTTGCCGATATGATTAACGATATTACCAGTCCGGGGGGCCCAGGGTGGTACAGGGGCGGGGCCTGGGGCGTGGCCACATGTCTCGGGGCCCACCGGGGATTCTCCCGATCCTCCGGTGGACCAGTCCGCCCCTGGGCCAGTCCGCCCCGGTCATTGACCGGAATAGTCATGCTGATAATGGAATCAACAGCACCAGGCACCCTGGGGGCCCAGCAGCACCAGGCACTCAGGGGGCCCAGCAGCACCAGACATCCTGGGGGCCCAGCAGCACCAGGCACCCTGGGAGCCCAGCAGCACCAGGCACTCTGTGGGCCCAGCAGCACCAGGCACCCTGTGGGCCCAGCAGCACCAGGCACCCTGGGGGCCTGGCAGCATCAGGCACCCTGGGCCTGTGAGCCCAGCAGCACCAGGCACCCTGGGGGCCCAACAGCACCAGGCACTCTGAGGGCCCAACAGCACCAGGCACCCTGGGGTCCAGCAGCACCCGGCACCCTGGGGGTCAACAGCACCAGGCACCCTGGGGGCCCAGCAGCACCAGGCACCCTGGGGGAACATCAGCACCAGACACCCTGGGGGCCCAGCAGCACCAGGCACCCTGGGGGTCCAGTAGCACCCCCCCCTTCCCGCAACCCCATACTCACCACGGTGCAGGCAGCCGCTGCCTGGGGCATCTCTCCTCTACAGTGCCCTGAGTGCCGGCTCCCACTGCGCACACAGGTAGTAGTCTCTGGGCGATGACGTCATCACCCTGAGACTGATGTCCTGCGCACGCGCCGGAAGGAGTCACAGCGGCACAGCGTGCACAGATCGCTCTCCCTGCTTTGCCGCTGCAGAAGGGACAGAGGCATCGCTAATCATATCAGCAGTGCTGCCGATATGATTAACAATATTACTATTCCAGGGGGCCCAGGGGGTACAAGGGCAGGGCCTGGGGGCATGGCCACACGTCTCGGGGCCCACCGGGTATTCTCCTGATCCTCCGGTGGGCCAGTCCGCCCCAGTCATTGAAGGGAATAGTCATGGCATCGTTAGCGCTAAACATCCTAGTAACCATTTCAAAACTCTGCAGAAGGGTGCAGAGGTCCTTGATCTGAGACCACTTCAGCAGCATGATTTGTCCCACCTCTGTATCGCGTTGGCCCAGGCTATACATCATAACATATTGCACCAGGGCTTGTCGATGCTGCCACAGTCACTGCAACATGTGCAAAGTGGAATTCTATTGTGTTGGCACATCGGATTTCAGGCAATGAAACTGGCAGGCCGAACGACTTCTGTAGCAATGCAAGTGAGCACACATCGACCGTGCCCTCTGCAGAAGCGCATCTAGGCCGGGATAGCAGGCTAGAAATTGCTGTACGACCAGGTTCAAGATGTGAGCCATACAAGGCACGTGTGTCACCTTGCCCCAGCAAAGGGCCGCACCCAGGTTTGCTGCATTGTCGCACATGGCCTTCCCTGCGTGCAGGTTCAGTGGAGACAACCATTAATTAAACTCGTTCTCCAGAGCTGACCACAACTCCTCAGCTGTGTGACTCACGTTTCCCAGACATTTTAATATAAACACCACCTGATGGCATTGAGCCCTGATGCCAGTATATTAAGGAGCTGTGCTAGATTCCTTCTGTGCAGTTTGAATGAGGGTCACATTACCAGACAGGCTTTGGGTGCAGGTGGAGGACCTAGATGAAGTGGAAGAGGCAGAAGCAGTGGAGGAACTTCTAGATACAGAGGTTTGACGCACAACCCGTGGGGATGGCAAGACTTGTACAGCAGCCCCTTCTCCTGCTGTCACCATAGTCACCCAGTGCCCAGTCAGCAACATGTAACACCCCTGCCCATGCTTACTCATCCAAGTGTCTGTGGTGAAATGCACCCTGTCACACACACAGTTTCTCAAGGAAGTGGTGATGTTGTGTGCAACATGCTGGTGTAGTGCAGGCACAGCTTTCTTTGAGAAGTAGTGGCGACTGGGCATCTGGTACTGGGGCACTGCGACATCCATAAGGTCTTGAATATCCTCTGTATCCACCAGCCGGAAAGGCAGCATTTCTGTAGCCAACAACTTGCAGATGGTGAAATTCAACCTCTTAGCTTTGGTATGGGTAGAAGGAAATGGTCTTTTACTTGTCCACATCTGAGGGACCGAGGGCTGGCTGCTGTGCTGAGATAGTGTTGAGTAGGGTGTCCCAGACAAACTGCTGGTCTGTGAGGGAGGTGCAGATGGACTTATTATGTCGCATTCATGAAAAGGTGGTGCTCTCGATGTCTGACAGCGCTCAACAACAGAAAAGAAAGAAAGGAGACACAGAGGCGCAATAGTGCCCTATCAATGCGACACTGACTAAACACACGGGTCACACAGAGGTGCACTCACCTGATCTAGTTGTGTGCACCCACAAATAGTTTTGATGGCATATAGCTGAAAGCTGCTGCAGGACCTCCACCGCCACGTAACACGTGTAAGAATATCCACAGATCCAGGGAAGGTGTATAGATGGTCCGCGCTGCTTGGAATAATCAGTCAAAAGTCTTCAAATAAAAACCCCCTTCTTTATTTCCACCTACGCGTTTCAGTACCACTCGGGGCACCATAATCAGGGCATCATGGCATTATGTCGCATTCATGAAAAGGTGGTGCTCTCGATGTCTGACAGCGCTCAACAACAGCAGTTGTTTCCACACTTCCAAAACAGCAGATCACCTGTCAATCACATTGGCTGTTGCGGGTAAAGAGGTGGAAGTTCTGTGGCCGAAAGCCTGTGCGACAGCTGTCCCCACAGTCACAGAGGATGAAGAAGCCGCAGATGCATTTAATGAACCAAAGGGTGGTTGGTCAGGCCCGCTAGGCCACATTGTAGCACAGTGAACTTTCCACTGTGACTTATGCTTCATGTCCATGTGATGGTTCATGCATGAAGTACTCAAACTATAGATTTTTTGGTCTCTACTCAGATATTGTTTACAAATTTTGCAGATAACATGCATTGGGTCATCCTTTGCGATCTGAAAAAAAGGTCCAGGCTAGGCAAGGCTTAGCGCCCATGTGAGCTGCAGAGCCACCATGGCTTCTGCACAGAGGCAAAGTTGTGGCTGAAGACGCAGTTGTTGACGTGCTTCCAAGACTCCGTCTCTGTCCAGGAAGCCAGAACCTAACCTTATCACTAGCATCCTCCTCCACCTCATCTGCTGAGCTCATCATCTGCCTGTCTGTGGGTTGACAGTAAGTGGGATCTGCAACCTCATCATTACCCTGTGTGTTCTCACACTCGTCGTCCTCAGAGTCAACCTCTTCCTGCCCTGAGTGCAAAGTCAAGTTGTCGTTCCAATAAGGTATCTGAGTCTCATCATCTTCTGCCTCATTGTCTCCACCAACAGGGGTTACAGTTTGGGAATAAGGGTCTACATTATGCTCAGACCCTTCTTTATCTGGGCCTGGATCTGACTCACAAAGATTTTGTGCATCGGTGCAGATCATTTCCTCGTCTTGACTCAATGAAGCTTTGGAGCAGACCTCCGATTCCCAGGCTATAGTATGAGAGAACAGCTCTGCAGACTCACCAATCTGTGTTAACCCATAGTCAGTTGGGCGGCTGGAGACTTGTGAGCTGTGAAGAAGCAAGTGCGATTGGGGTGATACCTCTGAGGAATGGAGTGTTTGTGATGTTAAAGGTAAGGTGGAGGAGAGCCCACTTGATGGAGCGCTTGATATCCATTGAAGAACCTGATCTTTTTGGGCCTCATCTACAAGTTTTAGCGATGCACTGCTGCGTAAGAAAGGGATGATAGCAGATTGTCCACGAAAAGAAGTATAATAGATGGAGAGGAAGCGCACAATAGGGTCTTATCCGATATAATCAGTGAATTGTAAGTATGGTCGCACTCACCTGGTCGGGTTGTGTGTGACACAACCACTATTAAACCAGACAATTGGATCCTGTCGAACGCAGCAATCAGCCAGGAGAGTTGTATAAATCTTATGCGTTGATATAGGAATCCGGCTTGTAGATCGCGCTGTTCGAAAAATTGGCCAAGAAAATGACTCCAAGGACCTTGGATCTTTAAAACAAAGATCGTTATTCCTCCCAGACTCTACGCGTTTCGTGTACTCACTGTACACTTCCTCAGGAGTTTAAGGATACCTATATCAACGCATAAGATTCACGAAAAGAAGTAGACATTTTAGTTTGGCTTGAAGACGGTATTTGTTCAGCAGATGTTTCTGTTACTTTAGCACCTACCCCACGGACATAAAGATTTTTACCCTTTCCAACATGCCTATTCCACTTTCCACCATCAGCAGACCTTTTACCACTCGTTTTGGAAGGTAACTAATTGGCAACTCTAAAAACAAAGGAGGCAATAGGGTTTTTTTCTGCTTTACAAAAAATTGATGAGATTTATTACAAGGTGCAACCCACATTAAAATAGGTGCAAAATGGCTGATTAGATACAGTGGATACACAATAGCATAGTAAAATATCATAATAGGCACCAGATCTTATTGCACATATTCCCAACACAGCACCAGAGATAATGTTCCCATCGTTTTTTTCCCTCTTTTTTCCTTATAAATTTGTTTTTCCTTCCTCTAATTGTCCGATGATTATATAGATTTTTGTATTACACTACCGACTCCCATACAGATCATTATCAATGTGTTGTTTTCATTATCTGACAGAATTTACGTTACACTGTTTGTAAACATTGTGACGTCATAACGAGTACCCTCCCCATACAGTGACGTATTTGTAGGTGGACTGAGATTATGTTTTGGCGCTCTTTTGGGTTTACATAGGATTGTCTGTAGTATAAGCATGTCATCCCTGAGGAAGGAGCTGGGATTTGAGCTCCGAAATGCATCGGAAATAAAGCAGAAAATAATTCATTCAAAGCATTTCGGTGTCTTTGATATTTCTTTGTGGCAGCAGCGCGGACCCGGAGGCACTTGGTCCTTGGAGAGAAATCATTTTTGTTAGTTTTTGAAAGGGTTTAACAAAAGAAAAAAATAAGTAAGAAAGAAGAGGGTTAGAACAACAGCACACAAGTAATCAAACCATATTAAAAAAAAGCAGGGGTGAAGGACTGGAAAGAAAAACTTTAATAGGAGAGGGGGAAAGATAAGGAAAAATGTACCCTTTTAAAAAAAAGGGGAGGGAATGTCAAGCATAATTCTAAACATAGTTACATAATAATTAATTCATTTATATAGTGCTATAAATTCCATAGCACTTTACATACATCAGTAAAGCTGTCCCTATTGAGGCTCACAATCTAAATATCCTATCAGTATGTCTTTGCAATGTAGGAGAAAACCCACACAAACCTGGGGAGAACATACAAACTCCTTGCAGATGTTGTCCTTAGTGTCCTTGGTGGGTATTGAACCCAGGACCTCAAGACCCCAGTGCTGCAAAGGCTGCAGTGCTAACCACTTGAGTCACCGTGCTGCCCATGTTACATTTCAATTTGTTAATAGATAAGGTATATGCAGACTTACAATACAGGGTGGACCATATATATGGATGCACCTAAATCAAATGGAATGGTTGGTGATATTAACTTCCTGCTTGTGGCACATTAGTATAAGGGAGGGGGAAAAATTTTACAGATGGGTGGTGAGTGACCATGGAGGCCATTTTGGATCCAACTTTATTTTTTTCAATTAGGATAAGGCCATGTGACACATCAAACGTATTGAGAATTTCATAAGAAAAGCAATGGTGTGCTTGGTTTTAATGTAACTTTATTCTTTCATGAGTTATTTACAAGTTTATAAAGGTTCTGGGATCAAAGGTGTATCACAGTCCGCGCTGCCCGATCGTCCAAAGGATCACAAGGGAAAACAATGTTCCAAACGAAATTCTCTTTATTCCTATAAACCGACGCGTTTCGGCGCCCAATCCTGGCACCGTCCTCAGGGTATTACAAACAACATATCAGCACACCTTTATATATCATATACAAGGGGGTGTGTAACCAAGGGGGAGTGGTGGTGGGTGTGTACCCTGTTGGTGACGTCAAAAACGTCACTCCTGAAGGTGTAACATTGAATTTTGGCGCAAACATCATAAAAAAGTCCTACATACATCATAAAACACACTAAGTCATTCTAAAAATGATTACAATAGTTAATTCATACAATCATGCTAAAATTATATAAAATATCTAAAAAACACGAGTAAAACAGTACCGTCATGAATTAAAAAGAAAAAAATTTTTTTGGTTGTTGGCACCTTGGGCAGTGTTAGAACCTGTGTGTTCTGGTGGGGGTTCCTATGTCTTGTCAATCAGGCCATGACATCTATTTGGTTTTTTTCTCTTTCCATAGGTATCTCAGCATTTCCATCAGTCATGTGCAAGGGGAAAAAAAATAGAAGTTCAACTATGTATCCAAATCTCATATTGTACCATTTGTAGGAAATAAAATGAGTGAAGTTGATTTTGTATAAATGAAGTGAAATATTAAAATATTTAAGATGTTTTATAAAAGTGGGACAGTGAAAGATAAAAAATTAGAAAAAATTAAATTTTTGCTGTTGATTGTGTGCAAGTGTTTATATATATATATACATACTATTTTTCTTTTTCAAAAAATAAAAAATTTTTTAAAAACAATTTTGTGTATAATTGTATAAAAAAGTGAATATATATATTAAATCATTACAATGGCTTTAATCTACAACATGTCATTTTGAGAAAAGGCACTAGATGGCAGTCTTGTTATAGTGGGTATAGGAGCCGCAATACCACTTTCAACCACTGGTGTCTCTAGTGCTACACAAGTCAATGTGACCGTGTTGAGTGTAGTATAAATGTTCACCACTTGTGTCGCTAGTGCTATGTGAGTTAATGCAAACGTGCTAGTATTCAAGAGTTTCCCGACAATATAAAACTGAAATAATCAGGATACAGGGAGCTCAATGAGATTATGAAGCTGCCTTGCTAGTGTTGTTTATAAAAAAGGGGCTGAAAACAGTATGTACATCTTCTTGTAAGTATATCACAATAGTAGTGGGGCTGTAAAGCATGTGATGTTAAAAACTACATGGAGGAAACAAATAAAGTAGGATTTAACGGTTATAAAAGTGTAGCTTCATCATATAGATTAAAAATACATGTAAAAACACAAGGCTAGCAAGTTTTACTAGTAATCTTATATTATTTCAGAAGCTATGTTGAGTCCTCTTGGTTTTAATGTGTTTAGCTGGAACATCCAAAATTTTTCTTTTCTTTTCAGTAGTTCAAACCTATTTGCTGTATCAGCCTGTATATGTTCAATTGGGGTCAGTTTGAGCAAAGTTGGATCTTTATTATGCTTCTGTGCAAAATGAGCTGACAGTCCATGGCATTTAAAACCTCTCTTTATATTTGATCTGTGCTTGTTAACCCTTTCATGCAGTGGTTGTATCGTTCTTCCTACATATTGTAGTCTGCAGGGACACTGTAGGAGGTAGATCACATAGTCTGTCTCACAATTCATGTTTTGTTTTATGGGATATAGTGTCCCAGAGTCTGTGGATGTGAAATTTTCTGTGTTTTGGATGATTTTGCAACAAAGGCACCTTTTCTTTCCACATTTGCTGGTCCTGGCTTGCGCTGTATTTTCAGGTTTTTCCCTCTTGATAATCTTCTTGAGCCTACTGGGTGCAATAATACTTTTAATGTTTGGAGCACGTCTATATGTTATCCCCGGTCTGTTGGGGATAATTCTCCCCAATATGGGGTCTGCTTTTAATAAATGCCAGTGTTTCTCAAGGGTCTCTCTTATAATCCTGTGACAGCTATTAAATCTTGTAATAAAATTGAAATTTTGTTCTCCATTTCCTCCATGCTTTTTCTTTTTCTGGACCAGGAGTTCTTCTTGTGTAAAACATTTACTCTGATCTCTGGCCATTTCTACCAAAGTTCTAGGGTATTTTCTTACCAAAAATCTATTAGTTAGGACTTTAGCCTGTTCATCAAAATCATTCTCTCTGTTGCAGTTTTTTTTAATGCGCTTATATTGATTGGCTGGTATTGTTTTTTAGCCATTTGTTATAGTGTGCGCTCCTGAAATTGATGAATGAATTCCTGTCAGTTTCTTTGAAGTATGTTTTGGTGTTTATCCTGTTGTCAGCCACAAAAATAGTGAGGTCCAGGAAATTAATGGTCTTATTATCTACTGTTTGCTCAAAAATTAATCCCCAATTGTTCCTCTTGATAACGTTTATAAGGTCATTAAGGTTCCCTTTTTCACTGTCCCAAATAATCAATAAGTCATCAATGTATCGTTTATACAGAACTAAACCCTCATTCTGTGTATTCTCATAAATGTGTATTTTTTCAAATAGCCCCATGTATAAGTTTGCATATGAACATGCCATTTTCGACCCCATAGCTGTCCCATGTATTTGATGGAACATTTTATCCTCGTGTGTAAAATAGTTATTATTTAAAATAAAATTTAACCCCTCCAAGATAAAGTCAATTTCAATGTCCTTGAGCTCATCATCATTCTTAAGGAAATATTCAGCACATAAGAGTCCAGTTGCATGGTCTATATTTGTATATAATGAAGAGACATCAAGGCTAGAAAAAATGAGGGACTCTTTCCAAGTAATATCCTGTATAGCTCTGATTATGTCCGAAGAGTCTTTCGCATAGCTTTGTAATGTTATGACGTATTTCTGTAGTTTTCTGTCGATATATTCAGCTAAATTACTGGTAAGGGAGCCAATCCCAGAAATTATTGGTCTCCCTGGGGGATCAGTCAAAGATTTATGCACTTTAGGGAGATGATATAGAAATGGTGTGTTTGGCTGCCAATTTGTGAGGAATTTCTTCTCTCCTTCTGTAATGATTTTGTTATTGTATGCTTCATTAATTTTAATGTGATAAGTTTTTATTAATTCAGGGTAAGGATTAGTTCCATTTTTTTTATAGTATTTCTGATCTGATAGAAGCCTTTCAGCCTCTCTTAGGTAGTCGACTCTATCTTGAACCACTATTCCTCCTCCCTTATCAGCTGCTCTGATCACTATATCCCTGTTAGTTTTCAGATTATTTAAGGCTTCTTGCTCATTTTTTGTTAAATTATTTTTGCTTTTTCTAGAATTATTTGCTAGAAGTATTTCCTTTTTTAGATTTTTTAGTGTCTTTTTAGTGTGAGTTTCCTTATATATTGGTGTACATCAATAAAGAGTTCAAAATTATCCGGTTTATATATATTTATATATAAAAAGACATTTTGCTATAAATCCTGTACCAGACATTAAGGGGGAACCCAAAGAAATCCATGTTTTAAAAAAACCTTTGAAAGCCAAGTCAGCCTTTTACCCTGTAGAGAGCAAGGGACATATGTTGGAGACGTTTCAGGAATTACTCATAAAAAATCTAAAAAAGGAAATACTTCTAGCAAATAATTCTAGAAAAAGCAAAAATAATTTAACAAAAAATGAGCAAGAAGCCTTAAATAATCTGAAAACTAACAGGGATATAGTGATCAGAGCAGCTGATAAGGGAGGAGAGAATAGTGGTTCAAGATAGAGTCGACTACCTAAGAGAGGCTGAAAGGCTTCTATCAGATCAGAAATACTATAAAAAAATTGGAACTAATCCTTACCCTGAATTAATAAAAACTTATCACATTAAAATTAATGAAGCATACAATAACAAAATCATTACAGAAGGAGAGAAGAAATTCCTCACAAATTGGCAGCCAAACACACCTTTTCTATATCATCTCCCTAAAGTGCATAAATCTTTGACTGATCCCCCAGGGAGACCAATAATTTCTGGGATTGGCTCCCTTACCAGTAATTTAGCTGAATATATCGACAGAAAACTACAGAAATACGTCACAACATTACAAAGCTATGCGAAAGACTCTTCGGACATAATCAGAGCTATACAGGATATTACTTGGAAAGAGTCCCTCATTTTTTCTAGCCTTGATGTCTCTTCATTATATACAAATATAGACCATGCAACTGGACTCTTATGTGCTGAATATTTCCTTAAGAATGATGATGAGCTCAAGGACATTGAAATTGACTTTATCTTGGAGGGGTTAAATTTTATTTTAAATAATAACTATTTTACACACGAGGATAAAATGTTCCATCAAATACATGGGACAGCTATGGGGTCGAAAATGGCATGTTCATATGCAAACTTATACATGGGGCTATTTGAAAAAATACACATTTATGAGAATACACAGAATGAGGGTATAGTTCTGTATAAACGATACATTGATGACTTATTGATTATTTGGGACAGTGAAAAAGGGAACCTTAATGACCTTATAAACGTTATCAAGAGGAACAATTGGGGATTAATTTTTGAGCAAACAGTAGATAATAAGACCATTAATTTCCTGGACCTCACTATTTTTGTGGCTGACAACAGGATAAACACCAAAACATACTTCAAAGAAACTGACAGGAATTCATTCATCAATTTCAGGAGCGCACACTATAACAAATGGCTAAAAAACATACCAGCCAATCAATATAAGCGCATTAAAAAAAACTGCAACAGAGAGAATGATTTTGATGAACAGGCTAAAGTCCTAACTAATAGATTTTTGGTAAGAAAATACCCTAGAACTTTGGTAGAAATGGCCAGAGATCAGAGTAAATGTTTTACACAAGAAGAACTCCTGGTCCAGAAAAAGAAAAAGCATGGAGGAAATGGAGAACAAAATTTCAATTTTATCACAAGATTTAATAGCTGTCACAGGACTATAAGAGAGATCCTTGAGAAACACTGGCATTTATTAAAAGCAGACCCCATATTGGGGAGAATTATCCCCAACAGACCGGGGATAACATATAGACGTGCTCCAAACATTAAAAGTATTATTGCACCCAGTAGGCTCAAGAAGATTATCAAGAGGGAAAAACCTGAAAATACAGTGCAAGCCAGGACCAGCAAATGTGGAAAGAAAAGGTGCCTTTGTTGCAAAATCATCCAAAACACAGAAAATTTCACATCCACAGACTCTGGGACACTATATCCCATAAAACAAAACATGAATTGTGAGACAGACTATGTGATCTACCTCCTACAGTGTCCCTGCAGACTACAATATGTAGGAAGAACGATACAACCACTGCATGAAAGGGTTAACAAGCACAGATCAAATATAAAGAGAGGTTTTAAATTCCATGGACTGTCAGCTCATTTTGCACAGAAGCATAATAAAGATCCAACTTTGCTCAAACTGACCCCAATTGAACATATACAGGCTGATACAGCAAATAGGTTTGAACTACTGAAAAGAAAAGAAAAATTTTGGATGTTCCAGCTAAACACATTAAAACCAAGAGGACTCAACATAGCTTCTGAAATAATATAAGATTACTAGTAAAACTTGCTAGCCTTGTGTTTTTACATGTATTTTTAATCTATATGATGAAGCTACACTTTTATAACCGTTAAATCCTACTTTATTTGTTTCCTCCATGTAGTTTTTAACATCACATGCTTTACAGCCCCACTACTATTGTGATATACTTACAAGAAGATGTACATACTGTTTTCAGCCCTTTTTTATAAACAACACTAGCAAGGCAGCTTCATAATCTCATTCAGCTCCCTGTATCCTGATTATTTCAGTTTTATATTGTCGGGAAACTCTTGAATACTAGCACGTTTGCATTAACTCACATAGCACTAGCGACACAAGTGGTGAACATTTATACTACACTCAACACGGTCACATTGACTTGTGTAGCACTAGAGACACCAGTGGTTGAAAGTGGTATTGCGGCTCCTATACCCACTATAACAAGACTGCCATCTAGTGCCTTTTCTCAAAATGACATGTTGTAGATTAAAGCCATTGTAATGATTTAATATATATATTCACTTTTTTATACAATTATACACAAAATTGTTTTTAAAAAATTTTTTATTTTTTGAAAAAGAAAAATAGTATGTATATATATATATAAACACTTGCACACAATCAACAGCAAAAATTTAATTTTTTCTAATTTTTTATCTTTCACTGTCCCACTTTTATAAAACATCTTAAATATTTTAATATTTCACTTCATTTATACAAAATCAACTTCACTCATTTTATTTCCTACAAATGGTACAATATGAGATTTGGATACATAGTTGAACTTCTATTTTTTTTTCCCCTTGCACATGACTGATGGAAATGCTGAGATACCTATGGAAAGAGAAAAAAACCAAATAGATGTCATGGCCTGATTGACAAGACATAGGAACCCCCACCAGAACACACAGGTTCTAACACTGCCCAAGGTGCCAACAACCAAAAAAATTTTTTTCTTTTTAATTCATGACGGTACTGTTTTACTCGTGTTTTTTAGATATTTTATATAATTTTAGCATGATTGTATGAATTAACTATTGTAATCATTTTTAGAATGACTTAGTGTGTTTTATGATGTATGTAGGACTTTTTTATGATGTTTGCGCCAAAATTCAATGTTACACCTTCAGGAGTGACGTTTTTGACGTCACCAACAGGGTACACACCCACCACCACTCCCCCTTGGTTACACACCCCCTTGTATATGATATATAAAGGTGTGCTGATATGTTGTTTGTAATACCCTGAGGACGGTGCCAGGATTGGGCGCCGAAACGCGTCGGTTTATAGGAATAAAGAGAATTTCGTTTGGAACATTGTTTTCCCTTGTGATCCTTTGGACGATCGGGCAGCGCGGACTGTGATACACCTTTGATCTCAGAACCTTTGAAGCACCCACGGCCCCGTGGAGGTGGAGGTCCAGCAGCAGCCTACATTACTAAAACCAACGCCTTTATTCCAGTTGTGGGATTCACAACTGAACCAGGTTAGTGCAGACCTGTTTGTACCGATTAGTCCTTAATCTATGCCAAATGATAGGGCACTATTGCGCCTCTGTTGTCTCCCCTTATATTTTTTTATATAATTTACAAGTTTATGACCACTAATAAAAATGTTTTCAAAGTGCTGCCCATAGTGTTGGATTGTCAATGCAACCCTCTTCTCTCACTCTTGACACACTGATAGCAACACCGCAGAAGAAATGCTAGCACAGGCTTCCAGTATCCGTTGTTTCAGATGCTGCACATCTCGTATCTTCACAGCGTAGAAAATTGTCTTCAGATGAGGGATGACTCTGAGGCAAACTTTTTTGTGAATGGTTAAGTTAACAAATCAAACCAGCGCTATTGGTCTGACACTAACCCACAGTGAATAGATCCCTCCAAGACTGTTGGAACACAAAAACTGATAGTATGGTGTGGTGATGGGGCACAAAGATAGTGGAGCCATTGTTTATCAATAGTGATGAGCGAGCACTAAATTGCTCAGGTGCTCGATGCTCCAAACCCAATGTAAGTAAATTAGTGACAGGCTCCGACACATACTTCCGTCTATAAAACGAGTGTTTCTGGGAAAGGGCGGGAGGGGGGGCTTTTTCAAATCGTCGCAGCATACAACACCTTGCTGTGCCCCCCAGAGGGACCCTAACAATCAATCGGCGATCTGATTGGCTGGTAGTGAAAGTTCCTTGTCCAGTTGTCCAGCGATCAGAGGTGAGGTTTTCCGGTCTCGGTGCAGGCATCGGACAGGTGAGTATGTAAGTTTATTGTTTTTTAACAACTTTTACTCACTTTTAGGCTACTTTCACAGTGTATCTATGGATACACTGCGAAAGTATTAGGACTACTAGCTACTCCCAAGTACTCATAAGTACTCGGAGAGTAGCGAGTAGCCCGAATACCGCTACTATTTGGCAAATACCGAATAGTAGCGAGTATACTCGCTCATCCCTACATATAATCATCCTTATGGGTAATAGGTATGTGGACCTTATTTCTGTGGTTGCCACCGCCACTTTTCTAATCTATGTGATTTGAATAAAGATGGGCTTGTATTAGCTGTTGTATTTCTTTCTGTTTTACCTCCTGTATCTGGTGTATAACTATAGATGGGTGTGTCGTAGTTAATTAGTATTTTTAAAGGATTCATTATATTTGTAAAAACATTCATGCTTTTATAAAATTGTATGTATAATATTGTGACAGTTTATAATAAACATCCCAAAAAAAGGGTAAAATCAAGCAGGTGGAAGCAATTGTATACAACCAAAGGTTTGAACAAATAAAAGTAGCCATATAATTGTGATATTGACTTTTGATGATATTCTAATTCATTGAGATGCACTAGTATTTCCCCCATCCTGGTATATATGTCCCTATCCTGGTTATATATGGATCCAGCCTAGTACATGTGTCTCCATCTTGGTATATATGTCCCTATACTGGTATATATATTCCCCATTGTAGCATACATGGCCCCATTCTGGTATATATGTCCCCCATTCTGGGATTCTTGGTCCCCATCCTAGTATATATGTCCCCAATCTGCTCCCTCCCATATAAAAAAATAAAATAAAAATTGATGAGTGATCTGCTGATAGCTGAGATTAAAAGATTTTATGCCTGTTTGGAATATAAAAAAAAAGGATATAATAAGTAAATAAATGTTCATCATAATGCCTTTTCTGCTCTTCTTTCCAACTAACCTACCTTTCTACTTATTAGTAACAATTTGCCCGTGTGTCTAGTAGGTCATCATGCATCTGATTAGGTCTATAGGCAGGTGTTAGTGTACAGCTGGTTAGATACAGCGTAACTATGAATAAATGAACACTGATCTTCTGTTAGAACACTTGAGCAAAAAAGGACAAAGGTTCTCTAACAGAAGGCGAGGTGGGCAGATTGCACGCCCTGTGCAATGAGAAACGTTTGGTCACAACACAAATGACTTGAGTTAAAGAATATAGAAGAAAGCATTTTTCTTCTTCTGACATGTAAAGACATGTGGATGTAAAGGTTAGAAATGAATAGCGTGCTTTACTTTGTTTTACAGAACTGGCTTTGCATGTTGTTCTAGGTTGTAGACCTCATGACAGTCTAGGGAGGATTTCCCGGTCGTTAATAGACCAAACTCCATCTGAAAACACTCTGCAATTCTTTAAATAATGACACAACACTGCTAGTGACTTGGTTAAACAATTTTGGCCACAGCAGCCTTTATTGCCTATTGTTTACAGAATAACAAGAACCAACGGGTACACCGTCCAACGGGCGTCCCGACTTAAAACAATAGGCACCCCACATATCACACATGGATAGGTCCAGTCCAGAAGCCTCCTAAACGTTTTGTCCCATGTCCACAACACACCGACCCCAGGAGAGAGGTATTGATTACCGAGAACCAATACCCCAACCTTGCAGAACCCCGTGTCTGCAAGGTACTTGTAACCGGAGCCACTATACCTTCCAAGTGGCTCCCCTCCCAAATATTAGTGAAGATTCACTCCTCTGGGCCAGACCTACCCCCGCACAGGACAGGCAAAGTGACCCCTTACTTGGCCTGGACCCGCTACACACCAAGCGCTTGTTCCACACCTTCTCGCAAACCCAACATTCATTAATCCATACCTATATCATTCAGATGCACTCGATCTGCCTTCATATATTCTCGAGAGGATGCCTCCAACTCTCTGTGTCGCCCCACAATCCACCATTAAGAGCAACAAACACTGCCACCGCCTCATTCACTTTCCCTCTCGGCTTGTTAATTTTGTCTATTGGCCTCACAAAACGTCCACCTACCACATGCCACAAAATCCGACCATACCACAATCAGACCTGGGTGAGAGCACCATAACCTAATAAGTCCCATTTTATATCTCTAATCAATGCACAAGACACACTCACCCCCCAAAACATTCCCCCAACATGCAAAAACAAGCACATTTGGGGGGCAGATTGACTGTACAGAAGTATTCAAATTCGGGTAATACCGTTCCCCAGTTCACACCCCGCTGTCCCAGCCATTTCACCCCTGCCACCGGTTGGTCCAATCATAACTGGTGACCATCCAGATGAACAGCCCCCCAAACAAAATGTACGAGTGCCCCAGGATCCAGGTGCCTGGATAAACAAAAATTCTGAAAACAATCCAAAACATTCACATAACTACAATTATAACAACACATGACCCGTCAACAAGCCTACCCCCCATTTATACCTCCCAGATAGCGCTGGGCTTAGACCCCCACCAGCCCACTATCCAGAAAACAGATGAGACCGAACATACAATTGAAATCAAAATGATTCCCACCTTCCAATTCTCAGTACCACATCATCTCCCAACCCCCAACGGGAAGCCTTTGTGGCCGCCCCAAACCGAAAGGAATGCGTGCCGTACTCATCTGGCCGCTCTCCAATCCACCACAAATCTTCTCTCAAAAGAGCCCCAAATGAAATCCGGACAAAAAGTAACCGTCCCTATGCCTCAAAATTGAACCCAGGCAACCACCCGTAAGCGACAAAAACCGCCGTAACCTCCTCACTGGACACAATCGACTTTCCGCCAGGGAATACATCACAAACAACCGCCCTTGCCCCCACTTGGTCCACCTTCGACCTTCATACCACCTCCCAACACTCCACTAACCTCTCCACCAATTCAACTGAAACCGCTCGCTGACCATCTCTCTCACGGACCCCTTTTTTAAATTCCCTTAAAGCCTGGCGAACCCAAAAATCCTTTGTCGCATCCTGTGTTTTCCAGCAGCCAAAACACAAAAAGACGAGTGCCACCACTCTCTGCGACTCCGCAGAAGCAGACTTCCCATCTACAAAATCATCTCCAATACATGCCTGAACCTCGTACATACCACCACCCTCATGCAGTGTACCTGAAAATTCCTCCCACTCCTGGCACACTCTGACATATCGGCACCAGGTAGCCTCAGCCTCCGATCTGCAAATCAACTCCCCACAATTACCTTACCAGCCTCCATAAACCATTCGGACACTGCAGACCCGCCTCATAAGCCCAAGGCACTAGCTCTCAAACCTGTAAAAATAAAACCGGGAAAGCGCGTAAGCCACAAAACTGGAAACACCCAGAACGTACTTAGTCACCACCTGAATATTCCACTGCAAACACCGCAGGATCAAATGTCGCAGATAGGCCACCACTGATGGCGACTTTGCTGACAAGGAATTAGTGATGGGCGAATCCTAAATTACTCAGAATCGCTTGACTCTAGCGGGTCCGAGCCCGGGACTCGCTACTCGTTGCGAGTCTAGCGAGTCCAATGTTAATGAATGGGGAAGCGAGTAATAGCGAGTAATGTGTGATTTAAAAATGTGTCTCGGAAAGCGCTCGCATTGCCTTGTCGGAATCCCCACTCGCAACTGTATTTTGCTGCTGTCTCTGAGGCCAAACTCGCATGTGTTTGTCTTATTTGGCGCCGATGAGGCGAGGCAAGCGATTTTCTGCAGCAAACCCCATGCTTTTTGCAAACAGGAAATAAGCCGACTCGAGCTGCCTGGCTGGACGCGCAGAAACACACAGAGCAAGCATGGCCCCTGTGAACACCCTGCAATTAATTGCTCTGGTGGAGGCTCGGCCCCTGCTTTGGCTGCCCACTGACCCTGCCTATGGGGATAACGTCCAGCGGACTACAGCCTGGAGGGAGATCGCTCAGGTCGTGTTCCCTACGTTTCATCGCTGTGGCCATGATGCACAGAGCAATATGGGTGAGTTAAATGTGTTCACACGTTATATTGCATTTACCGTATATAGTCGTCTATAAGCCGACCTGTGTATAAGCCGACCCCCCTACTTTAGCCCCAAAAAACTGGGAAACCATATTGACCGCCATCCTTGTATACAGCGGCTATCACTGTTAGACAGCCCCCCAGCAGAGTATACAGCTCCACCTGCAGAGTATACGGGCCCCCCAGTGTGTATACATGCACCCAATATTAGGGTATACAGCCCCCCGTAGGTACACAGGCCCCCCAGCAGTGGGTATACAGGGCCCCCAGTGGTTATACAGGGCCCTCATAGTAGGGTCTACAGCCCCCCCGTGGGTATACAGGCCCCCAGCAGTGGGTATACAGGGCCCCCATAGTAGGGTCTACAGCCCCCCAGTGGGTATACAGGCCCCCAGCAGTGGGTATACAGGGCCCCCGTGGGTATACAGGGCCCCCATAGTAGGGTATACAGGGCCCTCAATGTGTTATCATGCGCCGTCGCATGGTTGCCTATATTTGGATGGGGTCACAATAGTACACTTAGTTTAAGGGCTGGTCCTCCTGGCTCTGAAGGCCAGGGGGTTGGGGTTATATCAATACCACTAATGAGCGGAGTCTGGTGCCCGCACTATTACATTCTCTATGCGTTGACATGTGCCCTGCCCCATTTGTGATTGTGGCCACGTGAGCTCAATGTCCATAATGCTGTTGATGATGTTCCATACTGTCGTGTCCATGTGCCTTGTATACACATTACACACACAACATGAATAAAATGTTATTGTTGATTTGTACACATACTTTTAGTGTTTCAAATGTTACAATTCTATTACCTTTGGCAATGGTTCCAGGACATACACATTTATAGTCACATTGTGACGTTGGGACAAATAAGCAATGTTCAGCAGGGTGGTCAGACACAATTTTCCGTGACCTCACAATTAGCTATTATTGTTGGCATGTTTGTGGAACAAAGCCATGTTCTTCCCTGCAATGGCCTCTAAGGTGTGTGGCCTTGTCTGGTTTGCCTGTCATAAGCCTCATTTGAATCAGTTCCTAATGGCCTCGACTTGCATAAGGGCCACATACATCCCTACACGTTTAGTTGTGTGTGTTTTTTTCGGCTAAATAACGTTGCAAGGATATACCCCTTTTGCACTAAACTGTTTGTACACCATCCCAGATTGTTGACACAGTCACACACATTTCAGGACATACCCTGTATCACTACAAATACGTGTGGTTCAGTTTTCCCATGGGTATATTTGGGGCTGCAAGGTGATGGTGTAGATATTAGGGCCCACATGTGAATTTAAGTTTTTTGGTCGTTAACTCATGGGCACATTACGAATCCTCCGGAAAACATAGTGTATTAATGCTGTATAAAATCAAACTAAAGAGGGCCATATTTTAAGTGCAACAGGCTTTTATGTCCAAGGTCCTTTAGGAAACCCGAGGTTTGCCTTTGCTGCTCCCGGTTTTTTGTTCGGCCCCGTTGGAATAACTGTAAAACTGTCCATCTGTGCATACCACCTTGTTTGGCACCAACGATGTGTGACCTGCTGCTCAAAAACAACCCCATACTCTATGTCCATTACAGTCGTTTCAAAACCCAAGCCATCTGTTTGGTGTGCTTTTTTTACCAAGACATTCCTGATTAGCATACATGGCAGCAAAAAGGAGTGTAGGCCACTAACGCCAAATGCTCATGTGTCACCTATGCTGCATGACTCCATTTCCTGTCTTGCTCACCTGCCCTATAGATCTGGGTTATGTGCATTGAGACCAAGGCCGCCCACACTGTGTCTTTTTGTGTCCATCTGATGGCAAACAACCCTGAAGAATGTGTTTGCCTCACAGTGTCAGGCTATAGCTTTGTCCACATGAAGTTTCCACAAAAAGTCTAAGCAATAGTTGTGGCCACTAATATGTCTTCAAGTGACTACATAGCTGTCCTGCCTAAGGCAGGGCACAGTGTAATAGTGCAGACAAATGTTTAAATTTCTAATGTAATGGCAAAAAATCGTGGAACAACACTACCCACACATAGAATATTGGTTGAGGCATGAGCCAAAATGTCCTTAATTTATTTGCTGCAATTTCATCTTAAGGGCAACAATGAAAAGACACAGAATACACAGATACACTGAGTCAAAAAAGCGTGCACATGTTATGTTTGGCCTATGGTTTTGTTTCCAAACGCAACTCATTCATCAAATGTTTTTTATATTTACCCACAGAGCTGCTCACTATCTGAGGCGGCGGCGTAACCCGCCAGCACAGCTGCCTGAGGAGGCGAGGGAGGCCCCTGAACCACCACCAGATTAGGAGGGAGTACCACCACCACCACCACCACCTTTGGGGCCACAGGAAGAAGAGGAGGATGAAGGGCCACACCAGCGGTCTCCCCAACCAAACCAAGCTGTGGCCATCCAGCTTCCTCCACTGCCGACTGCCAGCAGTGTGGGGAGTCACCTGAACCCCAGCAGCCCTGCTCCGATCCCGGGGCACCATAAGACCACCGAGGACAATGTAATGCTGACTTTGCCCGCAGTCTCATACCATTCTTGGATGATATTCCATTCGAGAGACGACTGCGGCAAGGTCAGCAATACACATTATAATTGATGCGTGTCGGCCCCCAAACCACCCTGGCCAGGTCTTTTCATATTTGGAGGGGTGGCAGCAGTCTACCTCCAACAGACTGGACAGGCCCACACCCCGGGACAGCTACGTGGCGACCCAGAGGTGGTGTCCACCTAACAGGGACCTACCAACCCAAGGCCAACCGGCCCAGATGACCCACCCTACAGGGTTACAACCATTGGGTGAGGTAATACATGGGGCCCTGGACCTCCTCCACGACCAGGGTGATGGTGTCCCGCTAGAGGCAACCCCACAGAATGCGCCAACCTACCACAAGCTGTAGGGCACATTTTTTTGTTGTTTATTTGTTTGTTTGTATTGTGCATTGCACAATTTATTTTTTATTTTGTTATGTTTTATGTCTAACTTTTTACAAAGTTAAAAAAAAATAAAAATAAAAAAAAAAATCTGCCATTAAGGCGTCATAATACACAGTTTACAAAAACTGCTTTGTGTCTGTCTTTTTTCAGGGAATGGATGTGTAGGTTTTTTTCTGCGGGTGGGCTTAAAGTCATCATCATTAGCAAGTACTTTACGGCCCGCATGGCGCATGAAGGCACCTTGGTTATTATGTGTAAAATCATGACTGCACATAGAAATGTTGCTGACAAATAAATAGTGCCTGTGTTTGGGGGGGGGTTACTTAATGACTCGGTATGGCAGCAACACTAGGAACACAGATGCGATAGGCTGGGACATCTACTTGCAACACAGCGCGTCTACGCGTTATCTCCGTAGCGTACAGTGGGACCCTTCGCCAGGGTCCAGCAGGATCTTAGTACAAGCAACGTCTTCGATGCAGGCATAGGCTTGTTGCCTCAAAAAATTAGCCCAAGGGGCGGGATCAACTCTTTTTAGAAATAGAGGAGGGCGCGTGGCCCATACTATATTCTTGCTTGTCCTGAGAGCATAGGAGAAGCAACGTACACGATGCAGGCATAGGCTTGTTGCCTCAAAAAATTAGCCCAAGGGGCGGGATCAACTCTTTTTAGAAATAGAGGAGGGCGCGTGGCCCATACTATATTCTTGCTTGTCCTGAGAGCATAGGAGAAGCAACGTACACGATGCAGGCATAAGCTTGTTGCCTTAAAAAATTAGCCCAAGGGGCTGCATTGTCTTTTTAAAAAAAAAATAAAAATTATAAATGCTCTCAAGCGGATGCACTTGTAAAGTAAAAAGATGTTTACTGATTGCGTATTTTTTTTATCATGCCGCAAATGTTTCAGGAACATGACTTATCACATTGTCTCAGCTGAGGGAGATGCCGATACTTCCTGTCTTAAAAGGTCATAAAGTTAAAAGCGCAATATTCCAATCCTATTAATTATGATTAGGTTACACTACATTTGGGTACTGTCGTCTGGGGGCTTACGAACTCCGATGATATCCAGTCCTTGTTGAACTTTATGAGAGTCAGCCTGTCGGCATTTTCAGTAGTAAGCCGTGACCTTCTATCAGTGACTATACCCCCAGCGGTACTGAAAATACGCTGTGATGTCACACTAGCAGCTGGGCAGGCCAGCACCTCCAAGGCATACAGAGCGAGCTCTGTCCAAGTGTGAAGCTTGGAAACCCAGTAATTAAAGGGTAATGAAGGGTCGGTTAGGAAGCTGGTACTGTCACTGACATACTCGTTCACCATGTTGGAAAATTGTTGTCTCCTAGTCAAAGTGACCGTAAGCATGATTCGTTGTTGATTGGAAGGTCTGTTGAACATCGCCCAGTTGGTGGACATCTTATCCCCACCTCTTCTTGACATTGATGACGTTTGTGTCCCAACCAAAGGCTGCTGTTGCAAAGAGCTGATTCTTCGGGGTACAGCGGAGTCAGACGGTGAAATGGACATCAAATTGTCAACAACAACAGTCTTGAAAAAATCCATCGTTAAACCCCTGGGTGACTGCAACAGCAGCGACGGAAATTTGTCTTTGTATCTGGGGTCCAAAGAGGTTGACAACCAATAGAGGTTGCTGCCATATATGTGAATGACGCGTGGATCTTGGGAGAGACATTGAGACATTATGTCAGCCATATGTGCTAAGCTGCAAAGACTCATCTCCTCGGTTGCAACAGAATGAGGATCACTACGCATCATGGCCTCTAAATCGGTCTCCGCCTCCTCCTCTTCAGCCCACCCATGCTGTAGCGACATAAACGTAGGGTTGGGAGTACCATCAGGGTTCACATCAGTACCACAGAAAAATGAATCTTCTTCATCATCACCCTCATCACCTTCTTCTTCCAGACCCAATGTAGCCTGCTGATATTGGCTTGGCTGGCTAGGATCAGCGATGTTAAATTCTGGCTCCATAGCCATCCGCTGGGCCCTCAAAGCTTCTGTTTTCAGATTCAGGAGCGATTCCTTAAGCAAACAGAGCATGGGGATGGTGAGACTGATAATGGACTGATCACCGCTGACAAGTTTGGTGCAGTATTCAAAGTTGTCCAGCAACTCGCAAAGATCAGCGATCCAGACCCACTCTAAAGTAGTAATGTGTCTGGTCTGACTTCCGTGGTGACGGGCATGTTGCAGCTGATATTCCGCTATTGCCCTCTGCTGCTCATTAAACCTTGCCAACATATGGAATGTTGAGTTCCATCTCGTGGGCATGTCGCAAATTAGCCGGTGTTTAGGCAAATTAAATTTGATTTGAAGGGCTGGAAGACTGCCAACTGCTGTGGACGAATGTCTAAAATGGGCGCAAATTCGCCTCACCTTCTCGAGTAGGTCAGATAACTCGGGGTATATTTTAAGGAATTTCTGAACTATTAGGTTCAGCACGTGAGCCAGGCAAGGCAAGTGAACAAGGTTACCGTGCTTCAGTGCCGCCACAAGATTTCGTCCATTATCGCTCACAACAAGACCTGGTTGTAGTTGCAGTGGGGCCAGCCACTCATCAGTCTGTTGCTTAAGACCCTTCCACAGCTCAGTTGCAGTGTGAGGTGTGTCACCTAGACAGATAAGCTTCAGAAGAGCCTGTTGTCGCCTTGCTGAAGCACTACTGCAAAGCTCCCAACTTGGACGTGATGGTGCGGGCAGCTGAGCAGTGGACAAGGAAGTTGCAGAAGCAGGTTGCGTACTGGACATATATGATTAGGCAGCCACCCGGAATGATGTTGTGCCTGCTATTCGTGGAGTTGGCAGTATTTCAGATGGTCCACTCTGCGAAGTTGGGACACTGTCCACCAGGTTGATCCAGTGAGCCGTTACTGAGATGTATCTGCCCTGTCCACAAGTACTTGTCCACGTGTCCGTTGTTAGGTGGACTTAGGCGGTTACAGCATTTGTTAGTGCACGCTTTAAGTTGTTAACAACGTGCTGGTGTAACGCGGGGACGGCACTACGTGTGAAAAAGTGGCGGCTGGGTACAGAGTATCGTGGTGCCGCCACAGCCAACAACTCCCGAAAAGACTCTGTACCTACAAGCCTAAACGGCAGCATTTCCACAGCTAACAACTTTGCAATTTTCGCAGTCACTTTTTGGGAAAATGGGTGTGTTGATTGGTACTTCCTTTGCCTTTCATACAGCTGTGGCACAGACAACTGGATGTTTGCCGCACACACACCAGTGGCTTGACTACTGTCAAGTCTCTCTTGTAGCGCAGCTTGGGAGAAGTACGTTTCAGCAGGAGCTGATGCCTGAACACTAGCTGGTGAAGGATGGATCTGAGGTGGCCTGGAAGTGTTGGGATCAGAAGGCACTGATTCAGAACCCTGATGGGCCGACCACTGAATTGGGTGCTTAACAGACATATGCTTACGCATACTGCTGGTACTCAGGTTTTTTTTTCCCAGGCCTCTGCTTAGCCTTGCATGGCAGATGTTACAGATAACCACATTTGGTACAGATGGGGCATCCTTAAAAAATTGCCACACAATGGCTTTTCGGCCTTTATGTTGAATTGGAGGCAAAGGAGGATGACTCTGTACCACACCAACCGTTGACACAGTTTGGGCAACTGTGTTTACAGTTTGTGCAACATTTGGTACACTTTGTGCAACAGTTGACACAATTTGGCCAACTGTTGTCACAGTTTGTGTTCTGGAGAAAGGAGTAAGCCTTGGTGCTTTTGGCGGTGGTACATAGCCACTTTCCTCCTCCTGGCTGCTCTGTTAGCTATGCATGCCAAGAGTCCAGGTAGGATCTGTGGTGTCATCATCCACGCCTTCCTCCTCAAAGTCTTCTGGATAACGTGACTGAGCAGACTGGCCAGATGAGATGTGTGTCTCATCATCGTCATCATCATCCACCTCCTGAGATGCTGTATGCCTTTGGTGAAAGTGGCTTTCTTCAGTACGAGGTGCTTCCAAACTTTGGGCATGAATAGACATTACGTCTTCTTCAAGTATCTCGTCAGGCAGTGCTAAAGAATGGCCAGATGGAATCGAGTGCTGACACGAACCAAATAAATCATCGGAGTGACCAAGGTCGCACTCCAAGTTTTCCTCTGGCTGCCGATGCCTTGAGGAAATAGGAAGCCTTTGAGGATTGGATGGCCCTGCGTTGTCTGTAGCGACACTAGACTGTGTTGGCACGGACGATTGTGTACTGAAAGAACCAGTGGTGGAGGTGTTATCAGCCATCCAAGATGTTACCTGGTCATGCTCTTCCGGCCTCAAGACACGTTTTTATTGAGTACTGGTAATTTTAGACCGGAGAAAGAGAGATCTATCAATCCTCGTCTGTCTACCTGTACCAGTGCCTTCTTGGGCACGACTGCTACGGCCACGACCTCGTCCCCGTCCCTTTGCAACATCTTTTTTCGGAAATTGTGGTTTTTGTGACATTGTTGACAAACGCACAGCCACCGAGATGGAGTTAGGTGTTGCTGTAGGCGTCACTTACTGGCGGGTTAAGTGTGTGCTAGCACTTGGCAGTGAAGCAGCACACTAGTCCCTGAAAAAATTATTAAGTGCGCACAGCCACCGAGATGGAGTTAGGTGTTGCTGCAGGCGTCACTTACTGGCGGGTTAAGTGTGTGCTAGCACTTGGCAGTGAAGCAGCACACTAGTCCCTGAAAAAATTAGAAAGTGTGCACAGCCACCGAGATGGAGTTAGGTGTTGCTGTAGGCGTCACTTACTGGCGGGTTAAGTGTGTGCTAGCACTTGGCAGTGAAGCAGCACACTAGTCCCTGAAAAAATGAGAAAGTGCGCACAGCTACCGAGATGGAGTTAGGTGTTGCTGTAGGTGTCACTTACTGGCGGGTTGTGTGCTAGCACTTGGCAGTGAAGCAGCACACTAGTCCCTGAAAAAATTAGAAAGTGCGCACAGCCACCGAGATGGAGTTAGGTGTTGCTGTAGGCGTCACTTACTGGCGGGTTAAGTGTGCGCTAGCACTTGGCAGTGAAGCAGCACACTAGTCCCTGAAAAAATTATTAAGTGCGCACAAGTAGTCGCACAAGTAGGTGGCGTACGTGCTATTTGCAGCTAGGAGAGCAGCAACGCACTGTTCTGCCACAGACAAAATAAAGCTGAAGGGGTTTTTAGGACCCAAAATCTATCACTGCAAAAAAATTGTAAATAGTACCTCAGCTAAGCCTCTGACTTCAGCTATTAGAACAGCTGAGTGAGTAAGCGAAGCTATGAGGTCGCTCCTGGGAGCACTGTAAGGCTGCAGCTCCCTGCTTCCCTGCCTGCCTACAGTCCTCTACACAGTACTCCCCTGTCCTCCTGCTAGCTCTCACAAGAGCTGTTTGGGGTTAATATAAGGAATTTTTAAGGTTCCCTACACTGACTGACAATCCCTATGATCTGCTCCAGAATCTACCTCACCCTGCTCTAGCTCAGATCTTCAGAGAAATGTGCCCAAAATGGCGGTGGCAAGGCTTATATACAGCCTTGCCTGTCATACATGACATAGGCATCACGATGGACAGCAGCCAATCATAGTCCTGCCACAACCAACATGGCTGTGGCATTACTGAATATGATTGGCTAACATGCTTGTCCATCTTCACAAGTTTTCTGACCTGTAAAATATAAAAGGGAGGGGGACAAGAGGCGCAATAGTGCCCTATCACTAGTGACACTAGTGTAGTGTGGTGGTGCTATGGAGCCGCTCACCTGGTCCAGTTGTGATCCCCACAACTGGTTTGAAGGCGTTTCGGAATCAATGTTCCAAGCTGCTGCAGGACCTCCACCTACCACTGGATAGTGGTATGATCCAAGAAAAATGATGGGAGTGATGGTGTGCCACGGTCCGCGCTGCTCAGGGTTCAGAATAACTCACCAAAGAGCCAATCAACTTTCCATCCTCTTTATTCCTCCTACGCGTTTCAGCGCCACACCCGGCGCCTTCCAGGATATCCCTGAGGAAGGCGCCGGGTGTGGCGCTGAAACGCGTAGGAGGAATAAAGAGGATGGAAAGTTGATTCGCTCTTTGGTGAGTTATTCTGAACCCTGAGCAGCGCGGACCGTGGCACACCATCACTCCCATCATTTTTCTAAGTTTTCTGACCTAACACGCTAGGCTGTCTCGGAGGCTTTGTCGGAACATAACAGATTCTGTATTCGCGAGTCCCGAATACAGAATACAGGACTCGGATTCGTAGACTCGCTCAGAATCGCTAAGACTCGCTCAGACTCGCTGCTGACAGCGGGTATCCGTGAAGCGGTGCGATTCTTTAAACGATTTTGGGGAGATTCAAGCTACATAGCGATGTGATATAGCGAGTTTAGCGAGTGAGAAAAAGTAAACTGACAAAACTAGGATTGCCATTGACTTGCATTGGACTCGTTACTTTGCGAGTACTCGCTGGGAAACTCGCCGAGTACCGAGTCCTGCGAGTCCCTTACTATCCCATTGAACACCTGCAGAAATACCTCCCAAACTCTCAAGTCTTCCTTAATCCCTCTAGTAATGCGAACAAAATGCATTGGGCATGTCTTGCCCACCATAGCAAACGCCAACTGCCTGGCCAAAAAACTCAACCCCTCGTCATAATTCTACACACAAAATTAAGTTTGCCCAGCAACGATTGAACCACTCTGAGCCGAACCACTTAGCCCCTCGCACCTCCGACCCTGAGTGCCTTAAATCCATAAATTTATCATCAGAAAGCCGACATCCTTTTGCCCCGAATCAATTTCGATCCCTAAAAACGCAACACCGTAACTAGACCTTCTGTTTCGTTCCATGCCAACGGAATACCAAACCAACCTGCAGCCATCTGCAAAGTGAACAACAAACTCGCACAACAGAGGAAGCAGCCAGCTCTACACAGAAAAATCATCCAAGTAATGGATTATAGAATCTATCTCCGACACAACCCTCACAACCCAGTCTACAAAGAAGTAAAGGTTTCAAAATAAAAACAAGAAATGGAACAGCCCATCGGCAAACAACGATCCATATAAAAAACGCTCCCCCTATATGCAACTCAGTAAGTGCTGGCTCTCCGGAAACACCGACAACAATCGAAACACCGATTCCACATCTGACTTAACCATCACTGCCCCCTAACCCGCCATTTTTTTAACATCTCCACCGCCCTGTCAAATAACACATAACACACTGCCAACTCCAGCACGATGCCATCATTAACCGACTCACCCGCTGGGAGCGACCAGTGATGAATCAACTGAAACTTGTTCGGCTCCTTCTTCAGAACCACCCCCAAAGGAGACACTCTTAAATCCTCATAAGGCAGATCCCGAAAGGGATCCGCCCCACTCTACCTCCATACTCACCTTTGACTCCACCACAGTCGGATGAGCCTTACCCAACCGCAAGTTTCTTGGCCTCAACCAACCCCCAGCCATGTCAGATGGAACACGAAAACCAAGCAAAAAACAGAACAGAATAACTTGGCGGCCTCACATCAGGTTGCCTATTGAGAAAAAGGCCTCATCCTCTCGACCCTCACCGGAGTCCTCCCTTTTTTCTTGTGGTATCTACCTCATTCCCTCTCCCTTTGTTAAACAGCGGGCAAGACCATGGCTCCCTCAACAGCCCGAACATTCATGTTGGAATCTACATAATGCCCCAAACTAACATCGTCCTTCGTTAAATTGCCGGCAGCCACCCTTGCGGAAACTGGCCAAGGCACCTGCCCCCGCTCCTGACGTCCCAGCCCCCCCACGAAAGGGGGTTGAGCAGGAGCTATCGCCAAACGCAACCACAACAAAATATCATTATGATCTCACCTCATACTTGGACGTAATGCATAATTTTGCCTAAATTGCTCGTCATAGCGCAACCATGACAAACCCCCGTACCCCCTGTAAGCCTGCCCAATAACATCCAAACAACCAAACAGAGCGGAACCGTGTTCCGGCTCCTGTTCACCCATTACGTTTGCAAAAAATAGCGACGGCCCGCAACCAGGCAGCAAACGTTCACGGTATAAGGAGATATCGCCTCTTCTCCTTCATGGAATCACTAGTCTAAACCTTATCCAAATGAAAGGTTTTTTTTTGTTTTTTTTTGTTTGTTTTTTAAGGGGCAGTAGTGAAATTTTCTATTTCTTTTTTTTTTACATACTCCCCTTTCCATATCTTTTTTCCTCACCTCTTTCTTAAGGTGAGCCCCCAATGGGCTCTCAAAACCCACGTATACCTCACTCCTGGCCCTATCATCCAACCACTCCCTCTCATCCTCTTTTTCCTTCTCCACCCCAGTTGCCTCGACTGCCGCATCCGGCACCATCGCTGCTTGACCAGCACTATCTTGCTGCACTGCACTCCCGGCCCTCAACCGCACTCCCAGCCCTCCTGCGGCCGGACCCACCCAGGTTTCCACTGGGGACCCCGACTCGCTTGCTAAACCCCTGCTGGACGCTAATATAATAATTTAAAGAAGACTGGCACACCTACAGGTTCAGGTGCTAGCTGGAAAAAATATATGTATTAGAAAGTGATCCGCTGCACACTAAACACAATATATGACATAATGAAGTGTTTGACTAACATATAAGAAATTCATGCAAATTTTGAAGATGAAAATTGACAGAAACTGCTTCAGGAAACAACATGAAAAATGAGAATCTTAGTTAATGCATTGGTCATTGCATGTTAAGCCCGATAACCATACGCCAAGGTGTTCTCATGTATATCGGGTCCCTGTCTCCCTTACCTTATGCCTCTGTCTGTGGTGCAAATGCTTATGAGGACACTAAACTCTGCAACAAACCTAGCAGCTGACCAACCACATCCGCGCCAACGGACACCCCAGACATCAAAATCCCTCCTATAGCCCCACCAAAACCCGACATGTACACAGCACCATTGTAAGTGCTCTCACCAGGCTGCCTCGATGCAGCCGCAACAAAGTCTTCTGCGGTCTCGTCCTGTGATGATGGATCGTCCAAGAATTCTCCCTCTTCGTTGCTCTCGCCGTCAGTGCCAGCCTGGGGTGCCGCATCAGAGCCCTGCCGACCACTGCTGCCTCCCCTAGCCTCCGTGGTGGCCTCCGCCCCATCGGCCGGACACTGTCTCTTGGAATCCCTCCGGGTCCCGCTGGCTGACGAATGCCCTCTTGGCCTCATCTGCCCAGAGCCCCACTGTGGGTCCCCGGCCCCAAACCCACCCTGCCGACTGCAGGAGGGCTGCTCCAAAGCCGGGAAATGCTGGGAGCCCCCCACTGGGAGGGGCCGTGACAGCCCCAATGGGCCCTGAATTTGAGGATGCATCATGCTGGGTGCAAACCCCTCCTGACCAGAGGGCCACCGTTACTGCCGCTGAGCGGATCCCCTTGCCCCTGTGCTCCGGGGACTCAGGATCCTGATGCCAGTCTCTGGTCACTGTCCGTGACCGCCCAGCTCTGGAATGCGCTGGTGCGCATGCCTCCTCCTGCTGGAAGGCCACTCCGGCACCCGCTGAGTACGAGTGCGCAATGCATATTTTGCGGCCACCCGGCGCTCTCCCTTCTCTGCGCCTGAGAGGGAGGCGCCGCCATAATCCGGGTCCCGGACCACGGCCGGAAGCAGGCCGGCCCTGCCTACCTCCGCGCGGCCCCGTCGCGGATTCCTCCCGCTGGCCGGCGAGGGCCCCTGGCTTAGCAGGCACCCACACCACCTTGGAGGGTCCCCACCGGGGCTCCGAGAACAAGCCCTGCTCACACCCCCCGCATCCAGGGAGTAGCGCTCCAGAGGCCTAGATCTGTGGCCACGCGCTGTGGGGATGGAGGGGGCAGGTGCCAATAGGGACGCACAGGCAGTCCGTACGTAGGCCTGCACTGCCTGTGCCCCATGCACAGCTCAGAGAGCCCAGATCTGCCATGTCACTGGTGAGTCCATAAAACTATCCTGGCTTTCCCCTGGAATTGAAGTGCGGGCTACTTCCTCCTCTCCACCCTATACTGACCCCTTCTAGCTCCCCCTCTTCCTACTTTAGCCCTAACCCTCAACCAATGTGCTCCCTCTGTATGTTTACAAATTCCCCCCAGATCTACCATCCCCTATTAACTCCCTCCCTCCCTGAATGTCATGGGGCCATTCCACCTTAGGGGTTCCCTGGCCTTTCTTTAAACAATCAAACACAAACTTGTGTTAAGCACAGCTGCTCTGCTTATAACACGTTACCATGGTTAGCACCCTCATGATCTCTTGGCCAGCAGTGGACCGCACTCTGCTGCTTGTAACTTGAGGAAATCCCCCCTTACTTTCGATTGGAACGGAGAAGAGGTGGGAATGTGTACGGCTACCAAAATACAGTGAACAGAGAAGCAAGGGACTTGGCAGCTCAGTTTTGTAAAAAGAAAATTACTGATAAATCTATTTTTCAAAACAGCTGTATATGTATAATATAGTCTCATCCCACTGGTGTGGTATTCCTGTTCTCAGGAAACAGGATGGTAAGTCCGAGACACCGACAAAAGCACCCAACATACCTAGTCCCAGGGACCGTGGGCGGACCCAATAGAGGAAGGGCTCAGTCATCCAGGGGACGGAGGGAAGAAAGGTGGAGGGTGGGAAGTTAGTTTAGGCAGTTGTGAGGAAGTAGCGAGTGGAGGAGGATCCAGAGGACTTAAGCAGCGTGAAGCTCGTCCTGGGTCACAGAACAGCAGACTGCAAGAAAGACAGAGGGAGCCCTAGGGGCACGGACAAAGAGCAATCCACCCGTTCGCCAAAATCTGAATGAAACGGAAGGGCTGGTTGGGAACCAGGGAAATTGTCCTGTAGGTGGCGAGGAGACTCTACTCTCCAACCACAGAATTGGAGGCCACGAGATCTAGATGAGCTGTGGCTGACACCCGACACATCTGTCGAGAAGGTAGCTGTACTAGGGTCAGGGGACTTGGTACCGGTCACATGACAGGACCCATGGCTGCTGGATTGGGGCACTGTGTGCAGAGGCACGAGCAGGAAAGGGGCGGACAGTTAGTGCTGAGAGAGAGAGCAACCCGTGAAGGAAGGAATGTAAAGGGGGTTTCGTGGAGCTATCCCAGTTCATTGAGGACTATCCGGACTGAGACTCGGCAAGAAGAGTACCCTGTGGTGTTGCCGAAGTGTGTGAAATTGTTCATTTCCCGCCTGCATAGTGGTAGACTGATAAGATGTGAAGGCCACCAGAGACCTGCCTGTGAGATGTTCCAACCTCTGTCTCCTGTTAGAACACCTACCACCGCCATAGACTTTACCAGTTGCCCTGGGGAACCGCTCCGTCTGTGAAGAGCAATTTCACCATAGCTGCAGTCCCATCATCCCCAGAGGTCCTGCACTGCAGCGTCGACCATCAAAAGCAGAACACCATGGGTGGCATCACGACAACCATGCCCAAAACCAAACTCCCCAAACTTTCTTTCAAGTTGATTCCCAGGTTCACAGAGCCGAGTCTCCACCCCTGTGAGTCCCCGGAAGCATCAAACCCAGTTCCAAATACCCCTATCCCACAGCCCTGGGGTGCGTCACATACATACATACATACACATGCACACAAACACACATACACACAAAAACATACATACACACACTGCCACCATCTTTGAACACACAGGTATTCAAAGATGGCGGCGGCATGACGCATTACACCGCCCCACCATAAGATTACAGTATTTAAAGGATTATGTCAGACGGGAACTTGGTGGGAGATAATAAAGTGGATAAAGAGGTGTCTCTGTCTATTTCGTATGTAATAAAGGATTTCTATGTGTGTTTTTTTTGTCTTTACTGAAAATATTGCTAATGGACGGCTGTCATACTGATGGCTGACATTAGCAATAGGGCTTGAGGTCAGCTGCCAAAAAGCTGTCAACCCTTTTATTACCCAGCATGCAACTGCTACACGGCAGTTGGAAGAGCAGAGTATCCGCGGGTTTTGGCATCTCTCCTGAAGGTGCCAATTCTGGGGCGGCTGCTGGTTGCAATTTTCAGTGTGGGGGCCCAGAATACTTGGGCCTTACCACACTGAGAATCCAGCCCCCAGCTGTCTGGGTACCTTTACACGTCGCTACTGGAGGATGGATACAACCAGCTACAGGCTACAAATGTAGCTTGTAGCGGCAAAATACCCCGTAGTAGCGGCGTGTAAAGACGGTAGGAGGCACCCGGCAACAGATACATCTGTTTCTGAGCACTGCCCGGAAACAGGTGGCTACACAGGCGATTGTAGCGAGCTGTATCGGCGTGTAAAGAAGCAACAGAAGGGATGTGTCGACACCAGGCAATGTACCTGGTATGTAGCTGGGGCGTGACACAGGCTCCGGGATACCGCCCCCCTTCAGCGATCATTGGTGGAAGCTCCTGCGTTACGATTGGTAGACGCTGCATAGGGAGGTGTATTTAAGGAGCTGACCAGTCACACTACACAATTGCTCGAGCGTCATGTATTAATCAGCCTCCTGCGATGCCGGGCCAATCATGGGTTTCTTGCTTTGTCCTATCAGCGTACGGACGTCTCGTAATCCACAATTGTGGCACGCCTATGTGCTGTCCCTGCTGCACCAGGTCCGCCCATATTAGCTGGTTGTAGCGGTGTGTAAATGAGGTAAGATGAGCTCAAGAAGGTGACTTGAGGCACCCGGCGGTGTATCCAGAGACAGATGTCACGTAGCGTAGCGTAGCTTGTGGCGGCGTGTAAAGACGGTTGCGTTTGTAACCGTTTGTGCGTGCTCGTGCACGTGAAGTAGCTGGTTGTATCCATCCTCCAGTAGCGGCGTGTAAAGGTACCCTCTGAGTTATCCTTGGATGGCAACATGTTTTACATACATTTGGAGAGATCACTGGGGGAGACAGACAGCGGATGGGGGGTGAGACGGTCGCTGCCACCAGCAACACAGAGCCCACCCCAACGTGATAGCACTGCCCTCCCGATGCGATAGCATCGGTCTCCCATCTAGTCCAATATAAGTGATAACTACAGCTGTTCTCAGACTTCCTCTAGTTGTCTGTTTCACTCAAATGAAGTGACAATGAAGTGAATTTTTATTTTACATGGGGGAAATATAGTAATTGAGATGTGGTTGACCAAGTATAGGACAGCCCCTTTAAACCTATGATGTGTACAGTGGTGTGAAAGTGTTTATTCCCTTCCTGATTTCTTATTCCTTTGCATGTTTCTCACACTTAAATATTTGAGATCACCAAACAAATTGAAATATTAGACAAAGGCCCTTTTCACATCAATGCGCTCAATGCGCTGGGCTGCTCTGCCTGCCCTGCACCAGCGCAAATGCTGGCGCAGGTGCAGTTACAGGCAGCTGCAGCCTAGCGAACAGGCGCATAGATGGCGACCATCTGCGCTGCCCTGTGCTTTCCTCCACATTACCTTGTATAGGCAGCACACGCTCCAAAACCCCGGAAGCGCAAGTGAAATCTCCCACCGTCACCGGGCATGCGCTTCTTGAAGCGCACCCGGAAACGTCACAATATGCATTTCCGAGTGCTCTTCAAGAAGCGCATGCGCGGTGACGGCAGGAGATTTCACTTGCGGTTTCGGAGCGCGCGCTGCCTATACAAGGTAAATCGGGAGGAAAGCTAGGCTGCAGCTGACTGTAACTGCACCTGCACCAGCATTTGCAGTGGCGCAGGGCAAGCAGTGCAGCCCAGCGCATTGAGCGCATTGATGTGAAAAGCGCCAAAGATAACACAATTAAACACAAAGGGCAGTTTATAAATTAAGTTCTTTATTACTATGGGAAAAAGAAATTCATATCTACAGAGCCCTGTGTGAAAAAGTGAGTAAGAAATCAGAAAGGGGGCAAACACTTTTTCACACCCCTGTAAATAGAGTGTCAGGCACCTAGCTGTTTTACTCAGATGATTAGCTAAGCTAGCCACCTTCGCAATCATGGTTGCTGAGTATTTGCTTATTCACCTGTGAATGTAAATACAGTGAATTGTGCTTCTCCTGCTGATAATTCTCTTATATGGAAGCTCTGACCTGTAGGGTAGTGTATACAAAAAAAAGACAGCAAAACCACAGTCCCAACATCCAGTGCCGTGTTTGCCAATAGGCACTTGTAGGCACATGCCTAGGGTGGCAATATTCGGGGAGGGCAGCGACTAAGAGTGTTGTTTTTTATTTTTGTGTCTTTTTTTTTTTCTCTGCTCTGAGCCCCGGTCGGGTGACCCCGCCCCCCCGACACCTCCCCCCCCCGTGGCCATCGCGCCCTCCGCCCTTTGGTCACACCCACCCACCTCACCTCACTAGTAGTGGTGACGCTGGCTGAGGTCTGGAGCTGCCGCTGCTGCAGTCTACAGATTGCACTGCAATCTTCAGCATGATTAATGGCAGGCGGCAGGCGGCAAGGCGGGCGGCGGATTCATAGCACCACCGGCGGTACAGATGCCGGGTGGAAGAGGACCTGCGATGACGTCACGCACATGTGACTCATTAGGGCGGAGCCACATTTTGCCTGGCAAGAAGAATTGTCACCAGATTAGGAGGAGGCTGGAGCTGGGACTGACTATACAAGGTACATGGTGGGGTGCAGAGGACATGGGGGTGTGTGCAGAGGACATGGGGGTGTGCAAAGGACATGGGGGGTGTGCAGAGGACATGGGGGTGTGCAGAGGACATGGGGGGGAGCAGAGGACATGTAGAGGGGTTGCAGAGGACATGGAGGGGGAGTGCAGAGGACAAGGGGTGTGTGCAGAGGACATGGAGAGGGGTGCAGAGGACAAGGGTGTGTGTGCAGAGGACATGGGGTGTGTGTGAGAGGACATGGGGGGTGCAGAGGACATGGGGGGTGCAGAGGACATGGAGGAGGGTGCAGAGGACATGGAGGAGGGTGCAGAGGACATGGGGTGTGTGTAGAGGACATGGGGGGGTGCAGAGGACATGGGGGGGTGCAGAGGACATGGGGGGTGTGCAGAGGACATGGGGGGGGTGCAGAGGACATGGAGGGGGGTGCAGAGGACATGGAGGGGGCGTGCAGAGGACATGGAGGGGGCGTGCAGAGGACATGGAGGGGGGGTGCAGAGGACATGGAGGGGGGGTGCAGAGGACATGGAGGGGGAGTGCAGAGGACATGGAGGGGGAGTGCAGAGGACATGGGGTGTGTGCAGAGGACATGGAGGGGTGCAGAGGACATGGGGGGTGCAGAGGACATGGGGGTGTGCAGGGGACATGGAGGGGGGTGCCGAGGACATGGAGGGGGGTTCAGAGGACATGGAGGGGGGTGCAGAGGACATGGAGGGGGGTGCAGAGGACATGGAGGGGGTGCAGAGGACATGGAGGGGGGGTACAGAGGACATGGAGGGGGGTGCAGAGGACATGGGGGGTGTGCAGACGACATGGGGGGTGTGCAGAAGACATGGAGGGGGTGTGCAAAGTACATGGAGGGGGTGTGCAGAGGACATGGAGGGGGATGCAGAAGACATAGAGGGGTGTGCAGAGGACATGGGGGTGTGCAGAGGACATTGAGGGGGGTGCAGAGGACATGGTGGAGTGTGTGCAGAGGACATGGAGGGAGGTGTGCAGATGACATGGAAGGAGTGTGTGCAGAGGACATGGAGGGGTGTGTGCAGAGGACATGGAGGGAGGTGTGGCAGTGGACATGGAGGGAGGGTGTGCTGTGGACATGGAGGGAGGGTGTGCAGAGGACATGGTGGAGTGTGTGCAGAGGACATGGAGGGGGTGTGTGGAGAGGACATGGTGGAGTGTGTGCAGAGGACATGGAGGGTGTGTGTGCAGAGGACATGGAGGGAGGGTGTAACAATGGTAGAGGGAGGGCACCACTAATAGTATATAAATAAAAAGGGATCGCTAGACCAATTAATATATGTAGAGACAGAAAAAGAAGTCTATAAAGCGATACAACCTTTTAGACAATTTCGGTCATTTTAACAAAAAGTTTTATTCACGTAACAAATAGCAAACAACAAAGAGAGGTCACACAAGGGTTTAAAAACAATTAAAATAGCCAAATACAGCCATAACTTTTCCATTGACAAGGACATATCAAGGAAACCCCTCTGGCCAATTTGCAGATGCCGGTTATACCAATACAAACGTTGTTTAAATGTTACATTTCCATTACATGTGCTATACTTATGGTTATACAATAGAAAGCCATACAAAATGATGTCATACAAGGTATAGCAAGGAACCTCCCTTGTTGATTTGCAAAAAAGTGTCATTCAAGGTATCCTAGTACAGACAAACACATATCATGGCTGTATTTGGCTATTTTAATTGTTTTTAAACCTTTGTGTGACCTCTTTGTTGTTTGCTATTTGTTACTTGAATAAAACTTTTTGTTAAAATGACCGAAACTGTCTAAAAGGTTGTATCGCTTTATAGACTTCTTTTTCTGTCTCTACATTCACACACAGGGCCATATTTGGAGTTCCTGCCGCTGTAGACACTTCCAGTGGTCGTGCCCCCCCTCCACCCCACCTGATTATTCTGTTTCCCCCAGGCTGCTATCTTCGACTGTAATAATTAATGCCTTACCTGACTCCACGCTTCTGATCCTGGTAGCTTCTTCCTCTGTGGCTCCCGGTCTCCCGCTTGCCGACACCAGCCAGCACCCATCCCCAGCCTGTACCCGCCAGCACCCGGCAGCCGGCACCAGGCAGCACTCGCCAGCACCCAGCAGCCACCAGCCCCGGTGCTTGCCGCCAGCACCCATCAGCTGCCAGCATCCGGCATTAGGCGGCAGTCGCCAGCACCCGGGAGGCGACACCAGGTGGCACCCCATAGCTGCCATCACCCGGCATTAGGCGTCACCCGGCAGCCGCCAGCACCAGGTGGCAGCTGCCAGCACCTGGCATTAGGCGACACCCGGCAGCTGCCAGCACCCAGTGGCCGATAACACCCGGCAGCCGTTAACACCAGACAGCACCTGGCGGCACCTGACAGCACCTGGAATTAGGCGGCACCAGGCAGCCACCAGCAACCGGCACCTGGCAGCCCCCGGCAGTCGCCGACACCAGCCGCCGGCGATGTGCCACCCTGGCGGCGCAGGAATACACTTCCACATATACACACACATACACCCTCAGACACATTCACACACACACGCATACTCACACACATATACACACTCACTCACATACATATACACACACTCACACACATATACACACAGTCACACATATACACTCTCACTCACAGGCCTTGTTCACACATACCATCCGTTTTTGCCTTAAATCCGTTTTTGGGATAATTTTGGACTGTTTCTTTCATAGTCTAAAAATGCATATGCGTTAACGCATGGTGCACTTAAGTGTCAATGCGTTTTTTAGCAACACATGCATTTTTGTTCAGCATCCCAAAAAACACTGCATGCAGCATTTTTGGGTGCTGTAAAAAAACGCATGCTTTTTTTTAACATGGGGCCCTATGGGAAACACATGTGTTTTTGCATGACACATATACGCACCATGCGTTAAAGCATACGTTTTTGCATGTGTTTTTGGTGAAAAATGACTAAGTCCCAAAAGCTCCAAAAAACGTCCAGGGCCTCAGGGTACACTATTGGCACCCTTAGAAAAACGGATGTTTTTCTAAGGGCTTAAAAAACGGATTGGTAAGTGTGAACAAGGCCACATACATATACACACACTCACACATACACTCATACATATACACACTCACACATACACTCACACATATACACACTCACTCACATGCATACACACATATTCACACATATGCACACTCACGCAGAAATATTCACACACACATAATCACACTCACATATATACACATACACACTCATTCACATATACACACACATGATACACACAAATACACTCACACATATACACACACTCAGACATTTACACACTCAGACATACACAGACTCACACACACATATATACACACACTCTCTCTCTAACTCTCACTCATACACACCTAAAGGTACCTTTACACGCCGCTACAACAGGATGGATACAATCCACTACAGGCTACAAATGTAGCTTGTAGCGCCAATATAGCCCGTAGTAGCGGCGTGTGAAGACAGGACGTGACAGCCAGCTACAGATACATCTGTTTCCGAGCACTGCTCGAAAACAGATGGCTACAAAGCCAATTGTAGCGAGCTGTATCGGCGTGTAAAGAAGGAACAGAAGGGTTGTTCCTACACCATGCTATGTAGCTGGGGCGTGACACAGGCTCCGGGTTTCCGCGCCCCCTTCAGCGATCATTGGAGGAAGCTCCTGCGTTGCGATTGGTTGTCGCCGCACAGGGCGGCATATTTAAGGAGCTGACGAGTCACACTACACAATTGCTCGAGCGTCAAGTATTAATCAGCCTCCTGCGATGCCTGGCCAATCATGGTATTATTGCTTTGTCCTATCAGCGTACGGACGTCTCGTAATCCACAATTGTAGCACGCCTATGTGCTGTCCCTGCTGCACCAGGTACGCCCATAGTAGCTGGTTGTAGCGGTGTGTAAATGAGCTATAGATGGCTACTTGAGACACCCGGCGATGTAGCTAGTTACAGATGTAGCGTAGCGTAGCGCACCTTGTGGCGGCGTGTAAAGGTGGTGCGTTTCCCGTTTGTAACCGTTTGGGCGTGCTCGTGCACGTGAAGTAGCGGATTGTATCCATCCTCCAGTAGCGGCGTGTAAAGGTACCCTTAGTGATGCCCCGGTCCATTGCATAGGGAGCCACTGCGGTACCCGCTTTATTGTGACTTCTGGGTACCACTCACACAAGCTCCTTCGCTCCTGTACATTCATGCAAGCAGGCGGCCGGCGGACCAATTAGATGCCTGCAGATGACGTCGGCTTATGACATCACAGGAGGCTTCTGATTGCTCCGTCGGCCGACCGCTTGCATGAATGTACAGGAGCGAAGGAGCTTGTGTGAGTGGTACCCAGAAGTCACAATAAAGCGGGTACCGCGGCAGCTCACTGTACAATGGCCCGGGGCATGCTAATCTTTTTATGGTGCCCCAGGCCGCAGTGAGAAGCTTTGCAGGCCGCGTGTTTGAGACCCCTGATTTAAATCCTTTAAAAAAAAAAAAAAAACTTATAGTTTCTGCCATTGCTACCTTTTCATTTTAAATTTTTTATATTTTATGTCCTTTTCGGTGAGTTGGTGTGGCTGAGGCTTGTAATTCTCCTACCAGCAAGCATACTGTAGAGCAATTCACTGTGTGGGTATCTGTGCTAGGGGGGCACATTTGTTTGCATCATACTTTATGGGGTCCATGAAAGGGGCATCTTAGTATGTGGAAACACTATGGGACTTCAACGGGGCAAAATTATTTTGCAAGGGCTACAAAATTGTTGGGCCTGCTCTTCTATGACCTCACTGAGTATTGTTATTACTTTTTTGTGGGGGTGCAGCCTAATTAAGACTTCTTATTTGGGGCCCCATAATTTCTATGTACACCCTGGGCATGGATAGCCTATCTCACAGTTTAGTACACATTTATTAAAGGGGTATTCCACCAGACTGATGATGATATAGGCTGCTCATGTTGACTATAACCTCGCCCCCTATTGATATGGTGTTTCCCAAACTCCAGTCCTGTAAAAGAAAATAGGGAGGGGGACAAGAGGCGCAATAGTGCCCTATCACTAGTGACACTTATTGATGGTGGTGCTATGAAGCTGCTCACCTGGTCCAGTTGTGTACCCCACAACTGGTTTGAAGGCGTTTTTGGAAACTATGTTCCAGCTGCTGCAGGACCTCCACCGACCACTGGATAGTGGTTTGAATCCAAAAGATGATGGGAGTGCTGGTGTGTCACGGTCCGCGCTGCTGTGGTATGGATAAACTCACCAAAGAGCCAAAAGGAATAAAGGATGAAAATACTTTTGGCTCTTTGGTGAGTTTATCCATACCACAGCAGCGGGGACCGTGACACACCAGCACTCCCATCATCTTTTAAACTCCAGTCCTCACGGCCCCCAACAGGTCATGTTCTCAGGATTTCTTTAGAATTCCCCAGGTGAAGGAATCATCATCAAGGCATCACCTGTGCAATATTAAAGATATCCTGAGAACATGACCTGTTGGGCGCTGTAAGGACTGGAGTTTGGGAACCAATGGTCTACATGATGCTCATTTGATACAACATTGCCATGTCCCCTCCATGTGGTTACTAATCCTGACCGTGCTCCTTCAAAAGGAAGCCACAGCCACATCACTCCAGCACGTCTCCCACACGATGGTTGTCTCTCTACTACTGCACTGCTGTCATTGATCCTTTAGATCTCCCAGTAATCAGGTTCCAGTTTAGCACTCCATGCTCACTTGCGCTGTTGCTCCTCTCTTGTTTTCTGCCCAGTCTGATTCACCTCTTTTTAAACCCTCGTTGTTTCTTTTAGGACTATGCTGCCACCTTCTGGCCATTTGTCATTATAGCTACAAATCTATTGTCTTTCCCCGGATTACCTGCTGTGATTACAATGTACTTTCTCATATGTTGATTCTTTCAATTTAACCATCTGTATAATGATTCAAGTGATGTGATTTTTCACTCTCACATGGTTTGTGTGCTTTAATTTCTGCCTCAGGCTAGGATCACACATAAGCCTTTGGTCCGTTTTTGGCTTCATTTTTGGCATTTTTTTTTCTAAGTCCAAAAACTGATAGAAAAACGGATTAGATGTAATAAACACCCTGTCCGTTTTTTTCTGTACTCAAAAACATTGCTATGTCTGTTTTTGAGCCAAAAACGTTGCTAGCAACGTTTTTGGGGTCAGTTTTTAAAAAAAAAAAAAATTTTAACATGGGCCCTATGGAAAAACGGATCCGTTTTTTGGAGAATTTTGGTCAAAAAATGACTAAGTCCAAAAATGTTCAGGGGTGTAGGAGGCTCAAAAAGCACCCAAAAAAAGCGGATTGGTCATGAAAATCACTTCCAAAAACGGATTTCTATGTGTGACCCCAGCCTCACCTGCTCAAAGCTTATTATCATTGCCCTTCCAGCCTAGTGTGATTGAACACATGTATAAAATTGCTCTGCTCATTAACTTCCTAGTCATTCACTTCATGGTAGATACTAGAATGTATAGGCTGCTTCCAGGTTACTGCACTTACTCCAACAGCCAATCACAGATGCCCACTCTCTGTGATAGCATTTTTGATTGGCTATTGCGTCCCTCACCCATTGTGCCAGGTCTATGACTGATTGTCAGAGGCAACGAACCTGACATCATAGTAATGTAAAAATGAAGAAATAATTTTAAAAAATAAGTATAGAGCTTTGCTGTATTATTGATTCTCAGCACTTATAAAGTGGACAGCTATGGGCTGCTACTCTGAGCTGCCTGGCTTTACCTTGGCTGACAAACAAGAATATAGGGGAGCTCATTATTTTTTTTAATTATTTAAACAAATAATTTAAAAAAAAGTGTGGGCTTTGCCCTAATTTTGATTGCCGGCCAAGGTAAATCCCAGGCAGCTGAGGACTGGTATTCTCAGTGTTGTGAGGCCCATAGTTATTGCCCCCCAGGCTAAAGAATTCCAGCCTGCAGTCACCTTAGAAATTGGTGAAGTTATTAGTACCGCCAATTGCTGGCGCTTTACCCAGCTGATCCTGATACCCTGGTGTGGTGGCATTGGGTGATAGAAGGGTTGAGTCACAGCTTGTCATTAGGCCCAGATTGATAACGTTTAGGTCTCTGAGATCCACCCACTATGAATCCTGTGAGGAACAACACACAGAGAAAAATCTTTTATTTGAAATATTCAGACAGACAACCATCATAATGATCACACTGACTGCTGGGGTGACTCTCCACTGAGTCACTGAGGCCCCATGGCAGTGAACTCAGGTGACCTGCTGCCAGCTGCCGGATCACCTGAGTTCACTGCTGTGGGGCCACAGTGAGTGACATCACCACTCCCAATAGCAGCTAGTGTAATTGCAGACACTGCAGCGAGAGGACGTTTCTTCCCTTATTTAAATTTAAAGAAAGGATAGAAACATGTTATAAAATGAGCGATCACCACTTAGGCTGCTTTCATATCAGCGGTTTTCGTATGCTGCGTTTTTTTCGCGGCCGCACATGCCGCAAATGCCGAAACCGCACTTGCCGCACACTTACCGCAAGCCCCATAGACATTGTATGGGGCTTGCCGCAAGTGAACCGCAAGTGCGGCCGTTATGCGGTAATCGCGGCAGTTGCAGTTTTTCCACCGCAACTGCCGCGATCAGCGAAAACCGCTGATGTGAAAGGGGCCTTATATGATAAATCATCAAATTTTTATTTAAGTTACATTTCAAACCACTGCAAACATTGTACAAGACAGATTAAAAACATTTAAAAAGGCCTAAAGGCCTGCATGCGAAGAGGGGAGGAATAATCCCCCCTGTGCAAACCACTGTATATTGCCAGTTAAGAAAACATATTATTTAGCCTGATTGTGTACACAATAAGTACTAATAATGTCAAATGGGCCCAGATAATTTAGAGCTGTAAGAAATGATTAATAAAAATAATAATAGAAGAGGTGGCTATATAGTAATGATGCACCAGTATTGGTAAAGGACGAAAACCATGTCCTGTCTATATAGCTAAGAAGCTATGAATAAGGGGACAAGGTTAAATCACCTGTCTATTTCACCTGTGCTTCTGTAATTTTGGACTACCAAATAGCCATAAGCGCAATACAATATAAATTAAGTCAGCATAAGAGCCAGAGCGGACAAACAAATGCTTGTCAGGCAAACTTTAATCAAAAGGTCTCCATGAAGTGGAGGAAGAGTTACCTGTATTCAGTGGTCACATTGCAAGGCGACCCCTCAGTTCCCCACGCGTAGCGTCACAGGAGTGACTTCATCGTTTCTTCCCTTGTTGCAGCCTTTGGATGATGCAAAGCCAGGATAGTGTGCTTCATGGGACCGCCAAACCTGAACATCAGAGGATTTATCCATCACTAGAGAATGGCAAAACAGCACAGCGTCCATCTATTATATAATTGCCGTAGCGACTTCCGTCGCATACGGCGCCACTTCCGTGGCTTTGTTCGGATCCATGGCCACTTCCGTGGCTTTGTTCGGATCCATGGCTCCGGGGACGGCGACAGTGCGGGGTCCCCCGGCTACAGGGAGCGGCGGAGGAACGTTCCGCTCTTGGAAGTTCCGTCCGCCCTCCAGCCTCTCCCCTCCACCCACTACCGTACCTAGCGGGGGGGCAGGGGCGGACAGCGACCACCTGATCGCCTTCACCGAGGCGTCCTCCGGGCAGGACAACCACAGCTGCCTGCACGACACCCGGGACCTGCTACGGGACTTTGCCGGCTTCAATGTGACGGAGGCAGCTGGGACGGCGGCGCTGCACCGCCTGGAGTGCTGCCGCTGCGGAATACCCAGACCTCCCGGCTGTACGCGCTGTGCTCCCGGCGGGGCTGCGGCTTGCCCTGGACGCTGCACCCGGGGCCGGACGGGTGTCTGCGGCTGCTGGATGATCACAGGCTGCTGCACCGGCTGCGGTAAGTCTGCACCCCCCCCGCCCCTCACATCTGTCTCCCAGCACCCACATTGGGGTCCTGGGTGCTGATCTTGCCCTAGGGCCCGCAGCACCCCAGCTGCGCCTCTCCCCTCCAGCCTCCGCTCTCCCTTCCAGCCTCCGCTCTCCCCTCCAGCCTCCGCTCTCCCCTCCAGCCTCCCCTGTCCTCACCTCTCCTCACCCCTCCAGCCTCCCCTGTCCTCACCTCTCCTCACCCCTCCAGCCTCCGCTCTCCACACCCCTCCTCACCCATCCAGCCTCCGCTGTCCCCTCCAGCCTCCGCTGTCTCCTCCAGCCTCGACTCTCCCCTCCAGCCTCCGCTCTCCCCTCCAGCCTCCCCTGTCCTCACCTCTCCTCACCCCTCCAGCCTCCGCTCTCCTCACCCCTCCAGCCTCCGCTCTCCTCACCCCTCCTCACCCCTCCAGCCTCCGCTCTCCTTACCCCTCCATATGCAATGTACAGTATCTGTATATATGTGTGTATGTAGTCACTTCCGTCACTTTGTCCGCACTTCCCTCACTTTGTCCGCACTTCCCTCACTTTGTCCGCACACATACAAACACACACACACTCCGCTATACTTACCACCGGCCCTGCATCAGCCGCCTAGATCCTCAGTCGACATGTCGCCACCCCCGAACTACTGAATCCAATATAGCGTCCAAAATGTCTCGCCAAACTTCCCGGACGCCATATTGGATACAGTCGTCCCCGGGCGCCGACATGTCCACTCAGGATCCAGCCGGCAGGGAAGACGCAGGGTCGGTGCTAACTATAGCGAAGTGTCTGTGTGTGTGTGTGTGTATGTGTGTGTGTATGTATGTATGTGTGTGCTGACCACTCTGCCCACGGCGCTGCGCTCACCACTCTGCCCACGCCACTGTGCTCACCAATCTCACCGCAGTCACTGCTAACCACTGAGCCACCGCACTCACTGCTAACCACTGAGCCACCGCACTCACTGCTAACCACTGAGCCACCGCACTCACTGCTAACCACTGAGCCACCGCACTCACTGCTAACCACTGAGCCACCGCACTCACTGCTAACCACTGAGCCACTGCACTCACTGCTAACCACTGAGCCACCGCACTCCCTGCTAACCACTGAGCCACCGCACTCCCTGCTAACCACTAAGCCACCGCACTCACTGCTAACCACTGAGCCACCGCACTCACTGCTAACCACTGAGCCACCGCACTCACTGCTAACCACTGAGCCACTGCACTCACTGCTAACCACTGAACCACCGCACTCACTGCTAACCACTGAACCACCGCACTCACTGCTAACCACTGAACCACCGCACTCACTGCTAACCACTGAGCCACCGCACTCACTGCTAACCACTGAGCCACCGCACTCCCTGCTAACCACTGAGCCACCGCACTCACTGCTAACCACTGAGCCACCGCACTCACTGCTAACCACTGAGCCACCGCACTCACTGCTAACAACTGAGCCACCGCACTCCCTGCTAATCACTGAGCCACCGCACTCACTGCTAACCACTGAGCCACCGCACTCACTGCTAACCACTGAGCCACCGCACTCACTGCTAACCACTGAGCCACCGCACTCACCGCTAACCACTAAGCCACCGTATACTCTGCTACCCACTGAGCCACCTGTATACACACAATTCATTTCACCCCACTCCCCTAACTATTAGTAAATAAACTATATATGGATTCTAGACTACCCGATTCTTTAGAATCGGGCCGCCATCTAGTATATTATAATGCAGCCTTCATAGCCTTTCATATATTATAATGCAGACTCTATATATTATAGGACAGTCTCCATATATTATTATTATGCAGCCCCATATATTATACCGCAATCTCCATATATTATAATGCACCTTCACAGATTATAATTGAGCCTCCATATATTATAATGCAGCCTCCATAGCCCTTCATATGTTGTAATACAGCTTCCATATATTATAATGCAGCCTCCATAGATTTTAATACAGCTCCCATATACTATAATGCAGCCTCTATACTCCCCCAGCATTTCCCCCATGAGTAAGAACAAAAAAATACCCCAAATGTTATAGTCACCTACTCGTGGATCCTGAGGTGTTCATCAGCAGAGAGGACCAACACAGTGAGGTCACCTTGCCAGGGAACACAAGAGTCCCAGTGTGGTGTGATTCACTGGTGTGGATAGGGTTACAGAGAGTTCAGCATTCTGAGCACTGCTACATCTACAGCAGAGAAAACAGGAATTATATCAAAACTGCAGCAAGCAGCCCTGTAAGTGATACATCACTGGAATCGGGGTGTCTATCCCTACATCATGCTGCTCTCAGATTACATAGCAAAAATCTGCTGACAGATTTTCTTTAACAGCACATATAGAGGTGCATTTCAATGAATTAGAATATCATCAAAAAGTTCATGTATTTCAATAATTTAATACAAAAAATGAAACACATAGAGTCATTACAAACAGAGTGATCTATTTCAAGTGTTTATTTCTGTAAATGCTGATGATTATAGAAAATGAATATGCAAAGGTAATTATTTCAGAAAATTAAAGTAGGGAGGATGAAGAATCTGAGAGATAAAATATGACCTAAATAGGTATCAGAGGCTTCACTTTGTGTGGTTGTGAGATCACAACCACTATAAAGCATATCATGGTTGCTGCAGTCCTCAGCGTGGTGCATATAGAGTAGGGAGGATGAAGGGTTAAACACCGCACTGCCGTATTGCACGAGACATCAAAGTGTGAATATAATATTGATTTTTTGGTAAACGCGTTTCAGGGCTCCCAGGCCCCTTCCTCAGGACAAATCAACATCATATTGCCATGTATCTGGGAGCACTGAAACGCCTTGACTAATAAATCAATATTATATTCATGCTTTGATGTCTCGTGGAATACAGCAGCTCGATTTTTAACCCTTCATCCTCCCTTTTAAATTTTTTGAGATAATGACATTTGGGCTTTTATTGGCTGTAAGCCATAATCATCAATATTTACAGAAATAGACATTTGAAATGGATCACTCTGTTTGTAATGACTCTACATGGTGGTCCATTTATATATGGATGCGCCTAAATAAAATGGGAATGGTTGCTGATATCAACTTCCTGTTTGTGGCACATTAGTATATGGGAGGGGGAAACATTTCCAGATGGGTGGTGACCATGGCAGCCATTTTATAAGTTGGCCATTTTGGATCAAACTTTATTTTTATCAACTGGAAGAGGGTAATATGACACATCAAACTCATTGAGAATTTTATAATAAAAACAATGGTGTGCTTGGTTTTAACATAAATTTATTATTTCGTGAGTTACTTACAAGTTTATCAACAACACAAAGCAATCGCTGTTCTCAGGGAGACCAGTCCAAGAAAACACTGCGGGCAGCCGGCTAAAGTGCTCAACGCAGTGAATTCCTAGGCGCATTGCCCCTAGGAATTACGAATATGCAAATAATGTCTGTGGAGCCTTGTTTAGGAGTCTCAAACCCATGAATCCATGTGAAATGAAAAATAAAACAGGTTGCGCCAAACTGCTTAATCAATGTGTTAAAGCGGTTAAATAACCCAAGTGCTCACCTGTTAGCGTTGTGCCTGGGTCGCACAACTGACCGCCGAGCAGGGAACAATTAAGCGTGACCTCCGGGTCGGGTAAGCCAAGCGTGCGAGGACGTGGACCAGTCCTTGTTCGTGCGAGCCGGGAAGCGACTCGCCGGCTGGCGAGCGAGGGGCGATCCGACAAGGCCTCCAACCGTGGGGGTCCGACAACGTGGGCTGTGTTGTGCTCCTTCGTCGTGCGAGTCGGTGAGTGACGGGGCGTGCGGATGGAGGTAGCGTGTAATTGTGGGCAAGGTCCGGGAGCCGAGCTGCTCAGACTCGCACTTCCCGGATGGGAAGGCGTGCGTGTGTGTGATAGAAACAAAAAGGGTATTAGCGCTCGGATTGCAGCCAGACAATGCTCACGAGATATTTACCTCAAGGCTTTATTGAATCAGTGTAGAATTCCAATTCTCCACAACGTGTTTCTGCGCTTAGTGCGCCTTTCTCAAGTGGTTACTGGAATCCTTTCTTACAATTATTTAAATACAATGTGCAACATGAGGGGGAGGGGCAAAAATAGGAAGTTTCACAAAGGTATAAGAAAAACAGGAATGGATCAAGGAACGGATTCCATGTCCACTATTACATATATAAGTGAATAAATTTAAAATGAACAACGATTTAAAATGCAATCATAAATATAAGTTAAAAACACTATAATAAAAACCACTAAATTGCAAACTCAGATTAAAATAACACGTAATGGCGATTATTATATGTGCATAGAAAATCAATAAAACAAGATAAAGTTGGGCCATGAAAATTGAGCCATAAATTGTGTTGGGCCATAAAATATTTCGGGGAGCAACTTTCCTGAAAGATATAATAAAAATCCTTAAAATAAAATGGTTAAAATAAAATAAAATGGTTCTTCTAAAAATGATTAATTGGTATTCTCGAGGGTGAGGTTCAGTCCTTCTGGTGATAGCGTGCCCATTTTGAAGATCCAGAAGGATTCTCTTCTATTCAAAATATTAATTCTGTTGATAATGTTCTCATTTACCTGTTCAATTACCAGAAGTTTTAATTTAGAGGGATCTCTATTATGGGACAGATCAAAGTGTTTAGAGACACTGTGTTTTGTGAAGCCTGTACTGATGTTGTGCCTATGTTTGTTAAGTCTTGCCCTCATGGTTTGTGTGGTCCTTCCTATGTATTGTTGTCCACACGGACACTCAAGTAGGTAGACAACAAACCGGGAGGAGCAATCCAACCTCTGTTTAATTTCGTATGATGAGTTGGTGGTATTAGATTTAAAAGTAGTGCTGCCATCAATGATGATACTGCAACATTTACATCGACGAATCCCACACCTGTAACATCCATTAGTGAGATGGGATGAGGATGTCACAGATGTGGTTTCTTTATCTTTAATAGGCAGTACTCTGCTGGGAGCCAAAATGTTGCGGAGGTTCCTCCCTCGCCTGAATATAATTTTAGGTTGTCTGGGAAGGATCTTGGACAGGATGGGATCTCCCTGTAAAATAAACCAATATTTTTTCATTAAGGTGTAGATATTTTTATATGATTTATTGAAGGTTGTGATGAGGTTGCAAGAGTTGGTGTTTGTGGCCACCTTTTTTACCTTATTATTATCAGTCAACTTCCCTAAAAATTCATTTTGTGTATGGTTTTTGCATTTTAAATATGCATCCTTCAAGAGTTGGCTTGGGTATTTCTTGGTTTTGAACCTCTCTTTTAAGACTTTGGCTTCAGCAGCAAAATCGCTATCTTTAGTACAGTTCTTCCTTATGCGGAGATATTGTCCGTATGGGATATTCCTGATCCAGGAGGGCAAGTGGCTACTATTAAACTCTAAATAACTGTTCACGTCCACCCTTTTGAAAAACGTGGACGTGCTACAATTACCTTCCTGGTCAATCCTAATTAGTAAGTCCAAGTACTGGATGTGGGTGTTGGATATACTCATTGAAAAATTAAGGCCCCAGTTGTTGTTGACCTTTGAGTACCCTCCTCTACATCCTCTCCTTGTCTTTTTCTAGTTTGGACTTACATGGGAAGGATAATTATGTACACGTCAACCCACGAACCAAAAGTAGTTTCTATCTCACACACCATAAGGGCTCCCATTTAGAAACCTTTCAGCACCTAACTCTGAAAGAAATAAGAGATATTACTGATAACAAACAAAAAGATAACCTAACCAAGGGGGAACGCCTCTCCATTAAAAGAATGGTTGATAACAACAATTTAACCATTCGGCAAGCCGATAAAGGGGGGGTATAGTTGTCATGAACAGGAAATGGTATGACGAAAGAAGCGACAATATATTACAAGATAGGAATTACTATAGTGAATTAGTTTCCAACCCACTGCCGGAAAACTTTTTACAATACAAAAATATGATAAAGAATGCTAAGAAAATGGGAATTTTAAACAAAAAGGAGTTCAAGTTCCTCAACATAGATGAATTTAAAGTCCCATATTTTTATTTTCTCCCAAAAATCCATAAATCCACCATTGACCCCCCCGGACGCCCTATTATTTCAGGCATTAATTCAATCACCAGCAACCTGTCTCATTATATTGATCTTTTTTTACAACAATACAATATGGGTCTACCATCCTACCTAAAAGATTCTACTCAACTAATCGGACTGATTACCCACTTACCCCCACTTCCAGGCGTTTTACTAATCACCCTTGATGTTAATTCACTTTACTCCAATATCCCCCACGATAAAGGTCTGAAAGTTATAGATCGGTTTTTATCAAAAGACAATGGTATACCCAATAAACAGAGACAATTTTTATTGCAGGGTATTGAATTTATACTTCACAACAATGTTTTTGGCGATCAGGATAAACTCTATAGACAGACCAGGGGCTGTGCGATGGGTACCAGATTCGCGCCCAGTTATGCCGGCCTATACATGGGCGCATTCGAGTCTGGAGCCATCGCACAGTCCCCATCAGGTATTAAATATATCAAATTCTATAAGAGATTTATAGATGACCTACTCATCTTTTGGTCAGGTAATGAAGAGGAAGCAAGGGTTTTTGTAGACTACCTCAACAACAACAACTGGGGCCTTAATTTTTCAATGAGTATATCCAACACCCACATCCAGTACTTGGACTTACTAATTAGGATTGACCAGGAAGGTAATTGTAGCACGTCCACGTTTTTCAAAAGGGTGGACGTGAACAGTTATTTAGAGTTTAATAGTAGCCACTTGCCCTCCTGGATCAGGAATATCCCATACGGACAATATCTCCGCATAAGGAAGAACTGTACTAAAGATAGCGATTTTGCTGCTGAAGCCAAAGTCTTAAAAGAGAGGTTCAAAGCCAAGAAATACCCAAGCCAACTCTTGAAGGATGCATATTTAAAATGCAAAAACCATACACAAAATGAATTTTTAGGGAAGTTGACTGATAATAATAAGGTAAAAAAGGTGGCCACAAACACCAACTCTTGCAACCTCATCACAACCTTCAATAAATCATATAAAAATATCTACACCTTAATGAAAAAATATTGGTTTATTTTACAGGGAGATCCCATCCTGTCCAAGATCCTTCCCAGACAACCTAAAATTATATTCAGGCGAGGGAGGAACCTCCGCAACATTTTGGCTCCCAGCAGAGTACTGCCTATTAAAGATAAAGAAACCACATCTGTGACATCCTCATCCCATCTCACTAATGGATGTTACAGGTGTGGGATTCGTCGATGTAAATGTTGCAGCATCATCATTGATGGCAGCACTACTTTTAAATCTAATACCACCAACTCATCATACGAAATTAAACAGAGGTTGGATTGCTCCTCCCGTTTTGTTGTCTACCTACTTGAGTGTCCGTGTGGACAACAATACATAGGAAGGACCACACAAACCATGAGGGCAAGACTTAACAAACATAGGCACAACATCAGTACAGGCTTCACAAAACACAGTGTCTCTAAACACTTTGATCTGTCCCATAATAGAGATCCCTCTAAATTAAAACTTCTGGTAATTGAACAGGTAAATGAGAACATTATCAACAGAATTAATATTTTGAATAGAAGAGAATCCTTCTGGATCTTCAAAATGGGCACGCTATCACCAGAAGGACTGAACCTCACCCTCGAGAATACCAATTAATCATTTTTAGAAGAACCATTTTATTTTATTTTAACCATTTTATTTTAAGGATTTTTATTATATCTTTCAGGAAAGTTGCTCCCCGAAATATTTTATGGCCCAACACAATTTATGGCTCAATTTTCATGGCCCAACTTTATCTTGTTTTATTGATTTTCTATGCACATATAATAATCGCCATTACGTGTTATTTTAATCTGAGTTTGCAATTTAGTGGTTTTTTATTATAGTGTTTTTAACTTATATTTATGATTGCATTTTAAATCGTTGTTCATTTTAAATTTATTCACTTATATATGTAATAGTGGACATGGAATCCGTTCCTTGATCCATTCCTGTTTTTCTTATACCTTTGTGAAACTTCCTATTTTTGCCCCTCCCCCTCATGTTGCACATTGTATTTAAATAATTGTAAGAAAGGATTCCAGTAACCACTTGAGAAAGGCGCACTAAGCGCAGAAACGCGTTGTGGAGAATTGGAATTCTACACTGATTCAATAAAGCCTTGAGGTAAATATCTCGTGAGCATTGTCTGGCTGCAATCCGAGCGCTAATACCCTTTTTGTTTCTATGAATCCATGTGAGACATTCAATACTGTTTTGAAGGACCTACCCATGGGATGGCTCTTTGAGGAAACCACCATAACCGCCATATTTAGTGGCCCTTTGAATCAATATCAAGCTCTTTATGAGCTTAAAGGTATGACAAGGGAATACCAAGGCCAGGTATCCATCCACAGACAGCTGTTTCGGGGTATTGCCCCTCATCAGTGTGGAGTAGGATTCTGGCTAGGTGGGAGCAATGCCTAGTAGATCAACAACACAAAGCAATCGCTGATCTCAGGGAGACCAGTCCAAGAAAACACTGCGGGCAGCCAGCTAAAGCGCCCAACACAGGGAATTCCTAGGCGTATTGCCCCTAGTAATTACAAATATGCAAATAAAGTCTGTAGAGCCTCGTTTAGGAGTCTCAACACAGGACTAGCCAGATATCCCTCCAGGGAAGGACCTAGCCATGGGGTGGCTCTTTGAGGAGACCACCATATTAAGTGGCCCTTTGAGTCAATATCCAGCTCTTTACGAGCTTAAAGCGAACCTGTCACCCCCTCCAGGCATCTAAAGATAACATAGCCACCTTCTGCAGCACTAAGGCTGCATTCTGACAAGGTGTCTATAGCATTTATGCTCCCTTGATTCACTGAAATAAAGACTTTTATAAAATCTGTTTCAAACCAGATCCAAGACCGGGAGGCGGGTTTTCAAGTGTCTGTCTCCCTCCTCTGTGGTGTCAGTCATCCCTCTCTGCTCTCTGTGCACTGCCTCCAGGGCCACCTCCCTGCATTACAGAGCTTTGTCAGCTCTGCTACAACATAGAGCTGCTGGTATAAGAGACCCCACAGTAGTAAATCTAGCAGGAGGACCCTGAGCAGAGAAAGCACTGCCTGCTACATAGCAGCCCTTGAGCTGAGCTGTCAGCAGTGCAGCAGAGTTGAGTTTGTGCTTTAGATCAGGGGCTGAGGAGCAATGCTGCTGGGTACAAGAAACTGAAAGTGAAACCTGCTCAGCTCAAGGGCTGCTACGTAGCAGGCAGTGCTTTGTCTGCTGTTCTGCTCAGGATCCTCCTGCTAGATTTACTACTGTGGGGTCTCCTATACCAGCAGCTCTATGTTGTAGCAGAGCTGACAAAGCTCTGTAATGCAGGGAGGTGGCCCTGGAGGAGGTGCACAGAGAGCAGAGAGGGATGACTGACACCACAGAGGAGGGAGATAGACACTTGAAAACCCGCCTCCCGGTCTTGGATCTGGTTTGAAATAGATTTTATAAAAGTCTTTATTTCAGTGAATCAAGGGAGCATAAATGCTATAGACACCTTGTCAGAATGCAGCCTTAGTGCTGCAGAAGGTGGCTATGTTATCTTTAGATGCCTGGAGGGGGTGACAGGTTCGCTTTAACGATATGACAAGTTTATGAACACTTGTAAAATGTGTTCCAAGAGATTTTGTGATAAGGTAAAAAATGTTTATATCGTGTTAGCCAGTAGATAGAAAAATGTTAGAATCTGAGAGTCCTCAATGGTTGATACCTGTTTATGGCTAACTGAAAAGATGTAAGCAAAGCAAACTTTCGGGACATTATGGCCCCTTCATCAGGCTGATAATTGACACAAATTCTGAAGACACACACATATATATTCCTAAGCATGGTAAGATGATGCAGTAAATACGACAGGTGGCGTAAAGCAGAGTCAGGCTTGGGAGGGGTAGAGGAACTGGGGAGGTAAAATCAAAATTCTGAGATAAAAGGAATTGTATGATTGGTGGCCTGTGGAGACCTGAAAATTTCTCAGTGAGAGTACATAGCTATAAATCGATGCAAGACAGTTCACGCAAGAAGTGTCAAAAGTTCATTGACCTCGAACTGGGGTCTGTTGAAGATGTGATATCCGCAAATGCCCTTTCAATTGATATACAAACCCATGAATCCATGTGAGACATTCAATACTGTTTTGAATGTGTCAAAGGTCGTTATCTATTTGTATTCCCAAAGTCTTCTCTCTTTCTGAGATTTGAAGTTACTTTTTTAAAATGAGCAGCCTCATAACAGTTTCACTGTTGTCAGAGCTGAAAAAATGCATGGCTACAGGTAGATCCATATGCCTTTCTTTTATTGTGTGGTAATGAGAATTCATTCTTGTTCTGAATTTTTGCCCGGTCTCCCCTACGTACATGCTGCCTGTTGGACATTTGGTACCTATAATTAAATACACCACATTGCTTGTGATGCAACTGAAGCTACCTGGGATCTTGTAGTCCTGATCTGTCCCAGGAATCTTTATCTTGTCCGTTGCCATTATAGATGGACAGGTTTTGCACCTGTTCTGGTTGCAGGGAAATGTTCCTGTAGCTGCTGGAGATGACAGGGTGCTTCTCACAATGATGTTTTTTATATTCAGAAGTTGTCTAAAACACAAGAGTGGGGGATCCGGAAATATTGATTTTAGTTGGGCATCGTTTTGTAGGAGTGGTTGCAGTTTCCGTGCAGCTCCTCTTAACACCTCCAGACTTGGATTGTAGGTGACTACAAGAGGAACTCTGTTGTTTTCTTCTCTAGTTTTGTAATGTAGGAGATGATTCCTTGATATTCTGGTGGCTCTTGTAATCTGGTTTTCATTTGCTCTTGGATGGTAGCCCTAGTTCAAAAAGGTCTTTCTGAAGTCCTCAACGTGATTGTCTTTATCTGTAGGGTTGGAACATATCTGATTGTATCTGATGGCCTGGCTGTACACAATAGAGTTTTTTATGTGTTTTGAATGAAAACTGTCTCATCGGAGATATGTTAGACGGTCCATAGGCTTCCGGTACAGAGATGTCTCTATTTCATTATTCCGTAGCTTAATGATGGTGTCCAGAAAACTGATTTCAGTTCAGGAGTAGTTGAGTATTAAGTGGATGTGGGATGAAACTGATTAAAGTGTTCATGGAATGTCTTCAGCTGTTGCTCAGACTCTGTCCAGATTATTAAAATGTCATCGATATAATGGTAATAGGCCAGAGGCCTGATAGGACAAGAGGATAAAAAGTCACCTTCAAGCTTGGCCATGAAAAGATTTGCATATTGTGGTGCCATTTTGCTTCCCATTGCTGTGCCAGTCTCCTGTAATATATGTTGTCGTAAAATGTAAAATAGTTGTGCGTGAGGATGACAGTTGTAAACAGTTTATTCAATAGGTCAGTTGTGTCCTGAATGTAGCTGGGTGTCTTTTACCAGGGATTTGAAAACACCTTCGACCCACCCAGAAATGTGTTCCACAAGGGTGCCCACACATGAAATGATTGTTTTTTATGGATTTGATTTGTGAATTTTGGGAAGCATGTAGAATGTGCCTGTTCTTGGACTTTCTGGTATTAGGTCATCAGCTCTTAAGGATGTGTCAAGTAGACAAAAAAACAGCCTGTTTAATTCCTTGTAATAGTCCTGTGTGGGGTCAGACTGCAATTCCTTGTAGTAGCGTGTGTCCATCAGTGGTCTGTTTGCTTCCTTCAGGCAGTCAGATTTGTTCATCATGACTATTGCACCACCCTTGTCTGCAGGTTTAATGATGATTTCTTTGTTGGTTTTCAAAGACTGTATGGCCCTTCTCTCCTGGGCATTCACGTTACATGGTTGACTTTTGTGTGTATCTAAAATACTGGATTTTACCAAATGTCTGAAAGTTGTAGTTATCCAAATGGGAGTGGCGTTTAGGTCCAGGTGTCCAGTTTGACCATTCCTTGGTTGTCAGGATCCCTCATCCTTCAGCCCAGTTGGGTTCGGAATCCTCTTTGTCACTGTAAAATTCCCTTAGGTGTAGTCTCCTGAAGTAATCCTCGTGTCGCTGCACAGTTCAATTTTAAATAGAGATTCAGTAGGACAAAATGAGAGTCCCCTAGAAAACACAGTAAATTTCACTTTGTTGGTTTTGTAATCCAAACGGTTGATGACACAATTAGATGCTTTTTGACAGGAGTAGTTGTCCAAGTTGTCAGGATTTGTTTTTGTTTTGTTTGTATTGAGTTTTGAATTGATCTATGTAATTTCTTTTCCTTGTTATGAATCAGAAGAGTTTGTAGTTTATGGTAATGTATGTAGGAGAGACCGAACAAAAATTCAGAACAAGAATGAATTCTCATTACCACACAATAAAAGAATGTCGTATGGATCTACCTGTAGCCATGCATTTTTGCAGCTCTGACCACAGTGAACTGATATTAGTCTGCTCATTTTAAAAAGTAACTTCAAATCTCAGAAAGAGAGAAGAATTTGGGAATACAAATTGATAGCGACCTTTGACACATTCAAAACAGGATTGAATGTGTCACATGGATTCATGAGTTTTATATCAATTGAAAGGGCATTTGAGGATATCACATCTTCCAACAGACCCAGTTAGAGGACAATGAACGTTTGACACTTCTTACGGAAACTGTCTCACATGCATTTATAGCTTGGTACTCTCACTGAGGAATCTTCAGGTCTCCACAGGCCACTAATCATAGAACAATAATACAATCGGTTCCTCTTATCTCAAAATTTACATTTACCTCCCCAGCTCCTCTCCTCTCACTAGCCTGACTCTGCTTTACGTCACCTTTCGAGTTTATGCATCATCTCACTCTGCTTATGTATATATGTATGTGTCTTCAGAATTTGTGTCATTATCAGCCACATGAAGGGGCCATAGTGTCCCGAAAGCTTGTTTTGCTTACCATCTTTTCAGTTAGCCATTAAAAGGTATCAACCACTGAGGACTCACAGATTCCAATATTTTTTAGAGATGTTGTAGTCACTTTCACTTTTTCTCCAGCTACTGTAGAGATTTGATATCCAACTATGGCTAGGGTCACACTTGGCATGAGTTTTTTTTAGTGCCTTAAAAAAAAAGCATGCGTTTCTGCATGCTTTTTCCATTTCTGCATGCGTTTTTTAAGGTGTCTGATGGCACCCTACGTTTTTGCATGCGTTTTTAAATCAGCACCTAAAAATAGTGCATGTACTATTTTTTGGTGCTATTTTAAAAACGCATGCGTTTTTTAGAAAACGCATGCCTTTTTTAACATGGGCCTCTATGGAAAACGCATGCGTTTTTGGATGGTACTAAATGGTACTAATGTACCATGCATTTTTGCATGCGTTTTTGATGTCAGCTACTCACATAAGTGCAAAAACTCTTGGCACTTTAGACATGCGTTTTTGCTATTAAGACATGATTTTTTTCTATTAGGGCATGCTTTTTTTAACATGGGGGCCTATGGGTGCGTTTTTACATGCTTTTTTAAAAACGCAGGTCTCCAAAAAAGCATGAAAAAAAATGCAAGTGTGACCCTAGCCTTTCTTAGAATTCATAAGGCCCCTTTCACATCTAATGCTTTGCTGGTTTTGCTTCATTTGCGTTGTTTGCCACGTTTTGGGCTGCGTTTGCAAACACGTATGCGTTTTGCGTTTTTGCAAACGCACATGCATTTTTACATGCGTTTTTGCATGCGTTTTTCATGCTTTTCCATTAAAATCAATGGGGACAAAAATGCATGCGTTTTGATGCGTTTTTGCGGTAAAAACGCATGGAAACGCAAATGAAGCAAAACGGAGCAAAGCATTAGATGTGAAAGGGGCCTAAGAGTTTTCCGTCGCCATATGAAAAAATTAAAATATTTGCAGATATCTCAAAAGATACCATGCAAAAGAGAAGGGCTCTTAAACCTGTCACAGACGCTCTCAAGGCTAAGGGCATTCCTTATCGTTGGGGGTGCCCTCTGTTGCGGTGATCTTCACTCATGATTGTAAGTCAATTAGAGTTGCTAATAAGGAAAGGGGCTTAGATGTCCTGAAAAATCTTCACATAATTTCCGAATTCTTGTTCAGAGGCTCTCTTATTAATTAAATTTCTTTAACTAGTCTGATTTTTTTTTGGGCACAGTAGGCCATAACATCAGCCTTTGCAAAAGTCTTTTTAATCGGTTCCTTTGAACCCTTCTGCTAAGAATGTACTGTTTTATTTAGAGAGTTTAGTTCTGTTTCTTTGGTTATTTAGCCCAGTTAGGTTTATTTAATTGTAGATTACAGTGGAGATTTTCTGGCGGAATCTACTAAAACATAAGGTTGATGTGGCTGGCCTCCAGCAGGCGAAGTTTGCTCTGGAGAGTTCTCCAAAGTTTTCCCACAAACTGTTTCCACACATACACATGGCCTCTAATAAGAAGAAAAAATCTGGTGTGGCCATTTTAGCTGGAGGTCACATTAAGTTTGAGGAAATGGAAGTTATCAAAAATTGTGATGGACGCTTTTTGAACCTCCTGTGTAGAATAGACGATACCGAATTTACGCTTGTTAATATATATGCTCCAAATAAGGGCCACATTGCATTTCTGAACAAACTATTGAGAACAGTGAGTGAAGTGAAACGTGGCTCTTTGGTCATTTTTGGAGACTTTAACGCTATGCCAAATGGCCGTCTTGACTCGTCTAACAAGGGAAGAAGTATAAATGTAACTCTAGATCTCTCTTTTAACAGGGAAGAACTATATGATGTATTCCGCTGTTTAAATACAGCAATGGAGTACACTCATTACTCAGATCGCACTCTGTTCACTTGCTAGAATAGACCTGGTGATTACTGATATCTATACCTTACTGAGGTTTGGCTCAATATCAATTCTGCCTAGGGTCTGGTCCGACCATTCGCCAGTCAAATTTGAGATTTTGTCTTCACCGAGGTGTCAGGGCCATCATCCTTGGAGAGCAAATTCATACCTTTTCGCACATTCGTAATATAGAGCTTCGATTCAGAGGTTGTTGGATCATTATTTTTGGGAGAATAGCTCCTCGGGTAGGTCTATCTCTAAGGTTTGGATGGCCCATAAGGCTGTAATACGTGGTCAGCTGATACAGCTAAATTATTGACTGAAAAGGGTTATATTAAAAGATTACCGAACCTGTAACAAATAGAATAAGATTATTCGAGGAAAAGCAAAAAGATTCTCCATCAGTGATGATCCAGAGGACATTCTGAATTTACGTGTCGAGCTGAAATCTTGACTGAGTTCGAAATTTGATAAGATTGTTCGAATTTCGAGATCTAACTTCTACTATTCCATTGACAAACTGTCAAAATTATTTGCGAAAAAGATCAAGATCTTTAGATCTGTAAGTCTCTGAAAGAGATTTCCAACATCTTTGTGGATTATTATAAAAACTTGTATAAACTTAATAATAATCCTACAGAAATTCACCCATCCTCTGAAGATATTACGTCATTTTTGAATTTGATTAACCTTCCCTCATTATCTACAGAGGCCTTACAATTCCTGAACTCTCCATTTACTGAGACCGAAATTAGAGATACTATAGCCAAATTAAAGAAATGCAAATCCCCTGGTCCTGATGGACTACCTAATGAGTACTTCCAGACCTTTTTGTAAACTCTTTCTCCCTATCTTACATCCTTAATTAATTCTGCAAGTAAAGAGGGATTTGCACTTCCTGCAGAAATGCAGGACACTATTATTACTGTAATATCTAAGGGGAAGGGAGAAGAGGATGTTGTCAGAGACTACAGACCGATTTTATTGCTCAACTCGGATTTGAAGATCTTAGCAAAATGTTTGGCTGTCTGTTTACAGATGATTTCCCACAAATTGTTGCATATTGACCAAATGGGTTTTGTGCGGGAAGAGGGACTTCAGATGCTTCCAGACGAGCGATTAACATCTTGTCTTATATCGAGGGAGTTGGAGTTCCGGCCCTGGTGATCTCTCTCGATGCCGAAAAGGCGTTCGACAGAGTTCACTGAGGGTTTCTCTTTGAGGCTTTGGGTAGGTTCAGATTCAGGGGAGGAATATTAAATTCTTCAGTTTATAGACAAGAGATGGCACTCACCGGTTACTTTTGCTCGCTTTAATCCACCATGTGTGGGTTACAGACGACGGCACTGTTTCGCTGATATTCAGCTTCCACGGACAGACCCGTGGAAGCTGAATATCAGCGAAATGGTCCGTCGTCTGCCTCCAACACCAACCCCCTTCCTGCACAAGATGTAACCCACACATGGTGGATCAAAGCGAGCAAAAGAAACCGGTGAATGCTGTCTCTTTTTTTCTATAAAATGAAGATTATATTAAGCACTTTAAGACTGAAGAAATCGATACAGGTGATAAGCCAAGGTGATTAGGTGGGCCAGACAAAGAAAGTTTGGGGCTATAGTGCGGGTGAAACTCTTTTGTATCTGGAATATTAAATTCCATTAAAGCCCTTTATACCTTTCCGTCGGTGAGGATCTTGTCAAATATCACCCTTTCTAATAAATTCCATCTAACGAATGGAACTCACCCGGGGATGTCATCTCTCACCTCATCTATTTCACTTACTCATTGAGGCTCCGGCTGAGAGGATTCAAACAGACTCTCTGAGGGTGTGACGTTAGGCAACAGGCAATATAAGATCTCGTTGTTTGCTGATGATGTTTTGCTAACTGTAACTAACCCCCAGTCTTTCTTGAGATCCCTGCTCCTGACTCTGGAGGAATTATCCAAGTTTTCCCAATATAAAGTGAACCTGACAAAAACTCAGGTGTTGCACTGTCACTTAGATTGAGATCTATTAGAAAATCTAAAGGACGAAACAGATCTCTTTTGGGACAGTAACAATATGAAGTATTTGGGAGTCAAACTAACTAAACCAATTTCATCAATGATAAACATTAATTTAACAGATATTTAAAAATGATTCAGTCGGACTTATTGCATTTTGCAAAACTAGACTTGCCCTGATTTGGTAGAATCTCCACATATAAGATGTGTCTTGCATAAGGTTTTATATTTCTTCAGATCGGTTCCCCTTGATATTTCAAAAAGGAGGCTTCAGAAACTCCAGAGCCAGATGGTTACATATGTTTGGGGCAAGCAGAAGCCAAGAGTTACTAGGTTTATACTGGAAAAGGATAGTAGGAGAGGAGGCTTGGGATTACCCAACCTCTTTGCAGATCATGATGTTTCTATTATTAAGCTTACTTAATGCTGGTGGGAAACAGAAAATAAACTGTCTTGGATAAATTTGGAGGACTCTTTGGGTAAAATGGCTTGCTGAGATCAGTGATAGTTGCATATTTATGCGACTTAAAAAAAGCTACCTGGAACTGTCACTGTGAAGGCGGCTATTTGCTCCTGGAGGTTACTCCTTCTTAGATCAATTAAATCCTTTCGGTTGACTGACCTGGATTTCTATAGATTCCTTAAGCCATATCTCGACTAGACTTAAGTTAGATTCATGGAGATTGGCCGGAATTTCAAAAAATTTCGGATATACTTGATAGGACTAACAATCTTCTTCCTTTTGATACTCTTCAACAATGATACAACCTTAGCAATTCTGATTTTCGGATGTGGAGTAATATTCGAGATATGATGGTAAAACGCAAATTGAATTTCTTTTTGCAGAGAATGTCGTCCATATGATGCGATATCCCAAGAGTGTGGTGTTGTGGAAAACAGGTTCCATATACTATCATTTTAATTTGAATGTTGAATTAGTAAGAACATCCCATTTGGATGCCTGGGCTAAGATGCTGGGAGCTGATTTGCCCACTGCCATGTTTCAAAAAATTCTAGACTGCATTTACAAGAGTGTACCAATAGTCCCCTTGATTGAGCCATGTCATAAATTATACACAAGATGGTATCTCACACCCATTAGACTACACATGATTCATAACCAGAATTTTTCTCTGTGTTGGAGGGATGGTGGAAGTGTGGGAACCATATCCCACGTCTTTTGGGAATGTAGAACTCTTGCTAAGTTTTGGAATCAAATAATAAGGTTAATTTCTGAGGTTACAGGGCTTGAGGTCTGCCTAAACCCACACTTGACTTTGCTTCTTGTAGGCATAGCAGACTTTCCTAGGCAGCACAGGCAGCTAATATTTCATATCCTGCTTTCCTCAAACAACTCCATTGCCTCGCATTGGAGAGATTCTTCTCCCCTTTGGCCCAGGAGACCATCGCTAAAATTGCTGGCCATAATATATACGAGTACACGTTTTCTGTACGGAACAACATGTATTACAATACAAGGCTAAGTGGGAGCATTAGAACAATTACTGGCACTCACATATGGAGTGAACAAGACTGTTGTCACACATTATTATTTCAAGATATTAACTCTCTTTTATTAGACTGAGGGTTATGGTTGACGAGGCTATAGACTTTTAACTTTAGTGTAATTCACTTCTTTGTATTAAGGGGGTTCTCCGGTTTTATTTATTTACTAGCTGTACTACCCAGCTACGCTCGGGTTAATAAATAACTGCTGTTAGCTATAACAAAATAGAATTTGAATATGTCATATTAATGACCTGTAGGAAAATAGAAGCTGAGCTGTGATTGATTGCTATAGGCAGCCTAATAAATCTCCAGCCAACAGCAAACCCTCCCCCCGGCCGGGCAGTATATATTACCTCACACATACACATAATAGACAGCTCATGTGACTGACATCTGCCTTAATTCCCTACATGGCACATGTGTTGCACATTGGCTGTTTTTAATCAGACGTTTATTTTTGGAAATTAAAGATACCAGACGTATGAGGCGAGTTGTGTGAGGCGATTTGTGCACATCTGTGTCTGTCTGTGTGGTGTGTATGTTCCTGGGGTGTGTGTGTCCCTGGGGTGTGTGTCCCAGTGGCGTGTGTGTGTCCCTGGGGGGGTTCCCTGTGGTCTGTGTCCTTTTGGTGTAGAGGGGTGTCCCTGTGGTGTGTGTCCTTGTGGGGGGGGGGGTGTCTCTGTGGTGTGTGTCCATCCCTATGGGGTATGTATGTTCCTGTGGGGTGTGTGTGTCTGTGTCCCTGTGGGGTGTGTATGTGTGTATATCCCTGTGGTGTGTGTGTCCCTGTGGGGTGAGCGCATGTGTCCCTGTAGATGTGTATGTGTGTGTGTCCCTGTGGGTGAGTGCATGTGTCCTGTAGGATGTGTATGTGTGTGTGTCCCTGTGGGGGGGTGTCTGTGTGGTGTGTGTCTCTGTGTTGTGCGTGTCTCTTTGTGGTGTGTGTTTGTGTTCGGGTGCGTGGTGAGTATCCAATGTTGGTGCTCCACCTTAGCTGTTACTCTTTGTGTGCATGTGGTGTGTATACATGTCCCCGTGCGTGGTGCATGTTCCATGTCAGGGCCACACCTTAGTGACTATATGCTGGTATATGCTGTTAGCCTTTAGTGCTGTCATTAAGCCCCTCTCATTCACAACTGTCAACTGGTAACTGTCACTTTCTCTCCATTATGTAGATGGGGCCAACATTGGTGAATTGGAAGCGCGCGGGGTTAAAATTTCGCCTCACAACATAGCCTATGACGCTCTCAAGATCCAGACATGTGACTGTGCAAAATTTTGTGGCTGTACTTGCGATGGTGTAGATGCCAATCCCGAACATACACACACACATACACACATTCAGCTTTATATATTAGATTTATTATTTTACAGTTTGTTCTTTTTACCATGTTGGAATCTGATGAACAAGAAAATTGTGTTGGACCTTGTGTATTGTTTTCTTCTATTTGTTTATGTACTGATGTCCTTTCTATACAATGTGTAATTGTCTAGTCTGCTTTATTATATTGTTAATAATTTCAACCTTAAGGATGATTTTACGTATAAACATACACCTCCCCCTCGCTTATTTGTACGGTCATTTCTGAACAGACTATAGCCCTGTAAATTAACAGCCCAGTCATGGCTCTCACCAAGCCATGTCTCCGATATCTCCACCATGTAATAATTATTTTCCAACAAAATCAATTCTAATTCCTTCATTTTGTTGGTGAGGCTTCTGGCATTAGTGTACATGCACTTTATGCATCTCTCTTTACCTCTATTCCTTCCTACTAGATTGACTGTTCTAACCCCACCCCCCCATGCCACCCCCAATTTTATTACTTGTGCCCAGGTTAGCGTTAACACTATACCCTCCCCCCAATCCCTAGTTTAAACACTCCTCCAACCTTTTAGCCATTTTCTCCCCCAGCACAGCTGCACCCTCCCCATTGAGGTGCAGCCCGTCCCTAGCATAGAACCTGTAGCCAACAGAGAAGTCGGCCCAGTTCTCCAGGAACCCAAACCCCTCCTTCCTACACCAATTCCTGAGCCATGTATTTATCTCCCGTTGCCTCTCTGGTGTGGCTCGCGGTACATGCAGTATGGTACAGGCAGTATGTCATCATGCCCACCAGGGCGTGGTAACCATGGAGAGAGGGGGAAAAATGGACTCAAAGAGAACGCCCACATGTCTAGATAATGCCTCATAACTGGGGTAAATATTTAAGTTATAAAAAGCATACTTTCAACCATTATACTACACATTTAGGACAGACAGGGATGCATAAGGATGTAGCAGGAGGCTGCAGGGACAGGTAATGATAGGGTTGGGGGCATAAAGTAGCTGACAGGTTACCTTTAAAGAGGAACACAGACAAAGTTTTGCAAGGGTAAAGTCAAAATCCTGACCTTAATCTTGTATAGATATTGTGGAAGCACCTGCAGCGACCAGTTCATGGCAGAAAACCACCAAAATTGCAGAGTTGAAGCTTTTTGTATGGAGGAATGGGCTAAAATTCCTCGAAGCTGATAAAGGACTAATCAACGATGATTAGAAATATTTAAATGATTTTATGGCTGCACAAAGGGCCAACCCAGATAGTGAAAGAAAAGTACCTTTGCTACTCCCAGGTATATGTTATTGTTATTGGATCATTTTCCTCCATAACAAGTTTAAATACTTTTAACTTATTTAGTTTATTTTGTAGGACTTGTTTGAAAACCTGATGTTTTTTGTACTTTTGGGTCATATCTAATCAGAAAAATGGAAAACTCTGAAGCGTTAACAAACTTTTGACCACCATTATATCTATCCTTTGGAAAGACTAATCATAGAGTGCTATAGTGGATTAAAAATATTTCTAAAGCTATATTTAATGTGATTACATGCTGGCACGATGCCCATTAAAAATGTGTGACATTATAATGTTCTTGATATCTGTCCTATGCTGTGCCTCTGCACAATTGCTCCAAACTGTGCCAAAAATTGACCCTCACAGTCGCCCCTTCTGCATACTGCCCTAAAGGGCTGTGGAGTCAGAGTTGTGGAGTCAAAGTTGGTGCCCATTTTGATGCAGTCAGAGTTGAAGTTGGAGTCGGTATAATATGGACCGACTTTGAATTCTAAAATATATGAATTGGGTACAGTAGTAAAATGCAATATATGCTAAACATTATTATTATTATGAAATATTATTATGTTCTATCTAAATATCTTGATTATTGCATCATAAAAACGATTAAAAGCTAGATGTTTGCATTGTACTACAGTAAATTTATCACCTAAACTTGAGCAATGTATGAAGTAGTCGGAGTCGTGGAGTCGGAGTCTGAGTCGAGTTGGAGACATGGAAATTGAGGAGTTGGAGTCGGTGGTTTGGCTTACCGACTCCACAGCCCTTCTGCCCTTTCTATAATGTACCCTACCACTGTTTCTTCCCCATATTAGCCCCTCTGTATACTGTCCTGCCATACTACCCAGTCTCTAAACTGTGTCTTCTCACACTATTCTTCATCACACTTGTCTCACGCCAAGGGCTTGGGGTACTCGGATCTCAGGCGTACTGACACGGGGATGTCACGGGTGGTCAGTGCCCAAGTCTGTGCTCCTGGTGACAAAATAAAAAGGGGAATTTACAGGGATTAAAGATATTGTCAGTCGTGACGCCACCTGTAGGTCCGGTGATGGCACCAGTGCTGCTGGAACCTCCGGGGTGAGGGGCGGCAGCAAGATGTTGTGGCTCCCTACAGGAAAAGCGGGTGCCCTGGGGCTGTAGGGTATGATAGTGGAATAAGGCAGCATGGTAGGAATGGGGCAACATAGTAATTGTGGTGTAGGACAGGTTGAAGAAGGGACACGCACACAATAAAGTCTTTTTCTATACCTTTTTCTGATGGTTCTCCAGGTACATGTCCAGGGTTGAAGGGTGCACTTTGGGATTTCCACACTGAGCGAAGTATAGGCCTCCTTGTCCTGCTCCCTTGTCTTGAGTTTGGCGTGTATGGAACCATATGGAACCAGGCCTGACCTTTCTGTGTCTGTTACACCCGTATTGCTGCACTGAGGGCTCTCTATTGACTACCGCTACTCTCTCCGTGGTCCCTGGCTTTCAAATGTGGGTGCTGCAGGTGTCCGGGAAGCTAAGCCTCCGCAGTGTACTAGGATTCTCTGCTGGGCTGACCTCTTTCCCTTACAGACTCAGACTCCAGTGACCGGTATTCTGGTGGGGTGAGCCGGTATGGCTCCTCTGCCCCCGCTGTAGTGTTCCTCGCCTCTGCCCTCGGTACTCACTCTCCAGATCCTCACACTGGCTATGGCGGTGTACTGATCTCGGGCCAAGCACGGCTCCGGTGACCAGTTTAGCTCACTAGGCACTGAGCTGATCTTCACAGTTCTCCTAGAGACTACACACTGTGGCTAACTCCACCCCCAGCACCTGTATTTATAGGGGATCTGGCTTAACAGCAACTAGTGGAGCTCCCCCTTCAGGCCTGGATTGGAAGGTGTTGGGTGTATGTGAGGTGCCAGATGTGGAAATCACTTAGTGAACTAGTTGATTCTGTGGCTTACCTGGCACAGGGCGCCATACACTCCCCCCATACTGTCCCTTAACACATTTATAGCCTCATGCTGTCTCATCTCTATATATACCCCACAATACACAGTCTCTATATTGTGCCCCTTGCAATTTTCTCCCAACATACTAACCGCACACACATTTTTCCCTGCATACTGTCTGCTGTCCACCTTCGTACATAAAACTCACACATTTCACCCCTTTCATACTGTATACTCACACATTTTCTCCCACCCCATACTGTATCAAACATTTCCCCCCATATACTATCTCATCACACATTCCTCCGTTTTCCCCATATCATGTCCTCACACATTTCCACCTCCCTATACTGCCATCTCCCCACCCCCAATAAACCCCCTGTTTCTTCAGCTCTATTCGAGTGCATACCTTTCTGTCGACAACCATCTATGCTGTGAAGATGTGACACCTGTTGACCTGTTCATGCTGCTGACATCAACCTGACCCAGAAGTGTGCTCAGGTTTTCAACTGTACCTGAACCTGAAAAATGCAAGAAAACAAATGAATTAACAGAGCCGACAGTTTACACCATCTCCAAACTGGTTGTCAGTTTGACAATTGGCTCAGATACTGGGTCAATCCTTCCCCTGGAGATTGGGAAAATATTGTCTGGGAGACACCTGGGACCGCTGTATTAAGTGGCCCAACTGCATTCCCCTGACCTGGGGCAGAAACCACACCTGCCACCCACACCCCACTACCTGCCTTGTGTAATGGATAGGTCTCTGAAATGGCTTATCTTCTATTATCTTGCTGTAAATTAGTAAATGCTAATAGCATTAGTTTGTGAGAAAATTATCCTACGTATAAAAATATTTTTATTTGCAATATTTATATTAATCATTATTGATATTTGTTATCTATTAATATTATACATTTTATTATTCAGAGCAATTGCTACTTTTATCAATCATTATCAGTTATTTATTTTGTAAGTCTTATTTATTAATATTTACTGTTGTTAATATGTTACAACCTCTGTTTTAATAACTATTGGATATTTGATCGATTTAAAAATTTACATGAAGCTGCTTTCACACAGCGTTTTTGTGCTGTCCGAGGGGATCAGACTTTTTGCAGCTCCCTTCGGACAGCATCGGATCCAAACTGATGACTGCAATCAGATGCCAAATAGGCATCTGATCCCGATATTTTGCAGCATCAGTTTGGATCCTCTCTCCTATCCCTGCTCCTCCTGTCACCTCGTCCCCCTCCTCTCTCCCTCCTGTCACCTTTCTCCTCTTTGTCCCCTCTTTGTCCTCCTGTTGGTCCCCTCTGTCTCCCCTCTTTGTCCCCTCTTTGTCCTCCTGTTGGTCCCCTCTGTCTCCCCTCTTTGTCCCCTCTTTGTCCTCCTGTTGGTTCCCTCTGTCTCCCCTCTTTGTCCCCTCTTTGTCCTCCTGTTGGCTCCCTCTTTGTCCCCTCTTTAGACCCCCTCTTTGCCCACCCTCTTTGCAGAGCTTAAAAAATAAAAAAAATCTTCATTCTCACCTCTCCACGACACCCGTGCTGCTTCCAGCTTCTCTTCTGATCAACAGGACCTGGCGTGATGTCACAGTCACATGACCGGTTACCGCGGTAACCGGTCATGTGACTCAACTGTGATGTCAGGCCAGGTCCTAGAAGCACAGAGCGCTGGAGGCATCGCTGGATCGTGGAGAGGTGAGGATAATGATTTTTTTATTTTTAACCCTTTCATTTAACTGGATATCACTTCTGCAATGTATGAATATACATTGCAGAAGTGATATTAGATGGCACAGAGCGGTGTTAGTGTACTGAGCATGCTCAGTACACTAAGATCGGGTCCGAGGAGACATCAGCTGTTTCCTCGGATCCGCGCTCCATAGGCTCCATGTTATTTGGCGCGGATCAGGTCGGATCCAATTCGGTCCGATTTGACCCGCTGTGCCAAAAATCGCAGCAGGCTGCGATTTTGGGCACAGCAAAAAAATCGGCCAGGATCGGATCCGACAAAAATCGGATGCCAATAAGGCCAAATCCGATGTGATCCGTGCCCATAGGATAACATGGGGCCAAAATCTGATCCGTGGCTGTCCGTTTTACAACGGACAGCCACGTATCACAGAAAAACGCTGTGTGAAAGCACCCTGAGCCGTCATATTAAGATCCAAGTATAGAAAACAAATAGGCGGCACTCACCGTGTGTTCGTAGGTGCTTTCTTTATTGAAGAGGTGCGGGGAGGGGGTGCATGAAGGTACAGACGACAGGTCCTGTTTCGCGGTTTGCCCGCTTCTACAGGACCTGTAGAAGCGGGCAAACCGCGAAACAGGACCTGTCGTCTGTACCTTCATGCACCCCCTCCCCGCACCTCTTCAATAAAGAAAGCACCTACGAACACACGGTGAGTGACGCCTATTTGTCTTTATGGAGGAATAAGAAAGACCAATAGCCCTGAAGGTGCCCGGTGCCCCTACCTTTCTATACACGTCATATTAAGATGTAATGTTGTTTTCTTTGCTTCCTTGTTTTTTTTTGTAGATTTTAGTTCAAAAATTGAAGCCACTTGTAAGACTGGAATAAGCTTAGAGTATCCCAGTGGATATGTCATGGAGGATTTATGGTACCCAAAAACATGCAGGATGCAGACCTATCACACTATGGAGGAACTGAACACGTGTATGAAAGGAAAGTTCTTTTACATGTTTGGAGATTCTACAATGCACCAGTGGATGGCATATTTTGAAATATACCTAAAGAGTAAGTCTACGGAAAAAATGCCATCAACTGTTTTTACAATCTTATCACGTGATTGTGGAAAAATAATAATTTACATAAAGGCAGAAAAAAATTCAGGCATTTCTCACATGGAAAACATACAATTGCATAACTGACTGCAAACTCCAGTATAAGTTACATATTTTAATTACGTACAGTATTCTACAAATGTTTTCAGCAGATGTGGAGAAAATGTGACAAAGTAAGAATTCAAAAAAATAGAAATGTTGATTTATTTTTAAATTCACAAAATATAGAAGGCCAAGGCTAACCATGCGCGTTTGAGGACAGACTTCTCTGAGCATCTTTATGGGTACCGTTACACTTGGCGATGCACCAGCGATCCAGACAGCGATCCGACTTGCCAAATCGCTGGTTGCTGTCCCTGTCAAACACAGTGATGCATGCTGCCCAGCGGGAGCCCGACGACCAAAAAATGGTCTAGAACGGTTTGTAACGAGCAGCGATCTCACAGCGGGGACCTGATCACTGTTAAGTGTCACACAAAGCGAGATCGCTGTTGAGGTCACTGTTGCGTCACCAAATTTGTGACTTAGCGATGCAAGTGAAAGGTCGCTAGGTAGAAGTTGTTGTGAGAGGCACTAATCCAAATAGTGGCTGGATCTTTAAGTTGAAGTAGTATGAGCACAGTGAACTTGCTCTGTATCCAAGGATGTATAAAGCTTCTGTAAGTTTTTTGTCCTGAGGGATTCTGTGGTGGTTGCACTTCTTTGGAAGTCACCTCTATATGTGCATATGGATGGTATGCAGCATTCTTATTAGCGCTGCACTGCCCACGCATCCCGCTTTGTGGCGGGAGTTAACCAGGTCTCTTTTATTCGTCTAGTAAAGTGACTATGTACAACTCTATCCTTGATTGATCAACCCTTCCTTTCAAATGGTTTTTATTTGAGAAATCAAGAGTCATACAAAAATGTAGCAGTACAATCAACTGATGTATACAATATAACCAGTTAGGTCCAGTACATGCAAAAACTCCCCATTCCTTTTCACCCCTCCCCTCACCCTTTACCCTCCCACCCCACCCATACAGCTAGTAAACGTCAACAAATTATAAAACATCACACTTTGCACTGCAATATACTTCCACATTCTACCTTTGTTTATGCACAAACCCATTATCGTCCAAGGCACTTAGGCAGTATCTATTCTATCGCGCAGAAGATCATCAGAGGCTAGATCTGGACAGTCCAGCCATCCACCCCACACATTTTCAAATTGTGTCTGTTGACCTCGCTTAGTGTACACGTTCTTTTCCATACGAATAATAAAATTTATTTTATTAACAACTTCTTGCTTGGTTGGTGGTTTATCATTTAACCAGAGTTCAGCAATAAGCTTCCTGGTGGTGTTCAATCGACCCTTCCTATATGGGGTTAAAGGATGAGTGGGTAGTTTTTGCCCTAGCTCAGGATCTAGAAGAAATATGGACCAGTGTTTCTCAAGAATCTTTCGTAGTTCAGGATGAGAAGTATTCTGTTGGATCCTCTTAAGGCCCTGTCTCACATAACGATATCGTTAGAGAGATCATTGTAACTGTGACGTTACAACGATCTCTCCAGCGATGTCGTTCTGTGTGACACTTTGCAGCGATCAGGCCTTTGCTGTGAGGTCGCTGATCGCTGCAAAGTGCTGCGGGTCATTTTTTAATTGTTGGTTTCCCGCTGGTCAGCACGCATCGCTGTGTGTGACAGTGAGAAACCAGCGATCAGTGACCTCACAGGGCTGGTAACCATGGTAAACACCGGGTATCCTGTCAGCGCGTGCTGCCTAGATACTAGGTGTTTACCATGGTTACCAGCAGGGGTGAACTAACCCTCCCTGCCGCCTGAGTGCAGAGCTGGGGGGGTGCTTTCAGAGGCACCCGCACTGAACTGAGGAGCAGGGGGGAGGAGGCTGGGGATTGCAACTGCAGCGATACCTGTTCTCAGTGTACAGCTTGGCTGCTCTGGGCGCCGCCCCCTGCCACTCTGACGCTCCCCTGATGCTGGTAACTATGATAAACTACGGGTATCCAGGCAGTGTACTGCTTCAAGCACCGCATGCGCAATGCAGTGCTTGAAGCCTACAGAGCGGCGCGGGTATACTGACGTCACCCGATGCCGGAAATGACGCGATTCGTGTCATTAAAGCCTGTACAGCGCCGTGGAGAGCAGGGAGGCACTGAATACAATATTAATAGAAGATCACGCCTATTAGGGCGTGATCTTATGATGAAGAGGGCCCGCCCTAATGGCTAAAGAATATAGCCCCTGCTAATTAACATCACTAATGAGTACGTTCTAAAATGTTTTTAGACACTTTCACAGGATGCTTTTTTGAGACAAAAGGAGTGTGGGATTAGTGATAATATGCTGCAGGGACATGTTTTGCTAGCTTATGAGGCGTTTTGGAGGTGTCAGGATCCATTTAATGCTCCCAAAAAGTGCTCAAGTTTTTCAACATTTTCACCAACTAAAGGTACATATTATTTGATTTCATGAAACAAAATCAAACCCACCTACAATCAAACATAAACATTACACAAACTGGTATTCTGCCTACAACCCTATCTCAAGAGAGGCCGGACAGAAAAAAGGGGGGTAATCCCCCCCAACATAAAGGGAGGCCGACATGACAGGGTTAAGGTGGGAGTGGGAAGTGTTTTACTAGGTAGATTAGAAGGAGAGGTTATTAGCTGAAGTGTTAACAGTAGGATGGGATTATAGTAGAAGGGGTGGAGGCTTAGATTAGGGACAATTTACAGTGGTGGGCATTATTTGAGTAAAAGGGAGGGAGGAGTGATTATGAGGTGGGGAGTAACAAGGTGGGGCCATATAAAAGGGGGCCACCATTTTGAGGGGTCAGCCATTTTGGGTTCACTGACCCCTGTTGAGGATCTGGACCCCTCGGTTGTTGCCCCTGTAGTGCTTACCTGGGCTCTTCCTTGAGATGGAGACTGTGGAGGACATGCTCCAGGACCTTAAAGATGCTGCTGGTGTGCGTGGATCTCAGTGGTTGCAGGCTTCTGTGAGGAATCTGCTGCAGGGGGAGGAGGGGGAGCACAGTCAGCCTCCCCTCCGTTCGCTCCGGCCGCGGAGAGTTAAGCCTCCGGCGCACTTTAGCCCTGATTCTCCCCCTCGGGTCCAGCGTCGCTCAAGGGGAGCCCCCCTCGGGATGCTCCAGGCCGGGACTCGGGACAGCCCGCTGCCTCCCGACGTCCCTAGCCTGGGAGGAATCCTGCCAGGCAACGGGACCTGCGACAGGGGAAGGTGTCGGCCTCCCCTGCTACTCTGACATCGCTGGAGGCGGGGAGACGTGGGAGCATCATGGCACAGGGTCGGCCTGCGGCTGCAAAGGCACTGAGGTCCAGGAACAGTGCCACCACAGAGCGGGGAAGCCGGAGCAGAATGGAGGATGGTTGCGGATCGAACAGCAGGGCTGCAGCACCATCTAGTGCCTAAGTCATCATAATTTTCATGCAGCAGACACTTCGAGCCTCCCTTTGGAGAGTGGGGGCTCAGCTGTTACAGGAGGGCTTCACGATGATCCAGAATGGGATGGTCGACCAGAAGCAGGACCCTCTGCTGCAGGGCTCACAGCACCTAGGCAACCAGGTGAGAGCCCATCAACATTTTCTATTGCAGGGACCCCCTTGTCACTGGCTGGTCCTGGGGGGACTTAGATTCACCCGGTTTCATGGGTGGAGGGTTATCTGCTTTTGTACAGGGCTTGAGGGAGTTATTGGCCAGATTGGAGGCAGGGGGGGGCATCTGGTGTTGACTTTCCTTTTTCAGGGTCCCCGGTTGCAGCATGTGTCAGGTGGTCTGGCCTGGGGTATATGGGACCACGGTGCAGGTGGTTGGAGCGGTATTGCCTGGGATGGGGTCGGTTGAGATCCGCAGGGTAGTTGTGGGGACTGGGGCAGTGCGCCCTGAAGAGGCAGATCCCTTGGCGCCATCAGGTGAGTGGACAGATGAGGGAGCACAGGACTCTGTGCATTTGGACGACGCTGTGAAAGGTGATTTTTATGTTTGTTTTGAGGGACCTCTGGGTTCACATTTGAAACAGGAGATCCGAGAGAAGATCTGGAGGAATGAATATGTGGAGATATTTTCTCTGCTGCCATTGGAGCGTTTCAATTTAGATTATTTGCGGCGGGAGGAATCCAAGAAGGAGGACGAGGAAAGGAGACAATACCGTTTAATTCCTCAAACTTTTTCAAATTGGTTGCAGGCATTTGCCATATTGGCGAGTGTGATAGGTGAAAAGGCGCCTGAGCATTGTTCGGCACTTTTCTGCTACATGGACGCCATCAGCGAGGCGCATAGGGTGTATGGTGGATTAGCCCGGTATGATGAGCAATTTAGGCAACCGAAAGCGGTTCGATCCAGCATACGCTGGGATCATAAGGATATTGCTCTGTGGCTGAGAGTGACGGCCCGGTGAGATCGTCGCAAGGGAGCCAGTCCTTTCCGGAAGGCTCCGGAGGATCTGCCCAGGCGAGATATTCAGGAGCGATGCAGCGAGGCCTGTGTTTTTGTTCAACAAAGGCGGCTGTAAGTTTGGGTCAAAATGCAAGTTTAAACACGAGTGTGCTTTGTGCGGAGGTAGCCACGGAGCAGCAAAATGCTTTAGAGGTGCCAAAGGGAAGGCACACGAGGGTCCTGACAAGAGGGTTGACCACGGTACGAGTGTGAGAGATGGTCTCCTTTCTAAATAGGTACCCGGACAGGGAGGCGGTGGCCTTACTACTGTCAGGTTTCACTGAGGGTTTTAAAATCCCGTCCGTTGATGGGATAGTTAGTTGTTCTTCTAAGAATTTGCGTTCGGCGTTACAATTTCCTGAGGTAGTTACTAAAAAACTGAAGCATGAAGCGGCTTTAGGGCGAATGGCCGGTCCGTTTCTGGTTCGGCTGTTCCCTAATTTGAGAGTATCAGCGTTAGAGGTGGTCCACAAAAAAGATCCGGGAAAATTTCGGTTAATCCATCATCTCTCATTTCCGAAGGGCTCTTCGGTTAATGTTGGGATTGACCCAGATTTGTGTTCTGTAGTTTACACGTCGTTCGATTAAGCAATTGAATAGGTACGTCGGCTGGGTAAAGGAACACTGCTCGCAAAGTTGGATGTAGAGTCGGCATTCAGATTCTTGCCCGTTCATCCTGACAGCATGCATCTGCTGGGATGTTTTTGGACTGGTTCGTTTTTCGTGGAACGTTGCCTCCCAATGGGGTGTTCCTTATCTTGCGCTTACTTCAAAGTTGTTAGCACTTTTGTGGAATGGGTGGTATGGGACGTTTCAGGCTTAAAATCTATCATCCATTACTTGGATGATTTATTGTGCATTGGAAGGGCGGGCTCGAGCGAATGTTCACTGTTGTTGCGGACGATGTAGAGCGTCACGCTGAGGTTTAGGATCCCGTTGGCCAAAGATAAGACTGAGGGTCCGGTTACTACTATCAGTTTTTTAGGGATTGTCATTGACACTGTCAGGACGGAATGCCGTCTCCCTAACGGAAAATTGATAGCTCTGAAAGCGGAGGTTTGGAGGTTTCAAGGCGTGAAAAAGGTTACCTTGCGGGAGTTGCAGTCCTTGCTTGGTAAACTTAATTTCACTTGTCGCATCATGCCTATGGGGCGGGTGTTTAGTAGGCGTTTGTCGATGGCGACTACAGGCATTAAGGCACCGCACCATTTTTTGAGGTTAAAAAGTGAGTTGCGTGACAATTTGAAAATTTGGGCGGCATTCCTGGACACCTACAATGGCCGATCGTTGTGGATGCGGTCCGTAACGCTGGCAGGGGAGCTGGGCGTTGACGTCAAGCGCACAGGGCAGATGGGCTTTGTCATGTCTTGTGATGGGCAACTGTTCGCTGAATCGTGGCCGCAGGCGTGGAAGGATCAGGGATTGTTAACGAATCTGACATTGATCGCACTATTCCCCATGGTGGTGGCCGTGGTTACCTAGGGGGATAGGTTCAGGAACGCAAAAGTAAAATTTTGCCATGATACGGTGGCGGCAGCGGCGGCTATTAATACATTGACTGGGTCTTCGGTGCTTGTCGTTAGGGTTTTGCAGCATTTGGTCTTGGTTTCTTTGTCATTGAATGCATGGATAGTGTCTGAGCATGTCCCCGGCTGTCAGGCTGGATCCGCTGATTCTGTTTTTTGTTATCAGTGGGAGCGTGTTCAACGTCTGGAGTCAGGAGCAGAGGGAGGTCTGCCATGCACGGAGGAGTTATGGAATCTGTCATTCGAACTTCAGGGGAGTTATTTTGTGCTTCTTTGTCTGCGGGGTCTTGGTCGGCGTATGCGAGGGCTTGGGACAGGTGGGATTCTTGGCACAGATCATTTGGGGGCCACATGTCCGATGAAGGTTTGATGTTGACATTGTTCAGGCATCTGAAGGAGGAAGGTTGGTCTGTGGCTCAGATTACAACATTTTTAGCTGGTGTGGCTTTTGGTTGTAAGGCTAGGGGTTGTACAGATGTGATGAAATCCTTTTTCGTGCGACAGGCCATGAAGGGGTGGAGAAAGAATTGGCGGGTTGAGGATAAGAGGCGTCCGGTCTCTTATTCCTTATTGTTGTTATTAGGTGACATGGCGGAGAGAATGTGTACATCGGCATGGGAAGTACGTTTGTTTCGGCTCGCTTTCTCCTTAGCATTTTTCATTATAAACCCAAAGAACAGAGAGTTCTATTGCCCAGATAATTTTCACGTATTTACTGTTCACACTAGTGTATTTTGCAAAATAAATGTTTTATTTTGTGCAGTGGGTACAATAAATATCGTGCATTAATAGAATATGACAAGAATTTATGGTGAAGGAGGGAGACAAATGACAAGTAGACAAAAGGTGGAGGACAGTAAAATAAGGTTCAGAGGGTAGTTAAAGTGCAGGTGCTTTTATTGCATAGACCAGGGTAGTAAAGTGCAGTTCAGCCCTAGTGGGTCTGATTTTAGCCCTTAGTCTATAGTGTGCAGATAAGTGAAGCACAAATTTGATAGCTTACCAATGAGCCTAGTTAAGGGGTCCTCCAACTCTGCCTACCGGTCCAGGGCTACTGGACCGGTAGGCAGAGTTGGAGGACACCTTAACTAGGCTCATGGGTAAGCTATCAAATTTGTGCTTCTCTTATCTGCACACTATAGACTAAGGGCTAAAATCAGACCCACTAGGGCTGAACTGCACTTTACTACCCTGGTCTATGCAATAAAATCACCTGCATTTTTACTACCCTTCTGAACCTTATTTTACTGTCCTCCTCCTTTTGTCTACTTGTCATTTGTCTCCCTCCTTCACCATAAATTCTTGTCATATTCTATTAATGCACGATATTTATTGTACCCACTGCACAAAATAAAACATTTATTTTGCAAAATACACTAGTGTGGACAGTAAATACGTGAAAATTATCAGGGCAATAGAACTCTCTGTTCTTTGGGTTTATAATTATGTATATTGAGTAGTCTACCCTTTAACATGGTCAAACCTGGGTCTGTATTTCTCCTTAGCATTTTTCGCTGCATTACAGCTGGGTGAATTGTTGTGTAGGTCCAAGACCACTTTCGGTGGCTTATTGACCGACGAAGTGGACAGGTATGATGACAGATTGGAGGTGTTGATTCAGTTGTCCAAGACGGACCAATTTGGCAGGGGTAAGAGTGTGATTCTTTATTGGATCCCAGGGTCCGCAATGTGCCTGGTTCTGTGTTTAATGGACTTTGAACAGGGAAGAAGTCTGGCGAACGGCCCGTTGCTGGTACATGAGGACGGTTCTTTTTTATTGAGGTTTCAGTTTATTGCTGTGTTTAAGCGCTGTTTGGCATTTGGGGGGATTCCTGAGAAAACATTATATTGGGCATTCTTTTTGGATCGGGGCGGCTATTGAGGCTTCTGAAGGGGGTTTGTCCTGATGGCATGATAAAACGGATCGGGAGATGGGAATCGAGTCGTTTTCGGCTGCAGGATTGACGGGTTTTTCAGTTTTTTGTTTCTATGGGATTGGTTAAGTTTGTTCTGTTTCTTAGTCCATATGTTTTTCTTTCGGGTTCTGGGGCCCTGTTAGTATGAATCATGGGACATTCTTTTGTCTTCTGGGTGGCACTGAGGGCAGCGGTGCGGCCATCTGGGCGGCAATTTGGAATATCACCGGAAGAAGCAGCCATTTGGTGGATCGGTAAAAGAGGAATGGTTTGGAGTCAATTTCTTCCAGAGTTCCACCGCTTTGTTAGATGGGACAGGGCCCAGGACGTATTGGTGCTTCATTTGGGGGGTAATGATTTGGGGCAACGGCCTTTTCGTCAATTGATAAGGGATATCAAATTTAATATTTTACGGCTTTGGGCGATGTTCCCTAAAGTTGTCACAATTTGGTGGGACATTGTTCCGTGGAAAGTCTGGAGGAGAGCACGATCTGTGGAAAGGGTAGATAAAGCGAGGATCAAGGTTAATAGGGTGATTAGCCGTTTTATGGCCAGGAATGGATCTGTGGCGGTTCGCCATTTGGAGTTGGAGTCTGGCCAGGGTGCATTCTGGAGAACGGATGGGGTTCATCTCAATGCAGTAGGTACAGATATGTGGACATTGGCCATTCAGGAAGGGATAGAAAAGGCATTGAAGTTGTGGAGGGACATAAATGTTTAAAGGGATCCTGTCACCTCCAAAACACCACCTAACCTCCTAAAACATGTCACTGTTCTTTTGTCTCAGAAAAGTATCCTGTGAAAGTGGAGAAAAAATTTTTATAACTTACTCATCAGTGATGTTAATTAGCAGGGGCTATATTCTTTAGCCATTAGGGCGGGCCCTCTTCATCATAAGATCACGCCCTAATAGGCATGATCTTCTATTCATATTTTATTCAGCACCTCCCTGCTCTCCACGGCGCTGCCTGGGCTGTAATGACGCAAATCGCATCATTTCCGGCATCAAGTGACATCAGTACACCCGCACCGCTCTGTAGACTTTAAGCACCGCATTGTGCATGCGGTGCTTGAAGCAGTACACAGCGCCACGGGTGTACTGTACTGACGTCACCTGATGCTGGAAATTACGTGATTCGCGTCATTACAGCCCAGGCAGCGCCGTGTAGAGCAGGGAGGTGCTGAATACAATATGAATAGAAGATCACGCCTATTAGGGCGTGATCTTATGACGAAGAGGGCCCGCCTTAGGGGCTAAAGAATATAGCCCCAGCTAATTAACATCACTGATGAGTAAGTTATAAAATGTTTTTCCCACTTTCACAGGATACTTTTCTGAGACAAAAGGAGTGTTAGATTAGTGATGGGATGCTGCAGGGACATGATTTTGAAGCTTAGGTGGCGTGTTGGAGGTGACAGGATCCCTTTAAAGTTTCAAACATTTATGTTTGTGGTGTAAGGGGAGAAGATCCTCGAAGTTGGTGGAGGTGATTATTGGGGAAGCAATGGGGTGGGGGGAACCCAAGAGGTTCTGGGCCCCTCGGAATGGATCAAGAGGATGGTGGCGTTTAATGGAAAGTAAAGCTGACCGACGTGCTTCCGAGCTGGAGTTGATCGGCTGGAAGTAAGTTTCAGTCAGGTGAGATCACTCAGGTTAAGGGTGTTTGGGCTTTGAGGATCAACCCCCTTTGAGTTTAGGATGTTTTGGTTAACTTTTGTATGTTATTAATAAATGGCTGCTGTGGCCAATTTAATCCAATAATGGAGTGTGGATTCATTATTTGTGGGAAGGTTCAGGGGGTTGGCTGGGCAGTGGGTAAGGGGGTTAATTTAACTTGAGTGGTTTAAGGTACATAAGGACTCGCCTATACCTTTTGTCAAGAGAGGCCGGACAGAATAAAAGGGGGGTAAATGCCCCCAACATAAAGGGAGGCCGACATGACAAGGTAAAGGTGGGAGTGGAAAGTGTGTTACTAGGTAGATTAGAAGGAGAGGTTATTAGCTGAAGTGTTAATAGTAGGATGGGATTATAGTAGAAGGGGTGGAGGCTTAGATTAGGGACAATTTACAGTGGTGAAACAGAAAAAAACAGCACTATTGCGCCACACTACTAAATTTCACCACAATGTGGCTCTATTAAATGAACACTAACCTTTCCAGGTTGTGCACGAATCCGCACAACCAGATTAAACGTATAGGGAGATAGGGTCCATAAAGTTGATGATCATCAGACCTCTGTGTGAAGAGAGGATATTTTACACTCCTTGAGTTGGTAGAAATCACTTGCTTGTCTCCTCAGAGCCAACTGATCATGTGATGAACACAGGTGGAGTTTGGATGATGCACTGCCAGGTCCTATGGACTTGCCCAAGCTGCTCGCTACACCGCGCTCCCCGAAGGGAGAATAGGTATGAATGATAGAAAGAGTGGTGTTAGAATGCGGCGCTAGGTAACACAAGATCAAGCCTTCGTAGAATTACCTTAAGTTTATTACACAAAGCTGCAGGGTGCGACCACAACGCGTTTCGACACACAAATCGGCGTCTTTCTCAAGTGGAACTTGAGAAAGGTACATAAGGACTCGCCTTATACCTTTTGTCATGAACTAAAGGGCTAGCAATTGCTATTCATAAAACCATAACTCATCAAGTTATTGATTGTACTATAGACAAAGAGGGCAGGTACACAATCCTTTTGGTATCTATAGTTAACAAGTTAATTAGTTAACAAGCCTATTCCTTTGGTACAAGGTACAGTAATATTGTGCAGAGTCCTCAATGCCATCCTTTGACAATCATGTTGTCACGTGTCACGTATTGACTGCTTATAGTCAATAGATGCTGCTGCTGTAGTTTAAACTAAGCCTTTTTTTTCCTCAGTCACTGAGGCTGTGCAGGTGGAGGTTTCTGAATGTTTGGTGGAAATGACTCATACAGTTAGGGCCAGAAATATTTGGACAGTGACACAATTTTCGCGAGTTGGGCTCTGCATGCCACCACATTGGATTTGAAATGAAACCTCTACAACAGAATTCAAGTGCAGATTGTAACGTTTAATTTGAAGGGTTGAACAAAAATATCTGATAGAAAATGTAGGAATTGTACAGATTTCTTTACAAACACTCCACATTTTTGGAGGTCAAAAGTAATTGGACAAATAAACATAACCCAAACAAAATATTTTTATTTCAATATTTTGTTGCGAATCCTTTGGAGGCAATCACTGCCTTAAGTCTGGAACCCATGGACATCACCAAACGCTGGGTTTCCTCCTTCTTAATGCTTTGCCAGGCCTTTACAGCCACAGCCTTCAGGTCTTGCTTGTTTGTGGGTCTTTCCGCCTTAAGTCTGGATTTGAGCAAGTGAAATGCATGCTCAATTGGGTTAAGATCTGGTGATTGACTTGGCCATTGCAGAATGTTCCACTTTTTTGCACTCATGAACTCCTGGGTAGCTTTGGCTGTATGCTTGGGGTCATTGTCCATCTGTACTATAAAGTGCCGTCCAATCAACTTTGCAGCATTTGGCTGAATCTGGGCTGAAAGTATATCCCGGTACACTTCAGAATTCATCCGGCTACTCTTGTCTGCTGTTATGTCATCAATAAACACAAGTGACCCAGTGCCATTGAAAGCCATGCATGCCCATGCCATCACGTTGCCTCCACCATGTTTTACAGAGGATGTGGTGTGCCTTGGATCATGTGCCGTTCCCTTTCTTCTCCAAACTTTCTTCTTCCCATCATTCTGGTACAGGTTGATCTTTGTCTCATCTGTCCATAGAATACTTTTCCAGAACTGAGCTGGCTTCTTGAGGTGTTTTTCAGCAAATTTAACTCTGGCCTGTCTATTTTTCGAATTGATGAATGGTTTGCATCTAGATGTGAACCCTTTGTATTTACTGTCATGGAGTCTTCTCTTTACTGTTGACTTAGAGACAGATACACCTACTTCACTGAGAGTGTTCTGGACTTCAGTTGATGTTGTGAATGGGTTCTTCTTCACCAAATAAAGTATGCGGCGATCATCCACCACTGTTGTCATCCGTGGACGCCCAGGCCTTTTAGAGTTCCCAAGCTCACCAGTCAATTCCTTTTTTCTCAGAATGTACCCAACTGTTGATTTTGCTACTCCAAGCATGTCTGCTATCTCTCTGATGGATTTTTTCTTTTTTTTCAGCCTCAGGATGTTCTGCTTCACCTCAATTGAGAGTTCCTTTGACCGCATGTTGTCTGGTCACAGCAACAGCTTCCAAATGCAAAACCACACACCTGGAATCCACCCCTGACCTTTTAACTACTTCATTGATTACAGGTTAACAAGGGAGACGCCTTCAGAGTTAATTGCAGCCCTTAGAGTCCATTGTCCAATTACTTTTGGTCCCTTGAAAAAGAGGAGGCTATGCATTACAGAGCTATGATTCCTAAACCCTTTCTCCGATTTGGATGTGGAAACTCTAATATTGCAGCTGGGAGTGTGCACTTTCAGCCCATATCTATTATATAATCACGAATGCAGCGAGTGCCCCTTTTGAGACCGCACTCGCTGCGAGTCAATGTCGTCATGTGGATACGAAAAATGCATTGGCCGCGCAGCGGCCAATGCGAGCAGTTGTAAGGCGACTCGCTATGCCCGCGCAGCGGGCATGGCGAGTCGCCTTAGCAGCGCGAAGCATTGGCCGCGAAGCGGCCATTGCGAGCAGTTCTGAGGCAACTCGCTATGCCCGCGCAGCGGGCATGGCGAGTCGCCTTAGCAGCGCGAAGCATTGGCCGCGAAGCGGCCATTGCGAGTCAGACACTCGCTCTGCTAAGGCGACTCGCTATGCCCGCGCAGCGGGCATGGCGAGTCGCCTTAGCAGCGCCTGTATCCTGTAGTGCCCTGTCACCGCCCTCCCGCACCTCTCTGCAGTACAGCAGGGCACTGGAGGAGCAGCTCTAGCCCGAGCTGTCAGTGTCACCCGCGGGCTGCAGCCTGAACCTGCACGACTCACCGCACTCACCGGCGCTTTGTCTCTGCCGAGGAACCGGCAACAGCAACGTGACGCTCCTCCATTCAGCTGGCCGGAATCACTGGCTGAGCTCCGGGCACCAGCTGATGATGTGCCTGGAGAGTGATGGAGCGGGCACGGGGGGCAGCAGCCAGGACTGTATCCCGGGGGCAGAGGACCGGGGTGTGGAGACCCTCTCCGGGAGGATGAACCCGGGCACCACCGCTCTGGAGGGGAAGTCCCCGGAGATGGAGAGCAGCCTCCCGGAGAAGCCCCTCAATATGAGGCGCCCCAGGGTGGCAGCAGCGGGCATCCTCAGCGTGGGCAATGTGCTCAACTACCTCGACAGGTACACTGTGGCAGGTAAGAGGCCATAGTACTGTATGGGGTGTGTGTGCCACCTACTAACTGACTACATACACTAAACATCTCTGGAAATCTACTGTATACAGAGAGGATCACTAGATTCCAATCAATCACCTCTCTATTCTATAGTTCATTGCACAAAGCCTCTCTAGATGCCCATACATCAGAGGTGGAGATGATGAATGAGACCCATCCTGTAGTGTACTCCAGCTGTACACTGTCATCTAAGGTCACCTGCATTGTATTCAACAATTGGGATGCTCCAAGGTCATACACCTTATCCTTAATCACATTCCTATTAAATGTCCCATCTATTATATAATCACGAATGGCTTTTTTGCCCCTTCTGAGTCCACACACGCTGCGACTCAGCGTGGTCATGTGGATACGTGCGAAGCATTGGCCGCGCAGCGGCCATTGCGAGCAGTTCTAAGGCGACTCGCTATGCCCGCGCAGCGTGCATGGCGAGTCGCCTTAGCAGCGCGAAGCATTGGCCGCGAAGCGGCCATTGCCAGTCAGGGACTCGCTCTTCTAGAATCCCGATGCATGTGCATCGGGCACCCAGCTAGTTATATATATAATTGTATTTCTGAACATGTTTTTGTAAACAGCTAAAATAACAAAACTTGTGTCACTCTCCAAATATTTCTGGCCCTAACTGTAGCTCAGGTGAGCTGAGGGGTGTGTCTGAACCTTCTGCTCTCCACCCTCTGGCCATAAAGAATTCCGCTTCCTTCCACCAGATGTCACTGATTCAGTTCATTCCTGATCTGAGACCTGTTGTGTGCAGATGATTCAGTGGAGCTGCTGATATCCCCTGCATTAGAAGCTGCTGGATTTCCCTGGTCCATCAGTGGAGGTAGGGGCTTTATGCCTAGGAGCTTAGGAGAAAAGGTGGCAACTTGGACCTCCTCACGATCAGAGGTACCTTTTAGAACAGGGTGAGCTAGGGACCCCCAGTATCAGGGTCAGATTAGCTTCCACTGAATCTCTTTGCCCACCTCTCCATCTAGTTCCTGATTTCCTCACCCCCTAAACATGACACATGTGACTCCTGGAGAACCAATAGATAGAGATGATAGTTTTTACTCTACCACTCATTGTTTATATTACTGCTTGGACTAGATTCTAATACAACACAATGCCTTCCCTTAGCTCTTCTTTACCAGTTTTGGTAGTATCCTCTGGTCTGATCACACCACGTATACTGGCTGTGCCATTCTCCAAGTTTTATTTTGGATCAATTGATGCCACTTTGATGGTATCTGGCCCAAATTTTGAAATGCGGACACTGTTCCTGGGGTGTCCTTATCTGTTTCCTCTATTTAGCAGGGTTCTGTGAGTACCATGCCTACACATGTCATTCCTCCCCTTGTTACCAATGAATGTTTAACATTGAAATGCTAGGACAGGCCTTGGTCAAGACCCTCTGCCTTGCATGCAGGATTCTCCAATTTTTATTGTGGGTCAATTGATGCCACTTTTGTGGTATCTGGCCCTAATTTTTTTAAATGACGACACTTTTCTTGGGATATTCTTCTTGTTTGTTTGCCTTTTCCCATGCACCCATAATGCACAATGATGAAACTTTAACTCTGGGGAATAGATGGCACTTGTCCTGGTGCGTGTCCCCCAATTTCAGCTGTTTTGGCAGCTTTTGGGCTCTTTTGAAGATGTTTTCTATACCCTTAATTATGCCTTCCATTGATTTAAATGGGGTTCGGAAATTCGGCAAACAAGTCAGCAAACATATGCATGTTTAGCGAACCAAACCGAATCCGCACTACAAAATGTTCACTCATCTCACAGATCAATTTTGAACAGTCACAAGGATGTAGGAAGCGTTTTACTGGCTTTGACTCTCAACTACTTTATAGACATCCACTGATTTAGGAAAAAGGTTATTGATAAGGGTGGTTGTTAAGGTGAGCTGTGACCATCTCCTATTGTAAATGGTGGAACCTGTGTTATCTACTGTATTTAAAGGTGTATTCAGTCATTGAACAGGAGGAGGAGGGGATGAGCTGTGACATCGCCTATTGTGAATGGTGGATCCTGTGTTATCTACTGTATTTAAAGGTGTATTCAGTCATTGAACAGGAGGAGGAGGGGATGAGCTGTGACATCACCTATTGTGAATGGTGGATTCTGTGTTTTCTACTGTATATAAGGGTGTTATCAGTCACTGTACAGTAGGAGGTGAGCTGTGATATCACCTATGGTGAATGGTTGATCCTCTGTTATCTACTATATATAGGGTTGTTTTCTGTCATTTTTACAGGAGAGGAGGGAATTAGATGTGATATTACCTATTACCTATCGGCTTATACTCGTGTCACAGTGTACAGACTGAGTGACGGGGCTGGAGGAGGCGGGGGAGGCTGTAGTAGGAGCAGTGGTCACATGGGCCTGCTCATTAGTGCAATGCAATATGCACTGCATCCCCCTGTCCATCAGCAGCAGGGGGAGTGGTGCATATTCCATTGCACTATGTATACTCCCTCCTCCTATGAACAATATATGCTCCCATGCTGCCGCACACCATAAAATAATAAATCATTCATATTTACCCTCCGTCGCTTTGTCACCACTGCCGTCCTCCGGTCTTCCTGCTTCTTCCTGCTTTTGCCGGCATCATGTGACCGCCGCAGCAGCGATGATGTAATTGGCAAAAGCAGGAAGACTGGAGGATGGCAGCGGTGACATAGCAACGGAGGGTGAATATGAATGATTTATTATTTTATGGTGTGCGGTAGGATGGGGGCATATATTAATCATGGGGGGCTATATACCCCAGTGGTGGGGGGCTATATACACCAGTGGTGAGGGGTATAAACCAGGCTGGGAGTCTATATACCAGTGATAGGGGGAATATGTACAATGAGGGGGGTATATACCAGGATGAGGGGCCATTTACCATGATGAGGGCACTATATACCAGTGATGAGGGGCTGTATACAGTGATCATTGATATATACCAGTGATGGGAGCGCTATATACCAGTAATGAGGAGCAATATACCTGGATGGGGATCTGCTGCATTGCCCACTCTAGGCTTATATTCGAGTCAATAGGTTTCCCCAGTTTTTGGGGTAAAATTAGGGGCCTCGGCTTATACTCGGGTTGGCTTATACTTGAGTATATACGGTAACTGCTTTTAAAATATTACAGTAATCAATATTACAGTGCTGTGCAAATTAATCGGGACAAAGCATTTTTTAAGTAAAATCGTAAGTTGGTTACCAGTCAGTGATTCAAACCAGTTTTAACTGCTTTGGACAGGTGTTAGTGTACAACCTTGAGTAACAAAATGTAGTTTGACTGGTTCAGAAAATAGCAGCTAGCTGCCCCCTCGGCTTCAGTTGAGAGCTTGTTTCTGTGAGGAGTGGTTTAGTGTACTTTTTCTCAGTGTGATTTGTGTCTGTAAAAATGGATGTTACTTCCGGTTCCGGCCCCGGTGCGGATGCCACGAGAGTGACGAGCTCCGTCACCCCGCGGCCGAAAAACCTGCAACAAATCGCTTCAAATCGGCGCCGCTACGGTGAGAGTCGTGGGGGAATACCCGCGGAGCTCGGCGGTGCAGACGGCGAGTGTCCTAGAGCCCGGAGAGCGTGAGTGCGCAGTCGGCACAAAGACGGCCGCGGCCCCGCCACGAGGGAGGCTGTGGTGGCTGGAGAGGTGACGCGGCTTTTCCACCAGCGGAGGCCAGGACAGAGAACAGGTGGTCACGCGACCCGGTGCGGACGCAACACCCGCACGGGATCCTTGTGCCCTGCTGAGGAGTTGGCGACCCCCTGAACAGACAACAGTCCCGCGCCGCCATCTTGCATGCGGCGAGCGGGAAGAACGTTCGGGTCTGATTGTGTTACACTCTAACGGCGAGGCCAGTGACTGTGCAATAACTCCACGGAGCTCCGGAGGGGTCTGGAGGACGGATATCAGCGTGATTAACATCCCCAAACCTTTAATGCTGGCCCCTGGGCCCGGATAGTGAGTTCTGAAGCTGCGGGTAACCTGGAGGAACAGCCTGGAAGTGAGAGCGTCCATGACTAGTCGCCACTGTTCCAGCTTAAGGCAAGTACCTCAGATCTGATCATCCCTACTGCTGGGGTTGTTAGCTGGACTAAACAGCAGGGACATTCCAGAGATCCAACACAGTTTACAGGAAGCATACTTAATAATAGAGAGAATTGTAAAAGGGGGCTGGTGGACTCCAATGTATCGCTGGCTGAGAAGCCATAAATCACAACAAGATCCAGAACCAGACGTTTCTAACACTATTACAATGGCAGGAGTGACCAAAAAAAAGAGACAAACCAGCGCTGCAGCAGGGTCAGCTGCGCTTAACGGGGAGCAGTCAGGGCTCCCAGGGAGAATCCCAGATCACATCACATAACAGGGGAGATAAGGCAAGCCCTGGAATGAAAGATGGAGGATCTCTAAGACAAAGTGACCTGGGAAAGGCGTTTGCGGACATGGCGGCAGATCTCAGGAAACACCTAACTGACAGCCTCCAGGTGACAGTAAAAGAGGCAATATCTTCGGCTATGGCAGACCTGAAAACTGAAGTCAATCAACATACTATCAGGCTATCCGAGACAGAACAGCGCTTGTCTGACGCGGAAGATAGGATTGAGAGACTCGAGTCTGAACTATTGGAGGCGGCAAGGGTCTCACGGTGGATGAGGGAAAAGATGGACGACCTGGAGAACAGGTCCCGCCGAAACAATCTGCGCGTGGTCGGCCTGCCTGAAAGTGTCTCCAACGCCCATTTACACGATATTTTTGAGCGAGAAATTCCTGGGGCCCTTGGTATTGACTTAACATGTAAGGTTGAGAGGGCCCACAGATTAGGCGCCCCCCCTGGCACCTCACAACACCCTGGCTCCAACTCAGGGAGCAGCTCGGGATCTCGCGATTCCTCCAAGTCACGACAATCTATCGCACGTTACTTAGACTTTAAGGAGAAGGAACGGATCTTACAGTCCTTCCGTAAAAGACGTTCACCATTGCTTATAAGAGGACACAAAATTATTATCTTCAATGATTTCTCCCCTGAAGTCTCTAGAAAACGAAAACTCTTTAACCCAATCTGCAGCATTCTGTACAAAAGAAATGTCCCATTTCAACTGATCTATCCTGCCACATTGAAAGTCACAGACGGTAAAGGTCCGCCGATCTACTTCCGGGACGCTCAGGAGGCTTTGAGAAAATTCACCACTAGTTCCAGAGACTCTCGCGGATCATCTTCACCAGCACGATCAGATGGGGCGACACCCCGCTCTACAGCTTCTACCAGAAATTCCCCGAGAAGAGCCATTACCACTGACCCAGGTCAAAACATGGATCAGGGCTCACCGCGAGATGGGAGAGAATCGGTGGAACAAAACATCGGAGACTCTTGAAACTTTCTCTTGCACATTTTTGGTCGGTCTGTTTTTTTGCTTTTTGTTTTTTTTTTTTTTTTTTTTTTTTTCTTTTTCTCTCCTCAGATTTAGACTTTCATCCAGAACCGCCGGTTGAAGGACACCTCCGTAATCTTAACAACTGGCCGCGGGTGGACGCAAAGGAGGGTGGAGAAGCACCGGAAAAAAGGAAGCACATTGTCTTCACTTGTTGCCGAGGGTGATCTAATCCCCTTTGTTGGACTCCAAATGGAAGACCAACGTAAATTTTATTTGAATTTAGTGGAATGGGGGGGGGAGAGGGGGCAGAGAAAACAGTCACTTGTTTTCACATTTGTTGGTTTATTATGTTGGGGGAACACTTATTTGCCATTTATGCCATTTGTCTACTTGCAACTGCTGAGCCAGGGTTGGGTCACTCACACAATAAGATGCACAAACAATGGTTAACATTCTAACATGGAATGTGAAGGGCTTAAAGTCACCGAGCAAAAGAAATAGGGTACTACGACATCTCAAGAAACTGAAGGGGGACATAGTCCTGCTACAGGAAACACACCTTGGTCAGAGTGAACTACACCGTATGCATAAAATGTGGGTGGGGGCGGTATTTGGCTCCGGTGCCAAGGGCCGTAAGGCGGGAGTGATTATTCTACTTCACAAATCCCTAACATATAAACTGATTTCAAACGATCATGATGACGAGGGGAGACATGCCAGTGTGACCTTAGACATCTCGGGCTCAACCTACCACATTCATAACATATATGCCCCCAACGTTGACAGGAAACCGTTCTTTCTGACTATCCAGGAGAAATTGCTCACACAAGACCACCGTTCTCTCATCGTGGGGGGAGACTTTAACACCACCATGTCTGGGAGGGAGGATAGATCGGTAGAACAAGTTGGGGCCCCTTTGATGGTGGCGAGAGGTAGGGAGAGAACGGATGACTGCACCCTTCAGTCCTTCGCTGGGGCCACGGGGTTGAGAGACGTCTGGAGACTCAGAAATCCTCTAGAAAGAGAGTTTACGCATTTCTCTCACCCCCATGGGACCTGGTCCAGAATAGATCTTTTTCTGGTGGGTGAGGAGATCGTCCATAGGACGAAACACGTTAACATCGAAAACTTGGTGATTTCAGACCATAGTCCGGTTGGTCTGGAACTCCTTGACAAGTACCCAAGAGGTACAGACTACCTGTGGCGGTTCCCCGCCTTTCTACAGAAGGATTCAGACTTCAACAAACTCCTAGGTGAATGGTGGTCAGTTTATGCTTCAGATAACATAGCACACAAGGATGACGCAGTATTATATTGGGAAACTGCCAAGGCAGTTTTAAGGGGAAGGATACTAGCATATACCTCCACCATGAGGAAGACGATATCTAAAATGTACACACAATACAGTGACGAAGTCAGAGAGGCCTACTTAACGTTTAAAGACCAACCAACCCGACCAACAAAACACATTGGACCCAAACAAAAGACAATTTTGACAAATGGACTAAGATGAAAGACGACATGTACAGGACAGAATGGGAATCCAAGCTATATCGTCATGGAGACAAGGCGGGGAGGATACTGGCAAATCTAGCCAGGGGCAAACGCTCTAGGACGAACATAGCCGCTCTATCAGACACTGATGGGACATTAACTTCAGACCCCAAAAAAATAACAGATATACTTCAAAAATATTACGCCAAGTTATACAAGGCCCCGGAGGAGGAAGGGAGAGAAGGGCGACAATGGTTAAACGAGACAAAAATGCCTAAGATTTCAGATGGTGACCTAGAAATGTTAAACGCAAAATTTGAAATTAATGAAGTGTTGGAAACCATCAAAAACCTTAACCCCAACAAAGCGCCAGGCCCAGATGGCTTTGGTGGCGGTTTCTATAGGGCTCTGAAAGACCAGGTGGCTCCGTGCTTGTTGGGAGTTTTCAATGGAGTGAGAGACGGTGCCCCCTTGTCAGACCAAACGAATTTGGCCCACATCATATTATTGCCGAAAGGGGACAAAAATATGGAAAATCCGTCTAATTACAGACCGATTTCTCTCATCAATACTGACTTGAAAATTGCCTCCAAAATTTTAGCAAACCGCCTGGCCAAGATCTTGCCAGATATCATAGGGGAACATCAATCTGGTTTTGTCAAGGGTCGCTCAGCAACTGGCAATGTCAGAAAGGCATTGCTGGCGGTGGATGTCGCGGGAGGAGCGGGAGAGAGGGGGGGATCGGGTCCGGCCATGGTCACTCTAGATGCTGAAAAAGCTTTTGACAATGTCAGGTGGCCATGGCTGGATCTGGTCTTAGATAACATTGGTCTGATTGGTCCGACGCGAACATTTTTGAGATGCCTTTATTCCAACCCCAGAGCAAGGATCAGTACTCCGGGTTTCTTGTCGGAGGTTTTTCCCCTGGGTAAGGGCACACGTCAGGGGTGTCCGTTGTCTCCACTGCTCTTCAATTTGGCACTAGAACCTTTAGCAAGAAAATTAACCTCAGGCTCGGTTTTTGAGGGCATCAAGATGGGGTGCAAGATGTTGCGAGCAAGCCTATTTGCAGATGACATAGCGCTTTATTTTGGTAATGTGCAGAGGGACCTACCGGATGTCCTGGGGTGTCTGGAGGATTTTGGCACTTTCTCAGGGTTCAAATTAAATAAGTCCAAATCTGAGATCTTGTTTCTGCGGGAGGGAGATGGCGCCCGTCATATTGGAGGTTCAGACTCTCCCCGGACTCTTCACGGCATCCCAATAGCTAAAACATTTGTGAAGTACTTAGGGATCAAAATAGCTAGGTCAGGCGGTATCACCTACCAACTTAATTACAACCCCTTAATAACTAAAATTGAAACTGAGCTAAAAAGATGGGAGGGACTCCCTTTGTCTCTGCTTGGGCGGTGCCACCTGGTCAAAATGATCCCTTTTGCTAGATTGCTGTACCCACTTCAAACCCTCCCAATATTGCTGAAACATCTCGACACCAAGAGACTCAACTCTCTTTTCACCAGATTTATTTGGAGGGGTAGGAAGCCAAGGATTAGATTGAGTACACTCATGCTACCAGTGGGGGGAGGGGGCCTCAACTTCCCCAATATTCGGGGTTATAATCTAATGTGTTTGACCAGACATATTCTGGACTGGATGAGGGGGACCAGTAGATATTCTGACTTTCCCTTGGAAAGTGAAGTGTGCAGCCCCTGGAGCTTGGTGTCAACACTTCATGCTCCGATCCCGACACTACCGCCCATTCTGAAATCAGCCTTAATTTTTAGAGATACCATAGCCTCTTGGAAGGCAGTCCGGAAAAAATTTAACCTATCTTGGAGAATTTCCAAACACATAGAACTATGGACCTACCCGGCCTTCCCGCAGGGGAGGGAAAATAAACTGTTCAGGGTGTGGGAGGAGAGGGGAGTGGTGAGATTAAAAGATTTATTTCATGATACCGAACCAAGGTGGGCAACATGGAAGGAAATACAGAACAAATTTGGGTTGCCGGGGTCACACACTCTACAATACCTGCAGATCCGTGATCATGTCATGACTAACCTGACATCCATTAATGCGGAATACATTACCAATGAATGGGACAACCTGCTGTCTCTAGACCCATCCACCACTAATATTTCTTCCCTGTATGCCAATACAAGAGACAGACTGCTCCCCGCGACTGGAGACACATTATTCCACAGTTGGTCTGTTCAACTCCACGACCCAGACATAAAATCTAAACTTCTATCAGGATGGAAACAACTGAGAGATCATATTGTAGACGAGAGGTGGAGGGACACTTTTTTCCGCATCCTCCACAGGGCTATAATGGGCTTCAACCTCAAGGTCACGAAAGACAGGCCATACAGGCTTACATACTGCCCCAAATGCGGTGCACATAACACTGATATGATCCACGGTCTTTGGTACTGCTCGACTGTCTTGAAACTCTGGGAGACGACTACACGACTGGTGAGGGACATAACTGACAAGACTATTCCTCTGGACATAGTGACATGGATCTTTCATGACGCAAGGGGTACGGGCCTGGACAACGAGGAGTTGAGTATATTTCACATGGCAGCAATGGCGACCAAACGTTTAATTCTGGGGAGATGGATTACAGACTCTCTACCCGGGCTACAAGACATAATAACAACATTGAAAACATTGCTGACATGGGAAAAACTGGAGGCTCAGAGAGATGTGGACAGATTGTCTCCCAGGTTTTTCAAGCGCTGGAGAAAATTTATTTCTACCCAGTTGTCCCCGGAAGAAATCGGACAGATCATGTCTCCGTTCTCCCACTCTTCCTGGTACAATATGGAGGTTCTGAAGGATACACTGGGTAATCTGAAACTATAAGATAAAGGGGGAGGGGACATGAGGAGATTCCGAGAAGGTACGTCAGAGTGCTCAGTTAGTTTCTACAATTTCACCAATATTATTAGATGGCTAATTAAAACCCTAATTCTTCTAGCGGTTTATTCCATGATATCCAAACTGCTTTAACGATTCAACCCAGTAGATTCATAGATTCCAATGGCAAAAGGGGGAGGGGAGGGAGGGGGGATATTGGGGGTTTTGTCTGTGTTATGTTGTTTTATAGTCCAGCTTTAAAATTCTTGATGTCTAATATCCGTACATGTTCAACGGATGTCATAATATGGAAAGCTGATTGTTATGACTTTATGACTTGTTGTACAACAATCTCAAAATTTGAATAAAAACTATATGTTAAAAAAAAAAATGGATGTTACTCCACGGAAGAGGTCTAGAATTATTACTCGTAATTGAAAGAGAGAAAAACAGATATTGCGCCACACTGCAACTGGGGGAAATTAATACGCGGTTTTACTATGTGTGCACTAACCTTGACCTGTTGTGCAACTCCCCGCACAACCAGACTGATGGCTTAATGTGGATCACCGTGTGACAGAGTCCAATGTTCCCTTCTCCTTTGATACTCCGGGCCTGAGGGTCGGCTCCTTAGTTCCTCCGGAGATGGAGGTGAGCTCCTTCACTCCTCCACCCAAAGAGGCAGACTCGATGCAATGGCTTCCGTACAAACTCCACACTGTGTATCAATTGATCATTCAAGGGTGGGTCTTATTGACGTACTGCCAGGTCCTGTGGATCTTAGAGCAGCTCACACACCGCACTCCCAAAAGGGAGAAAGAGATTAGCAGATAGAAAACAAGCGGTGTCAAAAGTATGGAGCGCTAAAGAAACCACGGATTGTTAATTATATTACCAATACTTTATTACACGAACAGCAGGGGTCCAGTATGCCACAACACGTTTCGACGCACAGTTGTGTCTTTCTCAAGTGGATCACCACTTGGGAAAGACGCAACTGTGCGTCGAAACGCGTTGTGGCATACTGGACCCCTGCTGTTCGTGTAATAAAGTATTGGTAATATAATTAACAATCCGTGGTTTCTTTAGCACTCCATACTTTTGACACCGCTTGTTTTCTATCTGCTAGAATTATTACTCTTCATGAACATACAAGTCTGACTGTAAGAGAAATCGCTTCCACTGTTGGTATTGGAAAATCTACCGTTTCAAGAATAATTCGCACACGCAATGAAACTGAATCGTTTTCTCTAAAACGAAAAGGGAAATGTGGAAGAAAAAGGAAAACGACACCAAGAACTGATAAAACACTTATCAGAGATAGTAAAACTAATGCAAGAAAAACAAGTAAAGACTTGCTTTGTCCCAATTAATTTGCACAGCACTTTAACTGCAGCAGTAATCTCCCCATCCCCGCTCTTTTGCCCTGTTTTATTATACCAGTAACCCCAATTTGCATTATTATTCCATGACTGCCAAGCTCAATATACCCATCATTAGCATGATGAATCACTTCACTTTTAATATTCATATATCAAAGTTCTCCTTGTAGATTAGAAGTAGGAGATCACTAAAGAAGTGTTACATAGCTACAAGATAGAGGTGATACCCAGAGTCCAAGTAGAAACTGATTCTGCCAGCAAAGTCACTTAGGGCCACGTCACACGCTTCAATCTTGTGAATGATATCGCTTAAGCGATTCAGAATTATGATCGTTTGAGCAGTATCGTTTGTGCGTCGTTGCGTGTAACCAAGCAATATTTTTGTGAAAAATCACTTGGTTGTTTGGTTGAAGATTTGTGAGCAGGACCTCAAATCCGTCGTTCATCGTTCTATTAACCTGCGTTCAACCTGCTGCATCGTGCTGTGTGACCTCTCAAATGATCTCATTCTCGATTTTGCCTATTCCTCACGCTAGATGGTGTCGATCGCTGAGTAGTGCGAACGATCACTGATACGTTGCCAAATTTAACATCGTTAACGAGATCCATGCTTGTGACACCGCACAAACGATATCAATAAATTGTTCTAACAATCTCGATCACGTGACTTTTCAGGCGATATCGTTTACAAGATTGAAGCGTGTGACGTGGCCCTTAGTCTTTGGCTGTCTCTGGCCATGGGAATTTGGTGAACAGCTGTAGGTTATTTGCGGAGGTCTGCTATAAAGGGAACTCTAAATCTGTGGTTGGGGCAGCATGAGTTAGAGACTGACTATGCTTAAACATTGTTTTTTTTTAAAGGGGAATGAGGTGCCTAAGATGTCACATTATAGAGAAGGGTCCCCACTGGTTTCTCCCCTTTCTGCTCACCTAGATTTAAAGGTTTCTCTCTTTGTGTGTCTATAGCGAGAAACGTGCCAGTCTAGCTCAGCAGGGTGGGGAGAAGTGACAGGGACATACCTCTGTGACTAGTCATCTAAGTCACCCGACTCTCAGCTGTTCTAAAGTAAGTTTTGCAGAGTAAATTATTTGTCTCCAATCACCGACACTGTCTCTGATTCATGATAAATGTGATTCAGGCAGCAAAAATGAGCTGATAAAGTCCTTTGAATGGTTAGAAAATGTGCGTCCACTTTGTATATACTCTCCTGGATTTCCACTCTTATTTCCGTGGTCTCCTCTTGTTATTCTTCACCTCCGGCAGTGGATTCTCTGCAGGATGTCTACCATAAATTCTATAATTTATTCAGTTTTTTTTTATAACAGGTGGTGTCAAAAATGTTTATTTCACAAACTCATTTGTTTCACCAAGTAACAAATTGTATATATTTTTCTTAGGGAGAGCATTTGATGTAAAAAATAAAGTACAGTGATACCTCGGTTTTCGTTGACATCAGTTATCGTCGGTTTCAGTTTTCATTATCAGCGAAGTCACATGTGCAAGAAAACGGAAACCAAGACACATTTTTATGAAAATATAATTCATAAAAATGTGTCTTGGTTTCCGTTTTCTTGCACATGTGACCTCGCTGATAATTTTGCCAATGCAATTCCCCTTCCAAACAATAAATGTAAATATCACGTTAAATATTCATTTATTCTTTACAACAGTCTTTTATATTAATTTTATATTAATTTCTTAATGATTTTAACATTAATCTCTATCTTTACTCTATATGAAATGTGTTTTTGGTATGTATTTTGGAGTGTCTAAAATTAATTACTTGGATTTACATTGAATCCTAAGAGAATAATTGCCTTATTGATTGGTTTCGGTTTTGGACGATTGTTTTCAGACAGATTACTGACGAAAACTGAGGTATCACTGTATACTTTTTATGGTAAATGTTTAATTTTGTCAAAAAATATATGTGTCTAAGAAAGAAGTAAAGAAATACCACTGCAATTTTATTGCACATTTAGCTGATATTAATTAACTTCAGCAGTCTTCGAAATGGAAAACCTCAATTAAATATTTTTTGACTTATATATTTATAGGTTGGTTATAAAGAATGTATTTTTTTTTTCATTTTTACAGCACTTTCTCTTATGAATGTCTATGGAGACGGGTGGGCACAGAAGCATTTAGGAGTGGACATACAACGAAACATACAAGTTATATGGAAAAGACATGGACGGCCATTTATTTACTTGGGATTTACATCTCTAAGAGAGGAGCACTCTATTCCACAGGAAATCGATCTTATCGGAGGCAATACGCATACTGTGATTGCACTAAACATTGGAGTACATTTCAGATTATTCCCTGTTCATCACTACATCCGAAGACTCCTCAACATTCGCCGTGCTATAGAACGTCTCTTCCTCAGGAGCCCAGAAACAAAAGTTATCATTAAGACTGAGAATACAAGTGAGATGGAAAATGAATATGAAGGAATGGGTGATTTCCATGCATACGTTCACTACTTCATAATGGAAATAGTCTTCAAAGGCCTCAATGTTGGATTTGTTAATGGTTGGGACATGACTACAGCATTTAATACAAATCAGGTGCATCCGCCAATACCCTATTTAAGAAATGAGGTGAATATGCTTATGACATATATATGTGGCTAATTTAAAGGATGAATAAAATTTGTGAAAAATCCTGTGCCTTCTACGCTGCTTGACAATTTACAGAGAACTACACAACATTGTTAATTAAAGGGTATATCCGGACTTTTTTTTTGGTAAATGAGCCTAAGCCCTACCTACCTGCCAGTTGTTCTCAACACCGTTCACTGCCAGCACAGAGCGGTCAGAGATCACTCATGCTGGGGATACAATGACAAATCAGAGGCTTCTTTTCTGCTCTTCTCTGTGGATAGGATGGGACCATCGACATCATGCTGATTGACATGATGCCTAATTTGGGGAGCCAGCTGTCAATAAACAGGACGTCAGCTATGACACTCGTCAGAGCAAAGAGAGCAGAGAAGTTGCTTCTCTGTTGACGTGACATCAGCGGAAGCTGTAGAATCACAGACCGCTCCTGCCAGGAATACAATGACTTTGTCAACAATAGGGAGGCTTTTTTTTAGTTCTCCTCTGTAGATGGGGAGGAACAGCTGACGTCATGCCGATTGAAATCTTGCTTCTGGCTACCTAACTGTAAGGGCACCGTTACACGTCGCAACATTGCATGCAATTTCACTTGCAATTTGCTGGTTGCAGTGAAATCATGGGCATATTGCTCCATTTTGTACACGGCAACAAAATAGAACAATGTGTCCATGATTTCACTGCAACCAGCAAATTGCCAGTGAAATTGCATGCAATGTTGCGATGTGTAACAGTACCCTAAGAGCTGACTGTCAATCAGCATGAAGTTGGCAGCAATGCTCATCAACAAAGCAGAGCAGATGTGAAGCATCTGCTCAGTTAACATTAGTGGAAGCTGCAGGAGGGGTCTGTGACCCCTCTGTTTTTGAGAATGGCACCAGGCACAACAAGCACACAGGTTATTCTCTGAATCTCTCCTCCCTCTCACCGACATACCCTCCGCTGACGACATTGACATTGCCACCACCCTATACAACACCACAATAACGAACGCCCTCAACCCAGCCACCCCCCTCACTCTCCATGTTCCACACATTAACAGGCAACCCTGGCACACCACCCTCACTAAAAACCTGAGACGGGCGTCCAGGGTCGCCGAGAGGGGATGGAAAAAGACCTGCACCTTCGGGCACTTTGCTCTGTTCAAGCAATCCCTCACTGACTTCAAGACGGCACTTGCTACTGCCAAGCAAGCATTCTTCTCATCCCTAATAACCTCTCTGTCCCACAACCCCAAGCAGCTCTTCAAAACTTTCAACTCCTTACTTCGCCCACCTGCACCTCCCCCTTCTCCCCTCATCTCTGCTGAAGACTTTGCGACCTTCTTCAAGGAGAAGATCGACAAGATCAGAAACAGTTTCGGCCTACTGTCCCCACAACTCCTCCTCCCACCTACACTGCCCTCCTCCTCCATCAGCCACTTCCCCCCCATAACTGAAGACCAACTCTCCTCCCTCCTGTCAAAATCACACCTCACCACCAGCGCCCACGACCCGCTCCCATCCCACCTCATTCCCAACCACACCTCCATTTTCATCTCAGCCCTCACCCACCTCTTTAACCTATCACTTAGCACTGGCGCCTTCCCCTTGGCCTTCAAACACGCCCTAATCACGCCCATCCTAAAAAAAACCTCACTTGACCCTACCTCTGTCTCTAACTATCGCCCCATATCTATTCTCCCATTCGCTTCTAAGCTACTTGAACAGCACGTCTACTCTGAACTGTCCTCTCACCTCTCCTTGTGCTCCCACTTCGACCGCCTACAGTCCGGCTTCCGACCCCTCCATTCCACTGAAACAGCCCTGAGCAAAGTCACCAACGACCTACTGACCGCCAAGAACAAACACCACTACTCCATCCTCCTCCTCCTTGACCTGTCTGCCGCCTTCGACACGGTTGACCACTCTCTTCTTCTCTGGATCCTGGAATCCCTCGGCATCACCCACCTTGCCCTCTCTTGAATCTCCTCATACCTAGCAGACCAGACCTTCAGCGTCTCCAACTCCCACACCTCCTCCTCACCCTACCCCCTTTCTGTCGGAGTCCCCCAAGGTTCGGTCCTGGGACCCCTACTTTTCTCCATATACACTCTCAGGCTAGGGCAACTCATTGAGTCCCACGGCCTCCAGTACCACCTCTACGCCGACGATACCCAAATCTACCTGTCCGGCCCTGACATCATCTCCCTACTCTCCAAAATCCCACAATGCCTTTCCGCCATCTCATCCTTCTTCTCTGCTCGCTTCCTTAAACTCAACATGTACAAAACTGAATTTATAGTCTTCCCCCCAAGAAATTCCCCCCCACTTCCCAACCTATCCATCTGCGTCAACGAATGCGCCCTCTCCCCAGTCCCCCAAGCCAAGTGCCTTGGGGTAATCCTTGACTTCTCCCTATCCTTCAAGCCCCACATCGAGGCCCTCACCACATCCCTCCGGCTCCAGCTCAAGAACATCTCACGGATCCGCTCCTTCCTCACCCACGACACCGCTAAAACACTCATTCATGCTCTTATCATCTCCCGCCTTGACTACTGCAACCTCCTTCTCAATAGCCTCCCGGCTGACCCCCTCAAACCTCTCCAGTGTATCCTCAATTTCGCTCTCCGACTAATCTACCCGTCCTCCCGCTACTCCTCTGTCTCCCCCCTCTGCCAAACCCTTCAGTGGCTCCCTGCCTCCAAGAGATCCCAATTCAAAACACTAACCATGGCGTACAAAGCCATACACAACCTGGCCCCACTATACATCTCCGACCTGGTCTACCTGCCCTCCGCTCCTCCCAAGAACTCCCCCTCTGCTTCCCCCTCATCACCTCTTCGCACAACCGCGTCCAGGACTTTTCCCGGGCATCTGCCTTACTCTGGAACTCCTTGCCCCAACACGTCAGACACTCTCCTACCCTGAGAAGCTTCAAGTGTCACCTGAAGACTCACCTATTCCGTCAAGCCTACAACCTGCCATGAGACCCAGGCGACCGCCCCATACCTGACATTCCCCCATTCTTGATGATAGAAATCCGGCACCAGACGTATCTCCTTATTTTCAAGCCTTTATTCCAAGTTTTAGGTGAGTATAAAATCAAACATATGAAATGGGAACGCAGTCCCCGCTGGATGGAAGAAGGACGTTGTCCGAAACGCGTATGTTTGATGTTTGATTTTATACTCACCTAAAACTTGGAATAAAGGCTTGAAAATAAGGAGATACATATGGTGCCGGATTTCTATCATCAATTATCGTGGACTTGCAGTATGTCCTTTCCAGGCACCACCGGCCATAAAGAGAACTTGGTGAGCACCTTCCCTTACTCTTTCCCGCACTAACTGTTATTCTCCCATCCTACTGTATCCCCACCCACCCCTCGTAGACTGTGAGCCCTCGTGGACAGGGTCCCTGCCCCTCCTGTACTTGTACGTCCCGATCGCCTAGATTTAGTCTACTTGTTTTTGTCTCCCTTATCCTCATGTAAAGCGCCATGGAGCCTAATGGCGCTATATAAATAAATAAATAATAATAATAAGGTAGCAAGTGCCTGTCTGTTAGTGCTTAGGCTAGGGTCACACTAGCGCTGTAGCATCCGCCAAAAGGAAGTGTTTTTATCATCTAGCAATGTCTGCAAAAGCATGTGTTAACGCACCCTTTGACGCCAATAGAAATAACACATGGCTAAATTGGTATGTGTTTGTCACTATGCGTTTTTTTAGTGCACATCATAACGTGGTCTGCAGTGTTTTTTCGGGCCATTTTGAGTAACGATACTTTGCCGTATTCATTAATTTATCATTGGAGTTTATAACAAAAACATCTGTTAATGCATGGTACATACTAGTGATGAGCGAGCACTAAAATGCTCGGGTGCTCGGTGCTCTGTCCGAGCATTTCAAGATACTCGTGTACTCGGCCAGAGCACCGAGCCCAATGTAAGTCAATGAGTGACAGGCTCCGCCCACAGACTTCCGGTTATAAAACGAGTATTGCTGGAAAAGGGCAGGAGGGGGAACTTTTTGAAATCGCCGCAACATATAACACCTTGCTGTGGCCCTCAGAGGGATCCTAACAATGAATCTGCTCCCTGTGTGGTGCCAGCTCACTGTGTGCACTGAAGGGAGCTGTGTATGTGTGTCAGATCGCTTATTATTACCGAGCAGTCCGAGCATCTCGGCGGTACTCGGTGCTCGCCGAGCATCCCGAGTACCGGGATACTCGTGCGAGTAACGAGTAGCGCAGAGCATACTCGCTCATCCCTAGTACATACATGTACCATGCATTAATGCATCCATTAATGCATGCTACCTAATGTACACACATGTTCTGATGTATTTTTCCTGCTGAAAATATCCTTTTCTATTATGAATGTAACTGTCCTTTCCCCTGCCCCCCACCCCACATACCCCTGTTGATCATCCTTTGTTCAGATCTGCCTGTGACCTACCATTTAATTCAGCTGTGCTTGGTAATAGGTTAATGGAATCCAGTTCCCTCCCCCTTGCTCCATACCTGAATTCAATTTTTGAGCATATCTTTAGCCGATACTAGTCTGCTTTAGACTTATCTGCTTCAGTGTCTCACAAGTGTCTCATAAAAGTGTTAAGATTTGAAATAGACCAGAAATTGATCGGCATTGACTGGGATGGACTGGCAGGTAATCAGATAGAGGGCCACTGAAAACAATGTGTATAACTCTTTTCACTACCAATCTTTACCATGCCTTTTATTTATTGTTTGTTTTCCTATGTGCTTTCACCACCCACTTTCACCACTCTATACCTCCTCCATCACCACTCATTCACATCAGCCCCTCTCTCCTCCCCTACCCTGTGTACAGTTCCCATATTATCATCAGTTTACTGAAGAATCTCAGCCGATCTTATTCCATAGTTTTGCATAATAAACCATGTCCTAAATCCCAAAACTCTTTGTTTTTTTTTCTCTTTCTGCTGCTGCTCCTGTCAGGTGATATCTCTCCCAACTCTGGTCCGCCCTCTGCCAACCTCAGCCCCTTCACCTTGTCACATAGAAACCCTACTAACCTTATTACCATTATGTGCACACCTTCATCTCCCTCTTTTAATTGTGCTCTCTGGAATCCACGGTCTGTATGCAACAAGCTTCCCTCATTCACAATTACTTTCGTACTCAAAAAGAGTCCGTTCACTGGGCACTGCTAAGATAGGAGAAGTGCTTATTTTTCATCATATGGGTATATGCGAGGTGGGGCAATGCTGACCGCCTCTGGGTGCCCGCTATATATCACATCAATATAGCATAAAAAGGAAAAAAGATAGCGGCACTCACCGGGCGTGTTTCAAAGGTGCTTTATTTGGGTACCCTCATTCCAGGGTCCCACTCGGAAGGGGTACCTGCATGGAAAGCATGAGGAAACCAAGTGAGGTAATGCACTGACCTGCACATAATATATGCTAACTAAAATGAAACACATTTATGCTCAATGTATATAGTTTTATAATGATCTAGCGCTCACAGTGTCATTGTTGTAAATTAATACCTGTTTTTATCATGTGTCACTTATTAAGCACTTTTGTATTATACGGTGCGGCGATGACATCATTTGACCGGCCCCTATATAAGGGCGGAAGTGACGTCATACGCCAGACATTGAGGTCCGTGGAAGGGTAGGAGCCCCGAAACGGAGATCCGTCATCTCTGCTGTCTCTGCACCCCCTCCCTTCCGAGTGGGACCCTGGAATAAGGGTACCCAAATAAAGCACCTTTGAAACACGCCCGGTGAGTGCCGCTATCTTTTTTCCTTTTTATGCTATATTGATGTGATATATAGTGGGCACCCAGAGGCGGTCAGCATTGCCCCACCTCGCATATACCCATATGATGAAAAATAAGCACTTCTAACTTAGCAGTGCCCAGTGAACGGACTCTTTTTGATTACTGAACATTGTATTATACACACTGTGAGCACATAAGTGGGAGTGAAGCAGGTGCTATTGAAAAGGGTAGAGGAAAAAATGGACCAGGAATCAGACGTGGATAATCCTGGGGGAGCAGCAGATTTGTCACACTCCTTAATTGAAGGTAGGGACACATGTGAAAGCGCTGATTTTTCTGCATTATTGAGCACTAAAATGTTAGAACAACAAATCAGCAATCTAGCTGAAAAAGAAATTAAGATCTTTTGGACAGTACAATCCTTAAAAAGCTATGTATCATGCAACCGTGTACCAAGAGGATTGAGATTCAGCAAGGCGATGGCTTTTGGTATAGAAGATAAGGACTTTGTAAAGGAATGGGAAGGTGTCATGGCCACAAGTTCCATGAATTTATTGAAAATCGTTCTAAAGAAAAATCAAAAAGAACATGAGAAGGTTAATAATGAATTGATTGACCTGAGAAAAGAGCTAATGAGGCAATACACTAAGAAATCCGAATGGAAAGCATTCTTACAAAAACTGGACAAAAAACTCATTCCCTTACAGAAGGACATAAACGTAAAAAAGAAGACAAAATTCCTTCGGGATAAGCAAGATTATGAGGGGGGGAACCCGTATATGTGGAGTAAACCCCCTGGTCCTAATCCCTATAAAAACAAAAATAAAAATAAGAATAATTATAAAAATAAAAATAAGAATCAGCCACCTGAATTACCTCAAAAACCAACAGGCGATAATGGAAAAGCCAAAAATAAAAATAAGAATAGAAAAACAGGAAAAAATAACGCTCACCGGCATAATAATGACCAAGAAAGCAGTGATCCATCTGACACATCAGAAACAGATAGTGATCTGAATGATATGGAGCGAAAATGAGCACTTCAGAAAGACGGGATTCAGGAGACCACCCTTTAGGAGGAGGACCCGGAGGGGCAGGTGCAGGAGGAGAAAGCAGCACATACCATGGGAAAAGAAAGACGGTCACTTGGAGGGACTAGTTGAACAGGATACCTTAAAAATCTTCAATCTGACCAACAAGAACATAACACGAGACATGGAAAGCCTCTTGAGAAAGGGACTTAATTACTGTGTCGAGGAGGAGTTCAACCATATGGACTTCAGAGTGGACCTATATAAAGCCATTAGAAAGATTCATCTGTTTAAATTTTATGAATGCTCTAAAAGTGAGAGGCATACTAAAATAAATGATAATGCATCAAAAAAACAAATACGGTTGGGAGCATTAGGGTTTTTTGCCAAAGATAGCTCATTAGAGATGGTAAAGGAAGATACAGCATTCCTTTTAGATTTAGCCCCAGAAGCATTAGAGGATATAGACGAGAGTGACAAAACAGATTCCCGGTTTACAGGAGGGTAAAATCCACCTTTTACCCCCCTGTATCCCCAGGCAATAGTATTGACCTATTTGAGGAATTGGTCAATAAAGAGATAGACGCACTTATATACCCCAAACCCAAAAAAAATTTAACAAAGGGAGAATTACGGGCCCTACAGGAAATTAGATCATGGCATGATGTCCTGGTAAAAAAAACGGACAAAGGGGAGGCGTAGTTTTAATGAATAGGGCGGATTATATAAAAGAAGCCGAAAGGCAGTTAATGTCCTCTGAAACATATATAAAGCTGGGGGGGACCCGACTTGGAAATACAACACTGAGTTGCGCAATCTGTTACGTAAGTACGTGGAAAGGAGCGCTTTAAATAAGAAATTGGCAGAAAGGCTGTTCCTTGAGTACCCACGCAAACCATTCTGGTATCATCTCCCTAAGATGCACAAACGGTTAGTGGACCCCCCCGGACGACCTATTGTCTCAGGGGTGGGTTCACTAACCGAACCTTTGTCTCAATATGTAGACTGGCTGCTGAGGCCACTACTCAAAAAAGTACCATCCTACATCAAAGACTCTAATCAATTTGCTATGGTGCTGGATCAGTTTGAATGGAGGCCAAGTTATAAACTGGCCTCCATAGATGTTGAAAGTTTATTCACTAGGATACCTCAGCATCTAGCAGTGACCGTCATTCGGGAAATTCTAGCAGTAGATGGACAGGACCCAGAAATGATTGATTTAGTCTCAGAGGCCCTAGGTTTTATCCTGTCCCATAATGCATTTGAATTTGGTGACACCTGGTATAGGCAGTCAGAAGGTACGGCGATGGGTACACCCGTCTCTTGTACCCTGGCTGGCTTATTCCTAGCACATTTGGAAGATAAATTAGTGTACAGCTCTAGTAATCCATATCTGAAATTTATTAAACTATATGCTCGCTTTGTGGATGACGTCTTTATAATATGGGAAAATGATGAAAAAAATGTTGGATCTTTTGTTGGTTTTCTGAACAGTGCCAACCAACACAATATGATATTCACTTCTGTCTTTGGTGACCAATCCCTCGAGTTTTTAGATATAAAAATCCAGATTGAAAATAATAGCATTGTAAGGCTATGTGCACATCAGTCGGTTCTGCATTTCTGCAGACCGACCGGGAACCGGTGGACACTGGCAGAAACTGAGTTTTCTGTGCTCAGCAGTGTCCTAGTTTTTTGCTCGTTTTTTGCTCGTTTTTTGCTCGTTTTCCGCCCGGTTTTACGGCGTTTTGTCGGCGGTTTTTCTGAGCGGTTTTAAAACTGAGTTTTTAGTGCACTTGTTCAGCTGAAACCGGTGGAAAAACGGAGGAAAGAAGTCACTTGCTCTATTTTTGGAAACCGGTGGAAAAACTCAGTTTTGACTGAAAACGACCAGAAGAAAAATGTTGTAATGTAGACAGAGTTTTCTAAAATCCATTGACTAGCATGTTAATCCAACCGGAGGGTAGGATTAACATAAATTAACATAAAACTGAGCGGAAAACGCCGACGGAAAACGTCCAAAAGCAGCCCACAAAACGACTGATGTACACATACCCTAAGATCCCTGTATCGGAAACCAACCAGCTCTAATTCATTGCTGCACTTTAACAGTGCGCATCCTATACATGCAAGGAACGCACTCCCGTATAGTCAAATGTTAAGAATTAAACGAATGAACAACAAAAAAGAAAACTTTGACAGACAATATCAACAATTAGAAAATAATTTGCGGGCAAGGGGTTACCCTGAAAATGTGCTAAAAGAAGCTGGTGACAGACTGAATGAAACGCAGTCTGATAGGATAAACGAGATAGATTCCCGGAAAAACGGAACAGCTGGTAAGAGATTCATATTCTCTTTTAAATATGGACCAATGTATAAAAAAATAACAAATGCAGTGAGAAAACATTGGCATATCCTAGAAAAAGACAGAGACTTGGGAGCAAAACATATAGGCCCCCCTCTGTTCGCATATAGAAGATGCCATAACTTGGGGGATTTGGTCATCAGGAACAGGATTGAACCTAAAAAAACAAGAAACATGGCTGGAGAGCCATAGACCGGTTGGCAACATCCGGTGCAGAAACTGCAAATTCTGTTCAGCGCATAGAACGGAAAACCCAGTAATAATAGGTGGAGTTGAATGTAATGTACACTCATATATCAGCTGTAAATCGAAGTGGGTGGTATATGCGGTTTTCTGTACTTGTATGCGGTATTATATCGGAAAAACTGTGAGGGAACTGTACGTGAAATTTAGAGAGCACTACAAATCTGTAGAGTCAGGAGTGGGTTGCACAAGACTTATTCAACATGTACGGGAATACCATAACGGAAACGCTGATGTGCTGACATTCACAGGCTTAGAACGGGTGACTCCATCACGTCAGGGCGGTGACACCCATAAACAACTCCTGCAGAGCGAAAGCACATGGATTAATAATACAAAAGCTTGTGGACCAATGGGATTAAATGAGCGAAATGATTTATTTCCTTTTCTTTAAAAAATCTAAAAAACCTAATAATATAATATATAACCCCTATTAGGGTATTGATCCCCGTTGATCCTTATGTTATCGTGCCCTAAGCAGGAATTTAATACGGATTCTTGACATTTTTCAGTCAATAATCTGAGATATGTATAAATTTGGTAAACTTTGACTGAGCCTGTGGATGAAAGCACGTAAAGGGTAAAAAAATTTATATATAAACAATTTATATATATAAAAAAATGTTTAAAAAAATATTAAAAAAATAATTATAATATAGTGATTGGGAATTATACCCGGTATATACTGGTGATGAATGAGAAGAATATAGTGATTCTAGTGGACTGAATTCCATTTAGGTCCAGGGACAGACTGCGGGATTAGCAATTGCTACTCAAGCAGTTTTCCCATACAAGTGGTAGAGGACTTTTTACTAAAGACATGTTGGTATAGGAGTATCATCTAGAAGTAATACGGTACCTGCATGGATAGCATGAGGAAACCAAGTGAGGTAATGCACTGACCTGCACATAATATATGCTAACTGAAATGAAGCACATTTATGCTCAATGTATATAGTTTTATAATGATCTAGCGCTCACAGTGTCATTGTTGTAAATTAATACCTGTTTTTATCATGTGTCACTTATTAAGCATTTTTGTATTATACGGTGCGGCGATGACATCATTTGACCGGCCCCTATATAAGGGCGGAAGTGACGTCATACGCCAGACATTGAGGTCCGTGGAAGGGGTAGGAGCCCCAAAACGGAGATCCGTCATCTCTGCTGTCTCTGCACCCCCTCCCTTCCGAGTGGGACTCTGGAATGAGGGTACCCAAATAAAGCACCTTTGAAACACGCCCAGTGAATTACTTTCGTACTATCTCTCTGAACCTCCTGGCCCTCACTTAAACCTGGATCCAGTATTCCAGCACTGCTTCCCTTGCTGCTATTTCTCATGACGACTTACATTTCTCCCAATCCTCGAAACCTGGGAACAGACATAGTGTTGGAGTCAGCTTATTCCTGTCCCCACTATGTACTTTCCAGGTCATCCCTCCAGCCCCATCACTCTGATTCCCCTCTTTTGAGGTTCACACCATTAGGCTATTCAATCCTCTCTCACTCAGAGTAGCAGTTGTATACCGCCCCCCAGGTTCCCCCACCCACTTCCTTGATCATTTCTCCACATGGCTGCAGCACTCCATGTCCTCAGAATTACCAACCCTCATTCTGGGAGACTTTAACATCCCCATAAACAGCCAAATCTCCCCATCTGCATCCCAGCTCCTATCTATAACCACCTCTCTTGGCCTCTCAAAGCTCTCAACCTCTGAGACACACAAAGACCCTTGACACACAAAGACACACCCTCCTTAGATAATTTACCTCTTCCCCTCTCTGACCATGGAAAAAACTAGAGGAAGCTTCTCCCTGAGGAAGTGTGGGGTGCCACACGAAACGCATAGGAATAAAGGCTTTTTCTTCTACTCAGACTGACATCTGGTTTTGATTGGCGACGCGATATCTCCATCCATCTTTATAACCTATTTTTTCCTCTCTGACCATAACATTCTCTCCTTCACGCTTATAAAACCCTTGCCCACCACAGCACACCCCTACTTATCCAAAATCCAGAAATCTACAGGCCATTAACCCTCATACATTCACAGACTCTCTACATTTATCACTGTCCCCAATCTCCTCATTCTTCTGCCCCAAGATGGCAGTAAATCACTACAATGACACTCTCAGAAGCACCCTGGACCAAGTAGCGCCCCTCCCTCTCAGAACCTCCAAACATAGAATAAAACAGCCTTGGCTCACATCGCAAACTTGATTCCACCAGCGATGCTCTAGGAGTGCTGAATGCCTAAGGAGGAAAACTCGCTCACCAGAAAACTTTATCCATTATAAATTCATGTTAAAGACCTACAACTCTGCCCTTCACCTCGCCAAACAAACCTAATTTACCACCCTGACCTCCTCACTATCCAACAATCCAAAAAAATTATTTGACACCATTCACTCTCTCCTCAGTCTTAATGAGCAGGCCCCCATCACTGACCTTTGTGCTGATGATCTGGCTTCTTACTTTATGGAGAAAATAGACAACATCCGCCAGAAAATCAGCTCCCAGCTTCCAAGTGCTGGTACTCCTATTCTTCTCCACATTTCCTCCAGTCATGGAAGAAGAAGTCTCCAGGCTTTTCTCTTCCTCTCATCCCACTACATGCACCACTGATCCCATTCCCTCACACTTACTCCAGTCCCTCTCCCTGGTTGTCACCACTCACCTAACCAAAATCATCAACCTCTTCCTCTCTTCTGGCATCTTCCCCTCCTCCTTCAAACATTCTATCATTACTCCATTATTAAAGAAATCTTCTCTTGACCCATCCTGCACAAATAACTACTGACCAGTCTCCAATCTCCCCTTCATATCAAAACACTTGAAGCAACTGGTCTACACCCGCTTCACCCGTTACCTCTCCACTCACTCTCTTCTAGATTGATTACAGTCTGGTTTCCACCCCCTACACTCTACAGAGACATCAAAGTCACCAATAACCTTCTAACGGCAAAACGTAATGGTGACCACTCTCTGCTTATTCTTCTTGACCTCTCTGCAGCTTTTGACCACCATCTCCTACTCTTTATGCTGCACTCCATCGGCATCTCTCCTGGTTCTCTTCCTATCTTTCTGACTGTTCTTTTAGTGTATGATTTGCTGGCTCCACTTCCTCCCCTCTTCCTCTCACTATTGGGGTCGCTCCGGGTTTAGTCCTTGGCAATCTTCTCTTCTCTTTCTACACGGCCCTGATTGGTCACACCATCAGCAGTTTCAGCTTCCATTATCATCTCTATGATGATGACACACAATTATACACTTCAGACCCTGACCTTACCCCTGCGGTTTTAAAGAACACTAATGACTGTCTAGCTGCAGTTTCAAACATCATGTTGGGTCTTTATTTAAAACTCAACCTTTCCAAAACTGAACTTCTTCTACTCTCTCTCTGTGTGTGCCACCACAATAACGCCTAGGCAGCAGGTTCGCTGCCTGGGTGTCATGTTTGACACCGATCTCTCTTCACCTCCTATACACAATCTCTCATCTCGTTTTGGCTTCCTACTTATGCGCTGTGTGTGGCCCTGCTGCCGCTTGTAGCTGAACTGCTGGCCCTGTCTCTTCCCACGGGTACCAATCTGCTGGGCAACTTGAGTCCTCTGTGTCACTGACCCCTCCGTGTTGCTTTGCTATGGTACAGTGAAGATGGTGGACCTTCACTATTCCGGTATTTACTGTCCTGTCTGTCTCAGGCACAGCCTTGGATCCGGTATCCGTCTTAAGCACCTCTCCGGGGTTAAGTTTGGGGTAACTCTTTGTCCCGGGGATGTTCCTCTGTTACTCTGTCTCCTTTCCTCAGACCTCTCAGGACCTCCTCTTCTACTTGACTCTCCTCTGAGCTAAACTAAACTGCAGACTCAAACTAAACTGCAGACTAACTGTCACTCCTGCTCTGTGGTAAACAACTTTAGCTCCTCCCACCAGTGCAGGTGCCACCTAAGCTCCTCCCACTTTCTAGTGTAGTGTTGTGTGGGGAGTAAACCTGTGTTGATGTTTCTGTGGCACATTAACCCTTGGGGTGCCACATTCCCCCTTAAAGACAGTACTCCGGGACTGTGGAACAATAAAGAAACAAACAATTAATACAATTAATATTTACAGAGACTTAAAAGTAAAAAGTACAAAAATCACTAAAGTTCAAAAACAGTCCAAAAATTCAAAAAGCAGTCCTTCCGGGGGTTTAGTCTATTGCCTCCGGGCTGATGAATATATATAAGAAAGTTTATACCACAACCAGTCCGTGGTAGTATGGTCCATAAAAATAAAATAAAAGGAAAAAGTTTGAAGAATATGCAAGAAGTTCATACAGGATAGTCTCTGTAGGTACTGGGCTTTTTAACGTTGCATTAACTATATGCATTTGTCCACGGGTATATCTGCTTAGGAGGCCTGGATTCTCTACACCACCCCCAGGCACTTTCTTTCCCTAACTTAATGTACATGGGGGTTAATCCAGTTCCTCCACCCTCTTGGACACTATCTACCAAATTTAATTTATATTTACACAAACATATTTACATTTTACAGTTAATTTGACCTTTTAATCCCTGTACCTAGCTGGTAACTGACCTCTGGTACTATGCTCTGATCTGCGTAACACGGGTATACTACTTGCATGTAGCCTATTGGTGTTGGTGGGCATGTACCTACTTGTAGTGTTTGGTACTATAGTAGATGGAGATCTGACTGTAGGACTGGCAAGTTCACTGGGACCAGGAATTGATTCTTCCTCTACGGGTTCTACTTCCAGTTCTTCGAGTCTTGGGTCTTCTTCGGGTAATAGGGGTTCTGGTGTTGGTTCCACTATTGAAGGGAATGCAATCATTGGGACTGCAACTGCTCCGTGATTATTTGGCCATGCTTTGGGGAAATCTCCTAGCACCGTATGAAATACTTCATCTCCTTTCTCTTTGACAGGTTGGACCTGTACGGGTTCTGTTACTTCTGCTATCTTCAGGGTTTCAGGACACGGTTTGAGATGGTCTCTGTACTGAAGTTCTTCCTTCATCTTTGCTTATTAGACACATTTTAGCATTGTCTAAATTGGATGGTAAGACTGTGTATGGGATGGTTTCCCACTGATTATCCAATTTGTTAGTGTGTCTCTTTCTTCTGAGAACTTGCTCACCGGGTTGTAATGGAGTTGCTTGACCACTTTGGTTATAGGTTCTTTCTTGTCTTGCTCTAGCTTGCTGAAGATTTTTCTCTACGCACTCTTGTACTAGGCGATATTGTTGCTGACGTAGGGTATCCCAATTGGATTCTTCAACTTCTGCGTCTGGTTTCAGAATTCCCATATCTAAGTCAATTGGTAGCTTGCCAGGTCTTGCACGCATAAGATAGGCTGGGGTGCAGTTTATAGAACTCACCGGTACATGGTTGTATAAGTCTACCAAATCGGGTAATTTATCTGGCCATTGATTTCTCTCAGACTCTGGTAACGTTTTCAGTAGGTCTATTACAATATGGTTCATCTTCTCGCATAAGCCATTTGTTTGGGGATGGTACGCTGTTGTGCGGATCGTCTTACAGCCATACATATTGCATAATTCTTGGAAAATCTCTGATTCAAAAGCTGGACCTTGGTCTGCAAGGACTTGTTCCGGATAACCATGCGGTCTACAGAAATGGGTCTGAAATGTATTGCTGCCGTCTTCGCTGTCAGGTTCTTGACGGGTACCACCACTAAGAAGCGTGAGTAATGGTCCACGATGGTTAAAGCATAGACATAGCCTGACCGGCTTGGTGACAACTTGACGTGGTCTAATGCAACTAACTCTAATGGCTGCTTGGTTACTATGGACTGGAGTGGGGCTCTCTGCTGATCTCTTCTTCTAAGGTTGCACGGGCCACATTTTCTACACCAATCTTCAATTGATTTTCTCATGCCAACCCAGTAGAATCTCTGTCTGAGGAGCACTTCCAACTTCTTCCATCCGATATGACCTGCACCGTCGTGGTAGGCTTCTAAGACCATTTTGACGTCTCGCTTGGGTACGATTATCTGCCAGACCAATTCATGTGTTTTGGGATTGGTATGCCTTCTGCAGAGCTTCCCTTGATACAGGAACAACTTGCCTCTCTCTTTCCAGAGTTGTTGGGTCTCTGGCCTGGGGCGTTTCTGGATTAGGGTACACACTCACTTGTTGTGTAAGGCAGTTCTTTCACAGCTATCCATCGCTGCTCCAATGCACCTAATTTTGATGAATCAAGGTGGGTCAACGGGTTGTTATCCGTGTAGATGGTGAATTCTGCAGCTGCCAGATAGTGCTTGAAACGTTCAGTTACAGCCCAAACTACTGCCAGTAGTTCTAACTTGAAGGAGCTGTAATTCTCGGGATTTCTTTCCGTAGGCCGGAGTTTTCTGCTTGCAAAGGCAATAACTTCAATCTTTGCCTCCTTGCTTCTGTGACAACACTGCTCCCAGTCCCATGTTGCTGGCATCCGTGTATAGAATGAATGGTTGATGGTAATCAGGGTATGCCAGAATTTCTTCTCCCGTCAGTGCACGCTTCAGTTTATTGAAGGAGTCTTCCTTCTCTTCACTCCACTGGAAAGGAGGATTACGGGTTGCAGACTTTCTTGACTGTCCTACCAGGATGTCTGGTAGGGGAGCCGCTAGCTTTGTGAATCCACTGATAAATCTTCTATAATAGCCTACCAGGCCCAGGAATTGCCTCACTTCTTTCACGCTTGTAGGTCTTGGCCAATCCCTTATCACTGTGACTTTATCAGGATCCTGTGCTACTCCCTCTGAACTCACGACATGTCCCAGGTACTGTACCTTTGGTTTGAGAAGGTGACACTTGGATGGCTTGATTTTCATGCCATATTTGGATAAGACTTCAAACACTTCTGCCAGGTCTTGTAGATGTTGCTCATACGTTTTGGAGTAGACTATGACATCATCTAGGTACAGGAGGACAGTTTCAAAGTTTTTGTGTCCTAGGCAGCTCTCCATCAGGCGTTGGAAGGTCCCGGGTGCGTTGCAGAGTCCGAATGGCATACAATTGAACAGGAACCTGCCAGTACCCACTAGTCAGATCAAGGGTGGAAAAATAGTTAGCAGATTTTAATGCAGCTAATGACTCCTCAATCCTAGGCAATGGGTATGCGTCCTTATGTGTGATGCGGTTAATCTGCCGGTAATCTACGCACATTCTCATGGTCCCGTCCTTCTTTTTAACTAACACTAGAGGTGCTGCCCAGGGGCTACAACTGTCTCTTATTACCCCTGCATATTTCATTTCTGTGAGCATGTCTTTGGTGCTTTGGTAGTGAGCGGGTGGTAATGGTATATACCTCTCTTTTATGGGCTGATGGTTACCTGTGGGTATAGTGTACTCTACCCTTTTGATTTGCCCAAAGTCTAACGGGTGTTTGCTGAATATCTGCTCATATTCTTTCACTACCCGGTACACTCCATGCTTTTGATGGGAAGGTGTAGAACTGGTACCGACATGTAGCTTTTGGCACCAATCCTCCAGCTTTTCCCTTGAGCCATTGTCATCTACCTGACTTGACGGGTCCAAGGGCTCGACGGCTGTGATGTTGTTATTATCAACCGTGTACAACTTAGCCATGGTAGCATACTTTGGTAATGTGATCTCATCCTCTCCACAATTTAGTAGGCGTAATGGCACTCTTCCCCGGTGTACCTCAACCACTCCTCTAGCTGTGAGTATGGTAGGTCTACTGTCTGAGTACATGGGTTCTACCAGAGCTTGATAGTCTTGCCCTTTAATGCCTATTGCGGCTCTACACCAGACCAACATTTCAGTTTTAGGAGGTATTACAATGGGTATTGGATCACTTACTCGTACACTGCCGATTTCTCCCCCGGATATTTCTACCTGCTGCTTTAACATCAGAGCTTTTATTTCTTTGTACAAAAGCCTCTGCTGTCCGGTTCCGGCAGTCTCGGCGATCTGCTGCAAAACAGTAATTACCTCGGAAAAACATTTTTCAATTCCATTCATTCCTAGTAACATTACTGGTTCTCGATCTCGCCGGTCAACATCTATAATTATAATACCCTGGTTCTGCAATTCTACCTTTCCAATCTGAATGGTCATTTCTCTGAACCCAACCTGTGGTATTAATTGTCCATTACTAGCCCATACGTTCATTTTAAAGTCTGATGGACCACTATCAATGTCTGAATCAGCCCAGTACCTTTTATATAGAACATGTGGGAATGATGTTATCTGGGATCCGGTATCCAGCAAGGCATTAAAGGGAATGCCATTCAACACGATAGGGATCACCGCTGTCCTCCCACGAATCTGTCAAACCAGGCTGAAGGACCTATAGAGTTCATACCTGAGGAGCGGCCCGCCTGCCCAGGTAATCTCCGTTTAAAGCACACTCTCGGGCAAAGTGACCTGGTTTCTGGCAACGGTGGCAAATGGGCTGTCCATCCGGCTAATAGCGATCGCTGGGTCGTCCTCTCGTCGCTTGATATCTCCTGGGCCTCATCCACGGGACATCCTCTCTGCTGGTCGCCAACTTGATCTTGGGTGCAGGCTTTGACTCTCGCAGCTCCTTAATGACCTTGGCCATTGAGATGACTGTCTGTCAGGGCATCTAGCTTTTGATTGAGGGCTGCATTAGAGATATATTCCCTGGCCTCAGCAGCAGTTGCTGACATAGCAGATGTCGCTGATGCTATCGGTTGCTGAGGTGCTGCTGCAGGGCCCTGTATAGATTGCAGATTCCGGGGCTCCTCTACCTGCTGCAGACGAATAGCTCTGTCTTTTAACTCAGCAAATGTCTTTTTAGGATTCTGGATGAGCATCATATTCAGCTGTCCTCTGTGGGACGGGGATAAGAGACCCTCTATGAACTGGTCAATTAACATTTTGTCAGCTCCCGGGGCTAAGGCAGGTTCTGCTAGCTTAAGTGCTTTGAGTGCTTCCTGCAGATTTAAGGCAAAGTCTCTGGCACTTTCTTCAGGCTTTTGTTGACATGCAAAGAACCTAATTTTAGCCTGGGTATCAGCAGTAGATTCAAATGCTGCTCTTAATCCAGCTATAGGATGCTCCACAGTGTCCTTATCTGTATCCAGCCAGGATGCGACCTTCCGCTGTGCATTGCCTGTTAATTGTCCAATAATCATCCCTACACGTTGGGCTTCAGTAAGGGGGTACATCACATAGTAAGCTTTTAATTTGCTGATAAAGTCATTAAGAGTGTTAGGCTTACCGGAGTACTGAGGCAGCCACATTGTCCCTGGAGTATACGGCATCAGGAGCGGCATAATAGGCGCTGCTCCTTGCGCCGCTGCACCGCTGAGTGCTGCTCCTTGATCCGGTGCTGGATTCTCACCGGCTGCTTCGCCGCTGCTTGGCAACGCTGGCTGCGACATCCTGTGCCCCCTTAGTTAAGGTCCGCCCTCCATCTTCCGCTTCCGTCCGGATGTCTAACAAAGGTTCCGCTGCGCACCAGGAATTCTCTTCCCTTCCAGATGACGTCAGAGCGGTGAGCGGTTTTTCTTCCCGCGCGTCGCGCGCTCTGTAATGGCGGATTTTGAAATTTTCAGTCTCTGTGGTGCAGTTAAAATTCAGCTTGCGCACGCCCAGCAATGGCGGCAGATTTAAAACAGTCACTAATCACGGCACACAATGCCCGTACTGGGCACGGTAGATCCTGTTCGTGAACAGTTCCAGTGGGTAGAACTGGGTTCCCCGGGGCAGTGGTGATAGTAGTTAAAGTCTGTGAGGATGGTTATTGATGCTGCAGGAGAGTAGGGGTAGCAGTAGAGATGATGAGAGTAGAGGCAATGGCAGTATATGAGGGCAAGTGGGGCTTCAGCATAAGGATAACCATCCTCACAGACTTTAACTACTATCACCATTGCCCTGGAGAACCCAGTTCTACCCACTGGAACTATTCCATCCAAGCTGCTATCCCATCATCCTCGGAGGTTCTGCAGCAGCGGCGGCCCCATCACTGGCCGCATATAGTGGGTGGCGTCACGACTGACAAATCCCCTGTAAATAAATCCCCATTTTATTGTGCGGGACCGGGACACGGTCCGGACCAGGACTGCCGTGAAATCCCCCAGCAGCACCCCGGTCCAGCACTGAGTACCTCGTCCCAGTGGGCTCCACAGTTGCATTTGGATGCGCACAATTTTTGCACCCTCCGAACGCAGCATGTTGCATTTTTTTGTGCGGTTGCTTGTTTTATCTGCAAGTGCCCGCAAGCGCTCAAACAATGCATGGATCTCAATGGATCTGCAGTGTTCTCCGCATGACAGCGCAAAATGCCATGCGCTTTTGGCATGCGTTTTTGCACTTATGTGAGTAGCTGCCATCAAAAACGCATGGTACATTAGTACCATTTAGTACCATACAAAAACGCATGCGTTTTCCATAGGGGCCCATGTTAAAAAAAAGCATGCGTTTTCTAAAAAACACATGCGTTTTTAAAATAGTGACTCACCGTAGCCGGGGGGTACACGTAGCGGGCGTTGTTTCTCCTCCAGTCACGGAACCGCGCCTGCGGTAGTGTAGGCCCGGTGGTCCAGATCAATAGGGGAATGGCGGAACAGTGGGGTGATTTGTCTTCGTGACGCCACCTGCGGGTGTTCTGGTAACTTTACCAGCGCTGTTCGGGTCTCCGGGGGATGGTACACAGCGAGATGGAACGCTCCCCACAGGATGAGCGGGAATCCCCGGAGCCGGGAGCTGCGCAAGATGTTGTGAGGCAGCTGAGGGGCGCTGCGCTGAATCCAGGAATAATGCACAACCACGCACAGTCTCTTTTAGGTACCTTTACTGGATGATAGTCAGGTACACTCGGACCGGGATAGTGAAGTTGGCACTTCTGGAGTTTCACAGCAAGCAGTGTTAGGCTTCCTTTCTCTCTACTTCTGGTGCTAAGGTCGGGTGGATGTGGAATCCAGTCGGACCGGGCAGTTTGTTCAATGGAACTTGCTTCACCTGGTTATCAGCACTGAGGGCACTGTAAAAGGGTCTGAGCAGGATCAGTACTCTTCCCTGGGCTCTCGTGGATGGGTGCATCAGGTGGAACAGGTGGCTAAACCTCCTGTTAGATGTAGCTGGTTCTCTGTGGTGGCTGGGTAGCTCTCACAGCTTCGGTTCCAGTAACCGGTTGATTTGGAAAGAGTCGGATTAACTCTGTGTTCCTGAGAGGTGATCTCCTTCTTCCTATTATCCCAATTGCAGGGATCTCCACTGGCTAACAGGCTAGCAGGACCTAGTGTGTTCCTCATAGGGTGGAGGGTTTCACACAGGCTGGCAGCTCTTGTAGCGCGTACCACACTCTGGAGTTTCTCCCTCCAAGACTCTATTTATAGGGGGAACTGGTTAGAAGTCACCAGTGTAGCTCCCCCTAGAGGCTCGGGGTGGAAACCAGGTGTTCTAAGTGTTGTTTGTGTTGTGGTCTTGCTGTGCTGTTACTCCATTTTGTACCTAAGGAATTCTGTGGTGCCCAACAGGTGCCAGGGTGCCACATTCCCCCTTAGTTAACCTCAGTTCTCCCGGCTGAGCAAAAAGTTCTTTTTACAACTTAACACTAAGCATTTTATAACATTCAATTTACATAGTCTTAAAGAAAACACAAAAATCACTGAAAAGGCGTGAAAAATATGAAAAGCAGTCCGTACGGCACTAGTCCATCTGCCGCAGGCTGGAAAAAGGTAAAGTTAGTGGTCACACAAGTCCTGTGACAATTGTTCAAAGTTTATGAAAAGGGAAAAAGGTAAAGTCCAGGGATACATGGTAAACTTTATACATTCCCTATGGGTGTCTCTGCTTGGGAGGCCGGTACTAACCTTCTATACCTTACCAGGCGCTTTCTGTCCCCAACTTAGTATACTTGGGACATAGCCCAGTTCCTCCACCCTTCTGTACACTACTTTTTACAGGTTTTTGAAAACTGGTTAATATTTACAACACTTACAGGTTACGTTTTTCCACTACATTTTAAACCCATTCTCCAAGTTTGATTGGGGGTTGGCCTAATGTACTACGTGTGGATCTGCGTAGTGTGGGTGTTTCCAAAGCTGTTTGTGTAGTGTACGAAGTGGTTGGTACTTCTCTATGTCTGCTTTGTGTAAGACCATAGTAAGTGCGGAGTCTATCAACTGGACTGACCTCTGTAGGTAGTTGATTAGGAATGGCTTCTCTTACTGTGGGACTAGCAGGCTGACCGATTACAGGAATCTCTGGTTCCATGATAACAGGCGGCAATTCTTGCACTTGGACTTCTTCTTGTTGGACTTGTGGAATTGGATTTTGTTTTGGCTGATCTTCTGTAGGCTGGTAGAAGTGCATAACTGGTATAAGGAATGCATCACCTATTTGTGGCCAATCAGTTGGTAAGTATCCAATTTCTGTAAGGACGAGATTTTCTTTTGTTTTTTCATCTGTAGTTACAGTAGGGTAACTGGTTGCTTGTGGGATTAACTGTGGCGGACATTTCTTCAAATGATCCCTTGAGACAGTCGCAATAGTATTCCCATTGTCTTTGCTAATAACACAAGTTTTTGAGTTATCAAAGTGTGACGGCATAACGGTGTAGGGTATGGATTCCCAACTGTTATCCAATTTGTTGGTTTTTCGCTTTCTTTTCAGCACTACATCACCTATAGCTAGTGGTTCAGCTGAGGCGTGCTTGTTAAAGTCTTTTTCTTGTTTGGTTCTACTGATTTCAAGGTTCCTTTCAACACTCTCTTGTACCTTCCTGTACTTTTCTTGGCATTGGCTGACCCAGTCTTCATCAGAAGAGTCTTCTGTGGGTTCAACGGTTCCCATCTGCAAATCAATAGGCAGTTTACCTGGTCTTGCTCTCATCAAGTAAGCAGGTGTGTAATTTGTCGAACTGACAGGTATGTGGTTGTAGATGTCCACGAGATCTGGAAGTTTCTCTGGCCATTGATTTCTCTCTTCAACTGGTAAGGTCTTGAGCATGTCAATGACTATGTGGTTCATCTTCTCACATAAACCGTTCGTTTGAGGATGATAAGGTGTTGTGCGGATTTTCTTGCACCCATACAGCCCTAAGAATTCTTGGAACAGAGCTGATTCGAAGGCTGGTCCTTGGTCAGTTAAGACCTGGTCTGGATACCCATGGGGGCGACAGAAATAACTCTGGAACGCTTTTGCTGCTACCTCAGCAGTTAAATCCTTAACTGGAACGACTACCAGGAATCTTGAGTAGTGATCAACGATGGTGAGAGCGTAAGTGTACTCGGTTCGACTTGGGGTAAGCTTCACGTGGTCGAGAGCAACTATTTCAAGAGGTTTGGTGGTAACGATTGGTTGCAACGGAGCTTTCTGAGTTAGATGGTCTTTTCTTCGAAGGTGACATGGTCCACAATTTTTACACCATTTGTCAATGGAGCCTCGCATACCGACCCAGTAGAACCGATCCTTTAGGAGTCTCTCCAGCTTCTTCCATCCAAAGTGTCCGGCATCGTCATGGTATGCTTCAAGGATCATTTGGACTTCAGTTTTGGGAACTACGATCTGCCAGATGAGTTCATGGGTTCTTGGATTGAGGTATCTTCTGCATAGTTTACCTTGGTAGACGAACAACCTCCCTTTCTCCTTCCACAGGCGTTTAGCATTTGGTGAGGCATCAGAGTCCATATTGGCGTGTTCTTGAGTGATGAGATCCCTTACCAGGCTGATATCTGGGTCGTTGGCTTGAGCCTCCTTCCAGTCATGGTGAGGTAACGGGTTCACGGTCCTCTCTACACGTGTCTGGTTTCTCTGATGACATGTTGCTGTACCTGAATGGTGGAAAGCAGGTAGTTCAATCTCTTCTAGGTCATCTATGTCTTCTCCCTCTTCAGAAAGATGAGGCATTCGGGACAGGGCATCAGCATTGCCGTTCTTGTGACCTGCCCGGTACTTTACAGTGAAGTCATAGTTGGCGAGTCTTGCTACCCAACGCTGTTCTAGGGCTCCCAGCTTTGCAGTCTCTAAGTGTGTTAGAGGATTGTTGTCTGTGAAAGCTGTGAACGGGACGGAGGCCAGGTAATGCTTGAAACGCTCTGTGATCGCCCAGACCAGGGCCAGGAACTCCAGCTTAAAGGAGCTGTAGTTTTCCGGGTTCCTTTCGGTGGGACGGAGCTTTCTGCTTGCGTAGGCTATCACCTTCTCCTTGCCCTGCTGACGTTGAGATAGGACTGCTCCTAAACCGTCATTACTTGCGTCAGTGTACAACAGAAACGGTAGATTGTAGTCAGGGTAAGCCAGGATTTCTTCTCCAGTTAAAGCTTCTTTTAACGTTTGGAAGGATTTGTCCTGCTCTGGGCCCCAGTGGAACGGGGGTCCCCTGATCTTGCCGTTTTTGGATTGGCCCACTAAGAGATCTTGCATGGGGGCAGCTATCTTGGTATAGCCTTTGATGAATCGTCGGTAGTACCCGACCAGTCCTAGAAATTGACGTACCTCTTTGTGATTGATTGGTGCTGGCCAGTCCTTGATGACGGTGACCTTATCCGGATCCGGTGCTACGCCTTCGGCGCTGACCACATGTCCTAGGTATTGGACCTTGGGTTTCAGCAGGTGGCACTTGGACGGTTTCAGTTTCATCCAGTACTTGGACAGTGACTCGAACACTTCACTCAGGTGTTGGAGGTGATCTTCATAGGTCTGAGAGTAGACAATGACATCATCAAGGTATAACAAGACAGTCTCAAAGTTCTTGTGGCCCAAACAACACTCCATAAGTCTCTGAAATGTTCCTGGGGCATTGCACAAACCGAATGGCATACTGTTGAACTCGCATAAGCCCATAGGAGTAGTGAAGGCTGTCTTCTCACGATCCTCCTCTGCAACGGCAACCTGCCAGTACCCACTAGTAAGATCTAATGTGGAGAAGTAATTGGCAGATTTGAGTGCAGCTAGTGACTCTTCTATGCGGGGTAACGGGTATGCATCCTTGTGTGTGACTTTGTTGATTTGCCTATAATCTACACACATCCTCATACTACCATCTTTCTTTTTAACCAGGACTAGTGGTGCGGCCCAGGGACTACAGCTATCCCTAATGACTCCTGCATTCTTCATGTCCTGAAGCATCTCTTTTGCCTTTTGGTAGTATGTGTGTGGTATAGGCCTGTACCTTTCTTTGATGGGTGCATGGTTGTTTGTGGGGATATGATGTTGTACCCTTTAATCCTCCCAAAGTCAAGTGGGTGTTTGCTGAACACTTGCTCATACTCCCGAACCACAAGGTATACTCCATGTTTCTGGTGAGAGGGTGTATTGTCAGTCCCTACACTGAGCTCTTGACACCATTTCTCTAACTGATCTTTGGAGTGAGGGGGTTCATCAGTGACTATTTGGTTTGAGGATTTTACATCAATCACAGCATCATCTTTTACTTGGTACAATTTTGCTACAGTTGCATATCTTGGCAGTCTGACTTCGTCATCACCATAATTCAATATGCGTACGGGGACTCTCCCCTTTCTTACGTCGACTAACCCTCTGGCTGTCAAGAGCGTAGGACTACTGTCGGACATTACAGGTTCTACTACAGCTTGGTAGTCCTGCCCTCTGAGGCCTATGGCTGCTCGACACCAGATCATCATTTCACTTCTGGGTGGTACCACAATTGGAATGGGATCTGTGACCCTTACTCTGCCAATCTCACCATTTGACAAGGTTACCTGTTGTTGATACACCAGAGCTCTGATCTGCTTTTGGATAGCCCTCTTTTCTCTGGGTTTACCAGCTTCAGCACTCTGTTGGAGTAAAAACAACACTTCATCGAGGCATTTGATCATGACATTGGTACCCAATATGACATATGGATCCTTGTGGTTAGGCTTATCCTGGACCACTAAGATACCCTGGTTTTTCAACTGCACCCTCCCCACCTTTACTGTAGCTTCCCACTGTCCCTCTATGGTAACCGGAATACCATTAGTGGCTTCAAGGTTCATCTCAGGGTTAGGGGGTTCTAGCTTAACATCTGGCCAGATCTGCTTGTAAAGGGTACTAGGGATGGATGTCACCTGGGATCCAGTGTCTATCAAGGCGGAGATAGCGATGCCATCGATGACGATCGGTAAGTATGGACAGTCTCCCACATACTTGTGTTCCCAGCTGGATGTAGGGCCTGGACAGTCTACTCCTGGGGTTGGCCCTTCTCGCCCAGGGGTCGCTCGTTTAAAGGACGGGATTGTATATTGCGTCCTCCGAGGTCGTTCTGCTGACTGTTGCGGCGTCTGTCAGGACTGCGGCGGTCTGCAGGTTTTCCTCGCGACGGCTGTGTCTTTCTCCTCATCCAGGGAACGTCATCCGGGCTGTCGGCGAGTTGAATCTTGTCCGATGGCCTTGCATCTGTCTTGGGTCTTCTCCCAGCTTGTAGCTTGGCCACGTCCTTCATCAGCTGCTCGACATTAGCACACAGTTGGTCAAACCGGTCAGGTGTTACAGTCTGTGCGCTGGACTGGATCGCAGGGATTGGAGATGCTGCTGCCGGCACGGAAGGGGTGTCAGTGTACGGCTGCTGCTGCGGCGAAGCGGGATCAGGTACTTCAGCGAGTCGTTGTCCCCAAACTGTTAAGTCTCTCAAGGTATCAAACTCTGCGCCTGGATTTTGTATGGACAACCAGCTTGCTTGCTTTCTATCCTCAGACAGTTTAAGGCCCACAATAAATTGTCCAATTAACGCTTTGTTCTCATCTCGAGCACTATCTGGATCGACTTGTTTTAACAGTCTGTATGCTTCTTGCAAGCGCAGTGAATAATCAAGGACAGTTTCTTGTGCCCCTTGATTACAACGATAGAATGACAGTCTTAATCCAGCTTCGGTATGGCACTCAAAAACCCGAGTTAATCTAGCGAATATCTGTTCCATAGATTCCTGAACTTCTACAGGCCAGCTGCGGCTCTGCAGTTCGGCTGCACCGGTTAACTGTCCCATAATAACTGAAGCTCTTTGCTTACCGGTCATCGGGTACATGTCCAGGGCTTGGCATATCTTCCTCTGGAAGTTCTCCAAGGTGCTGGGTACACCGCTGTACTTGGGTAACCAGGTCGCACTAGGAACGTAGGGTAGAGACATCGGCATAATCGGAGCGGGTTGTGGTAGCATACCGCCGACTTGTTGCTGTCCATCAAGAGGAATGTTTTGAGGTACCGCTTGGTCTAGCGGGGGCACGGCGTGATCGGGAGCCGGGTTACTCATGGTCGCTCCCCCTTAGTTAAGCGTAGCCTTTCCCTCGGTTGCAAACGGAAGTGTCGGCCTCGCGGTGAGGAGTGAGGCACCACGGGAGTTTCCGGTTCCTGCTGCGTACGGAGGAAGTCGTCAGAGCGTGGGGGCGGGGCCAATCTTCGCGCCCTCTGCACAGTCACGCCCCTTCTTTTCCCGCCTTTTCGCGCAGCAATGGCGGACCAAATGTACAGTTCGATATTTACAGTCAATAAATAGCACACAATACCCGTGATAACGGGCCTGCTCGTATCCTGTTCGTGACGCCAAATTCTGACTCACCATAGCCGGGGGGTACACGTAGCGGGCGTTGTTTCTCCTCCAGTCACGGAACCGCGCCTGCGGTAGTGTAGGTCCGGTGGTCCAGATCAATAGGGGAATGGCGGAACAGTGGGGTGATTTGTCTTCGTGACGCCACCTGCGGGTGTTCTGGTAACTTTACCAGCGCTGTTCGGGTCTCCGGGGGATGGTACACAGCGAGACGGAACGCTCCCCACAGGATGAGTGGGAATCCCCGGAGCCGGGAGCTGCGCAAGATGTTGTGAGGCAGCTGAGGGGTGCTGCCTGAATCCAGGAATAATGCACAACCATGCACAGTCTCTTTTAGGTACCTTTACTGGATGATAGTCAGGTACACTCGGACCGGGATAGTGAAGTTGGCACTTCTGGAGTTTCACAGCAAGCAGTGTTAGGCTTCCTTTCTCTACTTCTGGTGCTAAGGTCGGGTGGATGTGGAATCCAGTCGGACCGGGCAGTTTGTTCAATGGAACTTGCTTCACCTGGTTATCAGCACTGAGGGCACTGTAAAAGGGTCTGAGCAGGATCAGTACTCTTCCCTGGGCTCTCGTGGATGGGTGCATCAGGTGGAACAGGTGGCTAAACCTCCTGTTAGATGTAGCTGGTTCTCTGTGGTGGCTGGGTAGCTCTCACAGCTTCGGTTCCAGTAACCGGTTGATTTGGAAAGAGTCGGATTAACTCTGTGTTCCTGAGAGGTGATCTCCTTCTTCCTATTATCCCAATTGCAGGGATCTCCACTGGCTAACAGGCTAGCAGGGCCTAGTGTGTTCCTCATAGGGTGGAGGGTTTCACACAGGCTGGCAGCTCTTGTAGCGTCTACCACACTCTGAAGTTTCTCCCTCCAAGACTCTATTTATAGGGGGAACTGGTTAGAAGTCACCAGTGTAGCTCCCCCTAGAGGCTCAGGGTGAAACCAGGTGTTCTAAGTGTTGTTTGTGTTGTGGTCTTGCTGTGCTGTTACTTACTCCATTTTGTACCTAAGGAATTCTGTGGTGCCCAACAGGTGCCAGGGTGCCACAATAGCACCAAAAAAAGTTTATGATATATTTTTGGGTGCTGATTCAAAAATGCATGTAAAAACGCATGGGTGGCTTAAAGGGAACCAACCACCTCAGATGACGACTATAAGCTGTTAATACATGTCCCTGCACCCTACCTACACCATTCCACCTATGTTTTTCTTCAGAATATTGATAAATGTAAACCGAAATAAACACTTTATAAAATTACATGCCTGTGTACTTCTGGGCGTCTCCCTCGGGCTCTGGTACTAGAGGGCTGTGTCTCCAGCAGCATGACTGGCTTCTCTAGCCCTCCCTCTTACTTTGCAGGACGTCACATGAAGGGACGGGAGCTGCCTTGCGTGCCCGCCCACTGATAGATAACATCACGCCCTCTCACTTTCTAAGAGCCTGGTCGCGTCATGAAAGGGGCGGGGCTAAATCGCGTCATTGAAAGGGGCGGGGCTCGCCGCTGCGGGGCACCTACAAAAACGCATGCAGAAATGAAATAAGCATGCAGAAACACAAGCTTTTTTTAAAGGCACCAAAAAACCTCATGCTAAGTGTGACCCTAGCCTAAACTGGAAATGTGCACAAAGGTAAGTTGAACTAATACCAATCAAATTAACACAGGGTGTTTTTATTGTATTTTTGTGCATTTTTAGTGGTATCGTCAGAAAACTGCATGCAAATCCTCATGGCAGACAAGTCACTAAGGCCCCTTTCACATCTCTGCGTTTGCTGCGTTTTGCTTTATTTGCGTTTTTTTCCGCGTTTTTACCGCAAAAAACGCATGAAAACGCATGCGTTTTTGTCCCCATTGATTTTAATGGGAACGCATGAAAAACGCATGCAAAAACGCATGTCAAAATGCATGTGCGTTTGCACGTTGTTTGCCACGTTTTGAGCTGCGCTTGCAAAAACGCATGCGTTTTGCGTTTTTGCAAACGCACATGCATTTTGACATGCGTTTTTGCATGCGTTTTTCATGCGTTCCCATTAAAATCAATGGGGACAAAAACGCATGCGTTTTCATGCGTTTTTTGCGGAAAAAACGCAAATGAAGCAAAACTCAGCAAACGCAGAGATGTGAAAGGGGCCTAAGAATCCTGGTGTTTTGTGCACTTGTTGCTTTTTTTACCCTGCAGATTTGATGCCGAAATAAATCTGCAGATGTCAATTCTTGCAGCATTGTTGCAGAGCGTTTCCACACCAAATACACAGATTGGGGGCAGACATTTCTGGACCAAATATTCAACATACGCACATAGCCGAATAAATATTTTTTACAATACAAAAGGATACGTCAGGTAGACTCCAAAATCAGGGCGGGAGACAGGCCTGAGTAACTGGGAAGATAGAAAGGTTTGCTGCACTGCACATACTTATCATTGATACATGATGCAAGTGTGATCTCCAGCCTCCATCCAGTATCATGGTGTAACCTGAGCCCCACATATTTACATGGCCTCACACATAATGCACAGGACAGGCTGAATTACTCCAGGAGATAAATGCTCCCTCTCCTCATTCTCCAGAGGCGGCACAGGGCCTCCCGTCCTCTGTAGTGACGAGTCCTCGGTCGCCATGGTTTGTGTTACCTCATACACCGCGCCCTCACAGCCTGCACTGGCAGCTTAGTGACGGACAGACAGACTGCTCACAGGACATGGTGACCGAGCACAACACCAGCCCCTGCCCTCACTGCAACTTCAGGTAACTTTGCAGCCACATACTGGCTGCTTTATGTAGTGTACAGTGCGGTGTGTATAGTATACAGTGTACGGCTGTGGTCACAGTTTTTTTAGTGCCTTTTAAAAAACGCATGCTTTTTTACATGCGTTTTTCATGTCAGCATGAGTTTTTTAAGATCTCTGATGGCTCCCTGCGTTTTTGGCTGCGTTTTTGAATCTGCACGTAAAAATAGTGCTTGTAGTATTTTTTTGAGCGTTTTGAAAAACGCATGCGTTTTTATAACATGGGTTCCTATGGGAAACGCATGCAAAAACGCATGTACAATTAGTACCTTTTAGGCTGTGGTCACAGTACCATTTTTCACATGCATTTTTGGAGACCTGCGTTTTCAAAAACGCATGTAAAAAACGCACCCATAGGCCCCCATGTTAAAAAACGCATGCCCTAATAGCCAAAAAGCATGTGTGACTGTCCCATGCGTTTTTGGAGCATATCCAAAAACGCATGCGTTTTTTTAATAAGGGGCCTTATGGAAAACGCATGTACAATTAGTGCCATTCAAAAACGCATGCATTTCCCATAGGAGCCCATGTTAAAAAAACGCATGCGTTTGCGGAAACGCATGCGTTTTTTTAACATCAGCTTCTATGGGAAACGCATGCGTTTTTGAATGGCACTAAAAGGTACTAATTGTACATGCGTTTTTGCATGCGTTTCCCATAGGAACCCATGTTATAAAAACGCATGTGTTTTCTACAAAAACGCATGCGTTTTTCAAAACACTCAAAAAAATACTACAAGCACTATTTTTATGTGCAGATTCAAAAACGCAGCCAAAAACGCAGGGAGCCATCAGAGACCTTAAAAAACTCATGCTGACAAGAAAAACGCATGTAAAAAAGCATGCGTTTTTAAAAGGCACTAAAAAAACTGTGACCACAGCCTAAGTGCCATTCAAAAACGCATGCGTTTCCCATAGGAGCCCATGTTAAAAAAATGCATGCGTTTCCGCAAACGCATGCGTTTTTTTTAACATGGGCTCCTATGGGAAACGCATGCGTTTTTGAATGGCACTAATTGTAAATGCGTTTTTGCATGCGTTTTCCATAAGGCCCCTTATTAAAAAACGCATGCGTTTTTGGATATGCTCCAAAAACGCATGGGACAGTCACACATGCTTTTTGGCTATTAGGGCGTTTTTTAACATGGGGGCCTATGGGTGCGTTTTTTACATGCGTTTTTGAAAACGCAGGTCTCCAAAAATGCATGTGAAAAATGGTACTGTGACCACAGCCTACACCATTGATTCCTATGTGATTACCATGATTATTATTATCTATTATTATAGCGCCATTTATTCCGTGGCGCTTAACATGTGATTATCATTTTTATTGTGTAATCTACTATATAATTGTCGGCCACCAATGAGCGCAGACTATACAAATAAGCATGCAAATTCAAAGTTCGAATTTCGCGCCAATTTGCAGCGCGGCGACACCCTCCTCCATAATCACAGCCTCCCCGTCCTCACAGCCCCCTCCATTCTCACAGCCTCCCCATCCTCACAGCCTCCCCATCCACACAGACTCCTCCATCCCCTCAGCCTCCTCCATCCTCACAGCCTCCTTATCCCCACAGCTTCCTCCATCCTCACAGCCTCCTTATCCCCACAGCTTCCTCCATCCTCACAGCCTCCTCCATCCTCACAGCCTCCCCATCCTCACAGCCTCCTCCATCCCCTCAGCCTCCTCCATCCTCACAGCCCCCCATCCTCACAGCCTCCCCATCCTCACAGCCTCCTCCATCCTCACAGCCTCCCCCATCCTCACAGCCTCCTCCATCCTCACAGCCTCCTCCATCCTCACAGCCTCCTCCATCCTCACAGCCTCCCCATCCTCACAGCCTCCCCATCCTCACAGCCTCCTCCATCCTCACAGCCTCCTCCATCCTCACAGCCTCCTACATCCTCACAGCCTCCCATCCTCACAGCCTCCACATCCTCACAGCCTCCCATCCTCACAGCCTCCTCCACCCTCACAGCCTCCCCATCCTCACAGCCTCCTCCATCCCCTCAGCCTCCTCCATCCTCACAGCCTCCAACCCTCACCTCCCTACCCTCAAAGCCTCCTCCATCCTCACAGTCTCCCCTTTCACAGCCTCCTCATCCTCACTCCTTACTCCTGTCTATTAGGTCTGTCAGTCAGTGTGACGCGGTTTACTCCTGTCTACAAGGTCTGTAAGTCAGTGTGATGAACTTCACTCCTGTCTATAAGGCTGTCAGTCAGTGTCACAAACTTCACTCCTGTCTACAAGGCTGTCAGTCAGTATGACTAACTTCACTCCTGTAGACAAGGCTGTCAGTCAGTGTGACGCAGTTCACTCCTGTCTACAAGGTTGTCAGTCAGTGACAAACTTCACTCCTGTCTACAAGGCTGTCAGTGTGACGAACTTCACTCCTGTCTACAAGGCTGTCAGTCAGTGTGACGAACTTCACTCCTGTCTACAAGGCTGTCAGTCAGTGTGACGAACTTCACTCCTGTCTTCAAGGCTATCAGTTTGACACAGTTTACTCCTGTCTTCAAGGTCTGTCAGTCAGTGTGATGAACTTCACTCCTGTCTACAAAGCCGTCAGTCAGTGTGATGTCCTTCACTCCTGTCTACAAGGCTGTCAGTCAGTGTCATGAACTTCACTCCTGTCTACAAGGTTGTCAGTCAGTGTGACGTCCTTCACTCCCGTCTACAAGACTGTCAGTCAGTGTGACGAACTTCACTCCTGCGTTAGAATCGGGCCACCATCTAGTCATTAAATATAGTAACATAGTTTTTTTTTTAAGGTTGAAGGAAGACTTTAATTCCATCTAGTTCAACCCATAGCCTAACATGTTGATCCAGAGGAAGGCAAAAAAAAACCATGTGGCAACACTAGCTCCACATTGGGGGAAAAAATTCCTTCCTGACTCCAGATATGGCAATCAGACTAATTCCCTGGATCAACACCCTATCAAAGGATCTGGTATATATAACTGGTAATATTATAGTTTTCAAGAAAGGCATCCAGGCCCTTCTTAAATGTTAGCAGTGACTCACTCATTACAACATCATGTGGCAGAGAGTTCCATAGTCTCACTACTCTTACAGTAAAGAATCCACGTCTGTGATTATGATTAAACCTTCTTTCCTCCAGACGTAGAGGATGCCCCCTTGTCCCCGTCTCAGGCCTAAGAGTAAAGAGATCATTAGAAAGTTCTCTGTACTGTCCCCTCATATATTTATACATTATTATAAGATCACCCCTAAGCCTTCGTTCTTCCAAGCTAAATAACCCCAAGTTTAATAACCTCAGGAAGCTGGGAAAAGGTGTGTGACAGTCCGCGCCACCGGGTACCAAAGAAATCACCTGGGATGCAGGAAGTTATTTCAAGCTTTGTCTTTATTCTCCAACATGTTTCAGCACTCCACCTGGCGCCTTCCTCAGGAGGCGCCAGGTGGAGTGCTGAAACATGTTGGAGAATAAAGACAAAGCTTGAAATAACTTCCTGCATCCCAGGTGATTTCTTTGGTACCCGGTGGCGCGGACTGTCACACACCTTTTCCCAGCTTCCTGAGAGTCTTCCCACGTGCGAGTGGTTGGTGGAGGTCCTGCAGCAGCCGGTATTGATTATATGCCTTCAAGCCAGTTGTGGGTCATCACAACTGGAATAGGTGAGTGGTTTTGACAATATACCTCTCATCTCTTAGTGTCTGAGTGATAGGGCACTATTGCGCCTCTTGTTCCCCCTTCCTATTTTATATAAGTTTAATAACCTGTCTTCGTATTGCAGACCCCTCAGTCCTCTAATAACCTTGGTCGCTCTTCTCTAGACCAGCTCTAGTTCAGCTACGTCTTTCTTATACACCGGAGACCAGAATTGTACACAGTATTCTAAGTGTGGTCGCACTAGTGACTTGTATAGAGGTAAAATGATGTTCTCCTCATGAGCATCTATGCCTCTTTTAATGCATCCCATTATTTTATTTGCCTTTGCAGCAGCTGCCTGACACTGGCCACTAAATGTGATTTTGTCATCTACCCATACACCCAGGTCTTTTTCAGTGACAGTTTTGCTCAGTGTTTTACAATTAAGCACATAATTATACCTTTTGTTTCCTATGCCCAAGTGCATGACCTTACATTTATCCCCATTAAAGCTCATTTGCCATTTATCAGCCCAAGCTTCTAGTTTACATAAATCTTCCTGTAATATAAAATTGTCCTCCTCTGTATTGATTACCCTGCAGAGTTTAGTGTCATCTGCAAATATTGAGATTCTACTCTGTATGCCCCCTAAAGGTCATTAATAAATATATCTATTATATAATCACGAATGGGTTTTTTGCCCCTTTTGAGACCGCTCTCGCTGCGAGTCAATGTCGTCATGTGGATACGACCGAAGCATTGGCCGCGCAGCGGCCATTGCGAGCAGTTCTAAGGCGACTCGCTATGCCCGCGCAGCGGGCATGGCGAGTCGCCTTAGCAGCGCGAAGCATTGGCCGCGAAGCGGCCATTGCGAGTCAGAGACTCGCTCTGCTAGAATCCCGATGCATTGTGCATCGGGCACCCATCTAGTTAAAAATAAGCTGGCCCAACACTGACCCCTGTGGTACCCCACTGTTAACTGTGACCCATTCTGAGTGTGTTCCATTAATGACCACCCTTTGTTTCCTATCACTAAGCCAGTTCTTAACCCACTTACACATACTTTCCCCTATCCCCATTGCTCTCATTTTATGTATCAACTTTTTGTGTGGCACCGTATCAAAAGCTTTTGAAAAGTCCATATACACCACATCCACTGCATTTCTTTGGTCCAGTCCAGAACTTCTTCATAGAAGTTTATCAGACCAGTTTGACAGGAACGGTCCCTCGTAAAACCATGTTGATATTGGGTCATGAGGTTATTTTTCTTCAGATACTCCAGTATAGCATCTCTTAGAAAACCCTCTAGGATTTTACCCACAGTAGAGGTTAAGCTTACTGGCCTATAATTTCCAAGTTCAGTTTTTGTTCCCTTTTTGAATATTGGCACCACATTTGCTATACGCCAGTCCTGTGGTACAGACCCTGTTATTATAGAGTCTTTAAAGATTAAAAATAATGGTCTATCTATGACAGTACTTAATTCCTGCAGCACTCTGGGGTGTATCCCATCCGGGCCCGGGGATTTGTCAATTTTAGTGATTTTTAGACGATGCCGTACTTCCTGCTGGGTTAAGCTGGTGACATTTTTAGACGATGTGCGTGGGACCCTGCGCTCAGGCAGAAGCCGTGGCTTGAGTTCAGAGGCGAGGCGCCGCCCCGCCGGTAAGCAACCCGGCCCGCACCGCTGCCTGAGACGCAGCAAGAGACTGCCCACCGCGATCCTGGCGCCTGCGGTGAGTACTGGACATCTGCCATTCTGCCCCTCTGCTGCTCCCCGGTCACCATCACTTGCCTGATCCCCTATGGTGCCCGGCTCCCCAGGGTCTGCTGCGCTCCCCAGGGTCTCCTGTGCTTCCCCAGGGCCCGCTGTGCTCCCCCAGGATCCGCTGTGCTCCCCCAGGACCCGCAGTGCTCCCCCAGGGCCCCCTGTGCTCCCCCAGGGCCTGCTGTGCCCCCCCAGGGCCTGCTGTGCTCCCCCAGGGCCTGCTGTGCTCCCCCAGGACCTGCTGTGCTCCCCCAGGGCCTGCTGTACATCCCAGGCACCTCTGCCCCTCATCTCTGGCCACAGGACTTCACCCAATAACGGGACTCATCAACCTGCGGACCCAGGTGCTGCACCGTTGAAGCCCCTCACCTGTGACCAGGCCCCCTCATCTCCTTGACCACCCGCCTCCTCCGTCCCGCCCGCACGGAGCTGCCATCATCCTCACGGTGCCTCTGACCCCTGCCTGCACGGGGCCGCCAACACCCTCACGGTGCCTTTGACCCCTGCCTGCACGGAGCCGCCAACACCCTCACGGTGCCTCTGACCCCTGCCTGCACGGAGCCGCCAACACCTTGACGGTGTCTCTGACCCCTGCCTGCACTGCATCTCTGGCTGCACTACCCTCCCGGCTGCTTCTCACCCGTGGCTGCACTGCACCTCTGGCTGCACTCCCCTCCTGGCTGCCTCTCACCCTTGGCTGCACTGCATCTCTGACTGCATTACCCTCCTGGCTGCTTCTCACCCGTGGCTACATCTCATCTCGCCCGTAGCTGCACCGCACCTCTGGCTACACTACCATCCTGGCTGCACCTCACCCGTGGCTGCACTGCATCTCTGACTGCATTACCCTCCTGGCTGCTTCTTACCTGTGGCTGCATCCCATCTCACCCGCAATCATCATCTCACCTCATCCGTGGCTGCACCTCATCACACCCGTGGCTACACCTCATCTCATCTCACCCGTGGCTACATCTCGTCTCACCCGTGACTGCATCTCGTCTCACCCGTGGCTGCATCTCGTCTCACCCGTGGCTGCATCTCGTCTACCCGTGGCTGCATCTCGTCTCACCCGTGGCTGCATCTCGTCTCACCCGTGGCTGCACCTCGTCTCACCCGTGGCTGCATCTCGTCTCACCAGTGACTACATCTCACCCCTGCTACATCTCACCCCTGGCTGCTTCTCGCCCCTGGCTGTTTCTTCCCCCGACTGAACCCACCCCCGTCTGCATCTCACCCTCTGTTACACCTCAACCCTAGCTGCATCCCTTCCCCTGGTTCCATCCCTTCCCTAGCCTTCATCTTATCCCTGAACTGCATCTCCTTAGATCCTCCCCCGGACTGCACCCCATCAATTGACCCTACCTCAACCACGACCACTCACCCATCACCGGGAACTCGCCCTTGCCACACCAGATCCCCGGCTACCTCGGACATTACCCACCTCTCCTCCCCTACTCACCCCACCAGGGTTCCGCTTCTCACCTTCACTCCCATCCTCCTCCACTTCCTACTACCCCCACCCATCCTCCCACTGGGCAAAGAAATCCTACTCTCATCCTCCATCCTTCCTACCCACCTCACCCAATGCTCTGAACTATTCCCCCACTTTCAACAACACCATCTCTAGATCGTACACGCCCACCACGCAAGCTCCCCTGTTCCCACCTCCTAACCCTCTCCCTGCTCCTCCTACTCTCCGGTGACATTTCCCCTAATCCTGGCCCACCCCACCATACCACCTCACTCTCCTCCACCCCACTCCATCGACCCATCACCAACCCTCGCAACCCCCTTAACCTCCGTCCTATTCCCCCTATCCCTGCTTCCCCTATCCCCCTACCCAGCGCACTCTGGAACCCCGCTCGGCCCGTAACAAACTCACACTTATCCACGACCTCTTCATCTCTAGAAAACTCTCCTTCCTCGGCATCACGGAGACCTGGCTTACCCCCTCTGACACAACCTCCCCGGCTGCTCTCTCCTACGGGGGATTCACTCTCTCCCACACTCCCCGGCCTACCAACACCCGCGGCGGTGGCGTTGGCCTACTTCTGGCCAGCGACTGCTCCTTCTCCCCTCTTACCCCACCCCCCCTCCCCTCCTTCGAGGCACATTCCGTCCGCATCTACTCCCCCTGCAACCTCCAACTAGCCGTTGTCTACCATCCCCTGTATTCCCCTCTACCTTCTTTGACCACTTCACAACCTGGCTCCTCCACCTCCTCTCCTCCGACATCCCTACCATCATCATGGGCAATTTCAACATCCCCATCGACACCCCCAAAGCTGCTGCCTCCAGACTCCTATCCCTCACCTCCTCTTTTGGCCTCTCCCAATGGATCTCCTCCGCCACGCACACTGGTGGCCACACACTTGACCTAGTCTTCACCCGCCTCTGCTCCCTCTCCGACCTTGCACACTCAACCCTCACCCACTCTGACCACAACTTACTGACCTTCTCGTCCCTCATCCCCCCTACCACGCACCCCCCCACCCGCACACTCCCCCACCCCTGCAGAAACCTTAAGCTCATAGACTTCCATTCACTCTCAGAATCCCTCCTCCCCCTCTCTGACTTGGCCTCTTCTCACGACGCTGACTCCGCCGCCTCCCTCTACAACTCCACTCTCACCACAGCCCTCGACCAGGCTGCTCCGCTCACATTTAACACAACACGACTACAACGACAACCATGGCTCACGACTCTCACCAAAAAACTCCGACGGATGACTAGGGCAGCCGAGCGGAAATGGAAGAAGTCCCACTCCGCAGAGAACTTTGCCCTATACAAGCGTTCCCTCAATACCTTCAAGACTGCCCTTGACTCCGCAAAACAAGCCTACTTCTCCTCCCTAATTACCGCCCTGTCTCACAACCCCAAACAACTCTTCAAAACCTTCAACTCCTTACTTCGCCCCCCTGCACCTCCTCCCTCACCTCTCTGCTGACGACTTCGCCACCTTCTTCAAAGACAAAATTGACAAACTCAGACAAAGCTTTGACCCACACTCCCCTCGCCCCATCCCACCTCCAGCCCATCCCCCCCACCCAAATGCAGTTTCACCCCCATGACTGAGGACCACCTCTCCTCCCTTCTATCACGATCGCACCTCACCACCTGCGCCCTTGACCGTCTCCCCTCCCACCTCATCCCTAACCTTACAACAGTCCTCATCCCTGCCCTGACACACCTCTTCAACATATCACTCAAATCCGGCACATTCCCCTCACTTTTCAAGCACGCCCTAATCACGCCCATCCTAAAAAAAACATCCCTCGACCCTACAACAGTCTCCAACTATCGCCCCATATCTCTTCTCCCGTTTGCCTCAAAACTCTTGAACAGCACATCCACTCTGAACTGTCCTCCCACCTCTCTACCTATGCTCTCTTTGATCGCCTTCAATCCAGCTTCCGACCGCACCACTCCACCGAAACAGCCCTAACCAAAGTCACTAATGACCTTCTGATCGCTAAGAGCAAACGACACTACTCCGTCCTCATCCTTCTCGACCTCTCTGCCGCCTTTGACACTGTTGACCACTCCCTCTTACTCCAAATCCTTGAATCTCTTGGCATTACTGACCTTGCCCTCTCCTGGTTCTCCTCCTACCTGACGGGCAGGACCTTCAGCGTCACCCACTCCCACACCACCTCCTCGCCCCAACCCCTTTCCGTAGGTGTCCCCCAAGGCTCGGTCCTGGGACCACTACTCTTCTCTATTTACACCCTCGGCCTAGGCAACCTCATCGAGTCACATGGCCTCCAATACCACCTCTACGCCGACGACACTCAGCTCTACCTGTCTGGCCCGACATCTCCCCTTCTATCCAAAATTCCTCACTGCCTATCCACCATTGCATCCTTCTTTTCCACCCGCTTCCTCAAACTCAACATGGACAAGACAGAATTCATCGACTTTCCCCCTCACAACCCTCCCCCCCTTCCTGACCTATCCATCACCGTCAACGACTGCACCCTCTCACCCTTCCCCCATGCCAAATGCCACTCCCTCTCCTTCAAGCCCCATATCCAAGCCCTCGCCACCGCCTGCCGACTCCAACTAAAAAACATTGCCCGCATCCGCTCCTTCCTTGACCACAACACAGCTAAGACACTTGTCCATGCCCTCATTATTTCCCGCCTGGACTACTGCAACCTCCTATTCACCGGCCTCCCTGCCTCCTCCCTTGCACCTCTCCACACCATCCTCAACTCTGCTGCCCATCTCATCCACCTATCTTCCCGCTACTCCCCCGCCTCCCCTCTCCCCCAAGCCCTCCACTGGCTCCCCATCCCCCAGCGATCTCGCTTCAAAACCCTAACCTTGACATACAAGGCCATACACAACCTGTCCCCTCCCTACATCTCCAACCTGGTCTCCCGCTACCTCCCTTCGCGCAATCTGCGCTACTCCCAAGAACTCCTCCTCTCAACCCCTCGCATCTCCACCTCCCACAACCGCACACAAGACTTCTCTCGTGCTTCTGCCAGACTCTGGAACTCCCTCCCCCATCACATCAGACACTCCCCGACCCTGAGAACCTTCAAGAAAAACCTGAAGACCTACCTCTTCCTACAAGCCTATAACACACACTGAGACCCACTGCACCATCTCATCTCCCCCTCCTACTGTCTCCCTCCCCATCCCCTTTAGACTGTGAGCCCTCGCGGACAGGATCCCTGACCCTGCTGTACCCGTATGACTAATTGTGATATGTCATCGTTTGTCGTTGTTTGTGGTCGTCCTCGACCACCTGTTTCTGTCTACCCTCCAAATTGTAAAGCGCCATGTGTCCTAATGGCGCTATATAAATACCTATTAATAATAATAATAATAATAATATAATAATAATAATAATAATGATAATTTAATTGACAGTTTTTGTTATCACTGATCATATTGTCTGTCATGGGATTTTCTTGTGTAAATACTGTTGAAAAAAAGTCATTTAGCATATTGGCTTTCTCCTCATCCTCATCCAACATTTCACCCAGCTTATTTTTAAAGGGGCCAACACCATCATTTTTTAGTTTCTTACTATTTATGTAGTTAAAAAATATTTTGGGATTATTTTTACTTTCTCTGGCAATGAGTCTCTCTGTCTCAATCTTTGCTGCCTTGATTTGCTTTTTACAAATGTTATTTAATTTTCTGTATTTATTTAATGCCTCATCACTACGTACTTGCTTTAATTCCCTAAATGCTGTCTTTTTGTCATTTATTGCGCCCCTTACAGCCTTATTTAGCCATAGTGGTTTCCTCCTATTTCTAGCATGCTTATTCCCATAGGATATATATTGTGCACATGCCCTATTCAGGATGCTAACAAACGTTTCCCACTTGCTTTGTGTACTTTTATGTCTCAGGATAACGTCCCAGTTTATTGCACTAAGATCATCTCTCAACCGTTGGAAATTTGCCTTCCTGAAGTTTAGTGTCCTTGCAGCCCCTCTACTACACATCTTATTAAAGGATACTTGAAAACTATTATTTTATGATCACTATTACCCAAAAGTTCTAGAGTTTTGTTCTTTATAATTATGCACACCCTTTACATAGTAGCATAGTTTTTAAGGTTGAAGGAAGACTTTAAGGTTGGGGTCACATTTGGCAAGGTAATTGTGGTTGCCGCATCCAGATCCAGATGTGGTAACCGCAATTGCCTTCAGACACATTTTTAGACAAAATGTGTCCTGGAAACTGGAATGCGGTAACTGGATTGCTCCGGATGTGTAATCCGGAGCAATCCGGTTACTGCCTGGTTTGTTCATCCCTGCTGCCGCAGGGATGAACAAAGGGTTAACTGTTAATAATTGCTGTGGGCAACATGTCTCTAGGGGTGCCCACCCTCCCTAGAGACATGCTGTAGAGTAAAGTGGGCATAAGAGGGGTTAATGTAGTCTGTATAGTGTTGCCGGCTATTATCGGCTTTGTGAATTTTATGAATGAAGGCGGCGGCTCCTCACAGTAGAGGAGATACTGTACATCTATGGCGGTGTGCTGCCCATAGACCTAATGTTAGAAATTTCATTACCAAGGACAGGGGCTCATACTGTACGTACATAACGGAGCCGCCGCCTTCATTCATAAAATTTACAAAACCGACAATAGCCGGCAATACTATACAGACTACATTAACCCCTCTCATGCCCACTTAACTGGACAGCATGTCTCTAGGGAGGGTGGGCACCCCCTAGAGACATGTTTCCCACAGCTATTATTAACAGTTAACCCCTTGTTCATCCCTGCGACAGCAGGGATGAACAAAGCATACGGCTGCCGCAGGCATTCACATATGCCTTGCGGCAGCCGCATGGGCTCCCGTAGGAGCCCATTATAGCAATCCCAGCTGCGGTTTCCTAGCCGCTGCGAAAACTGCAGCCTGCATGATTTTTACTGCAGGCTGCAGATCTGCAAGCGGTAACTGGATCGCATGTAGTGCAATCCGGTTACTATAATGGGCTCCTATGGGGAGCGGTTTCTGATCCGGTTTTGAGCTTTTTGACAGCTCAAAACCAGATCAGGATTTCAAAATTTAGCCGCAAGTGTGACACCATCTAGTTCAACCCATAGCCTAACATGTTGATCCAGAGGAAGGCAAAAAAAACCCATGTGGCAACACTAAGCTCCACAATGGAGAAAAAAATTCCTTCCTGACTCCAGATATGGCAATCAGACTAATTCCCTGGATCAACGCCCTATCAAAGAATCTAGTATACAGTACTGTGCAAATTAATTGGGACAAAGCAAAAAAAACACATTTTTGAATATTTAATAATAAAATGTTATAATGAACTGTTACATACTAAATTTAAGAAATATGTTCTCCTTTAGCAGATATGAGATTTTCAATGTGTTGTGGCATTGATTCTACCAAGTTTTTGCATAAATTCTTCAATTTTGCATCATGGAACCACACTTGTATGGCACTGTTTATTATTATGGCACCTATTTATGTTTATTAAGAGTAATAATTCTAGACCGCTTTTGTGGAGTAACATCCATTTTTACAGGCACAAATCACAGAGAGAAAAAGTACACTAAACCACTCCTCACAGAAACAAGCTCTCCACTGAAGCTGAGGGGGCAGCTAGCTGTTATTTCCTGACTAAAACCAGTCAAACCACATTTTGTTACTAAAGGTTGTACACTCACACCTGTTCAAATCAGTTAAAGCTGGTTTGAATCACTGACTGGTAACTAACTTACGAATTTACTTAAAAAATACTTTGTCCCAATTAATTTGCACAGCACTGTATATAACTGGTAATATTATAGTTTTCAAGAAAGACATCCAGGCCCTTCTTAAATGTTAGTTGTGAGTCACTCATTACAACATCATGTGTCAGAGAGTTCCATAGTCTCACTACTCTTACAGTAAAGAATCCACGTCTGTGATTATGATTAAACCTTCTTTCCTCCAGACGTAGAGGATGCCCCTTGTCCCAGTCTCAGGCCTAAGAGTAAAGAGATCATTAGAAAGGTCTCTGTACTGTCCCCTCATATATTTATACATTATTATAAGATCACCCCTAAACCTTCATTTTTCCAAACTAAATAACCCCAAGTTAATAACCTGTCTTGGTATTGCAGACCCCTCAGTCCTCTAATGACTTTTGTCGCTCTTCTCTGGACCCGCTCTAGTTCAGCTATGTCTTTCTTATACACCAGAGACCAGAATTGTACACAGTATGCTCAGGGTACTGTTACACGTCGCAACATTGCATGCAATTTCACTGGAAATTTGCTGGTTGCAGTGAAATCATGCACACATTGTTCTATTTTGTGGCTGTGTACAAATGTAACAATGTGTCCATGATTTCATTGCAACCAGCAAATTGCTAGTGAAATTGCATGCAATGTTGCGACGTATAACGGTACCCTAAGTGTGGTCGCACTAGTGACTTGTATAGAGGTAAAATTATGTTCTCCTCATGAGCATCTATGTCTCTTTTAATGCATCCCATTATTTTATTTGCCTTTGCAGCAGCTGCCTGACACTGGCCACTAAATGTGATTTTGTCATCTGCTTATACACCCAGGTCTTTTCCAGTGACAGTTTTGCCCAGTGTTTTACAATTAAGCACGTAATTATACCTTTTATTTCCTCTGCCCAAGTGCATGACCTTACATTTATTTGAGTCTGTAACTTTTGCCCAGGGTGCGGTATTTTGAGGTTTCTGGCAGGGATGGTCACCTGTCTATAAAGCAACAGAAGACATCAGAGTAGTGGTGAGTCTGCTGGGCCGTCGGTGAATAGTGAAGCTGTGGCCGACCTGTGAAGTGATTCCCTGGAGAACGCAGTCTCGGATGCGGGAGCGGAGCTGAAAGTGGCCGTATATCTGTTATCTTCTACACTGTTGTGGATAGGGGGTTGGCAGGGTAATCACCTCCCCCATCCCCCTGTGCAGTAAGTCATCCTATGTTTTTCAATAAGGAATTGTTATTTGTTTGTCCCAAAAGGGAAATCTGTGCTGGTGCAAACGTTTTGTTCATATACATAGTTGTGCAACTGAAGATTGCTTGGAGAGATATACACCTCATTACTCTATATCTGTGCTGCTCTTATTTTTCTGTGATAGGCAGATAGATAGATAGATAGATAGATAGATAGATAGATAGGATAGATAGATAGAGTTTGAAATACTAATAATAGCACAAAAAAGCAAAAAACACACTGTTTGGTGAACACAGTCCTCCCAGGCAATATTCAATTGCAAAAATTCATAACACTGCAAAAAGCTACTCATCAAAGTTCATATACTTCTGTTTTTGACCCTTGTTCTTACATTACATAGGATTTATATCAGGGAGAGGATTGTAGTGTGGGTAGGAGACTGTTGGTAATGCCCATGCCATGCCCCCTCTTCATACAGAAGTATGAAGGGCAGGAATGCAGAATGATTATGTAGCCCAGAGTGGCCACACCTCCTGTTCTCAGCAGCAGCTTGACGGAATCTTCTCTCTGTCCCCAAAGGGAGGGATGAGTGCTGAGGAGCAGATACAATTTTATTGATTTACTAGATTCTAAAGAATCAGGTAGTCTAGAATCCATATATATAGTTTATTGTTAAAAAATTAAGAATAATACAATTAATTCATGATATCTATTCATGAACTATGTATAGTTGTAGGATGAATATTATTTTTGGACAATTGAATTATTATATTGTAGGGCTCTTGGTACACCGACTGGTTAATACTTATACTCAGTAAGTAGCTTGATTTAAAAAATCAATATTGATATTCTGCGTATCAGCCAGTTTATGTTTGCCCATCAACCACGTCAAGGTGGCCCTACGTCTCATGGGTCTCTACTCTAACTAATTCCTATTTATGAAGACTAAAAGCTGTTTTAGAGCAGCATTTTTTAGCTATTTGTAGAAGGTGGGGATATAATAAATACAATTTCCGCACTTGACACCTAAGGGCTTACTTGCGACACACTTGCAGCAATGCTGATGCAATGTATATGGAACTTGCGATTAACCTGCCGTAAATGCGGCACACATGGCCTCGGCAGGTGCACGAAATGCAGCCGCTACAAAACCGCAGGTCAGTGCGGTTTTTGCGGCCGAAACTGCCGTAACCACGTATGTGGCACCTGCCGCAAGTGAACCACAAATTCCATATAAATTGCATGCAGCTTACGGCAAATGTGATGAGGCCTTAGGCAGCAAGTGCAGAAATTGTGTTTTTTTTCCACCAAAACTTCCACAAATAGCCGAAAAATGCTGATGTTAAAGCTAAATCTATAATTTTCTATCTATATATGAAAATATCTATCTATATGTACAGAACACACCTTGAGATGGAGATGTGTGTGAACAGCCATCCCACCCGTCTCTTAGCTGTTCACAAAAACCTCTCCCAGTGAAAAAAGAAATGCAAATTTCTCAGCACCTATAGTGCTGGAGCTTAAGATTGTGGTTCATGGGCGTGGCCTAACCACTCATGGTGTAGGTCGCACAGCGCTGGAGCTCCAGGCCCAGGAACCGAGAAACAGCTCATAACGCCGACCCAGCTTACCTGTTCCCGTCCCGGTGCACGGATATCACCTGCTGATCACCCGGTGAGTCTATGGGGAAGACCAAGACCGGCTACCGCGACCCTAACAGGCGCATTGCAGACTTCTTTGCTGCCCCCCTCCAGATCTCACAAGGGGAGAAAATGGCGCCTCCTTCTCCAAGAGCAGCCCGCGCTGCCCGCAGAGACTCTCAGATGGCCCCATCCTCCGGTGCTGAGGGAGAGACTGCTTTAAGCTCCAAGGCCCCGGTCACAGCAGCTCTTCTAAAAGTCATGCTGGGGGAGCTCAGATCGTCCCTCCAGGCTGATATGCGCTCCATGCTGTCGGAGCTGAGAGGAGAGGTGGAGGAACTGGGCACCCGCACAGACAGGCTGGAGCGCAAAATGGAGGAGCTGGTGGCCTCACACAACGAGCTCTGGGACGCTCATGACTCACTGCACTCCATGGCCACAAAAACCCAATATAAGACTCTGGACCTGGAAGACAGGTCCAGACGCAACAATGTAAAGCTAAGGGGAATTGAGGAATCTATCCCAGCTGCAGACCTCAAGCCATTTCTGCAGGATTTCATAATGGCAGTTCTCCCTCACACCAACAAACAGACTGTGGTTATAGACCGTATCCATCGCATTCCTAAACCGCCCAACCTGGGTCCCTCGGTCCCCAGGGACGTATTGGCACGAGTGCACTTTTTTTAAGTTAAAGAAGAGTTCCTCTCAGCCCTGAGGGGGAATCCTGCACTCGAGGATCGCTTTGCCCGCATTGCAGTTTACCCGGACTTATCCCCTGGAACTCTGGCCTTGCGCAGGGCATTTGCCCCATACACGGCAATTTTGAGGGATAAAGGCATCCCTTATCGCTGGGGGTTCCCTGCGAGGCTCCTGATCAGAAAGGATGGCGTTGTGACGACCTGCCTGACCCCTCCTCACGCTGCAAAGCAACTGTCTCAATGGGGGCTGAGACCACCGGGCTCTCCTTCCTCGGCAAATCCCCAAGACCTCTCCCTGGGAAAAACACCAAGCGCCGTGTCAACCCAGACTGGGACGTCGCCTGAAAGGACAAGTCGCTGCAGGTTCCTGGTTCTACTTTTCCCGCCACCTTTTTGTTTTTCTTTAGTCCGCTAACTTGGGACTTAACACGAGTTTTTCGTCTCTTGTAAGACGGATCATTCTGACTGTTCTTTTTTTTCTCCTCAAGTTTTTCGTTTTCTCCTTTTCTTGATTCTGAGCCTCCTCAGATCAAGGCCCCTTTGGTGAGACTGTTCTCTACTCACCTAGGCATCCAGCCGTGGCTGAATGGACTACGTAAATATGGTTCTATGTTTGTTTGTCGTATCTGTGTTTCCCCCCCTCCCCTCCTCTCCCCTACTTTTTTGCAGGCAATGTAATCTCCTCTTCTATGGGCTTCCATGTGTTACGAATCTCTTTATACACGACAATATTGTAAGCATAAAAACAAAATTGTATTATGAGTATCTCCCTAACCTCTATTAATGTTAACGGCCTCAATTCACTGGGTAAAAGATCGTTAGTCTGGCGCCAATTAATTAAATCACGCCACCACATAATTTGCCTACAAGAAACGCACCTTCTCAACCGAGATAACGATAGGATGCAATGCGGTTGGTACCCACATCAGTTTTTTGCGAGCAATAACTCCAAAAAGGCAGGTGTGGCTATCTTCTTTAATAAATCTCTCTCCTTCCAGTTAGTAAAAACAATATCTGACCCACTAGGTAGATATTTAATAATCCTGTGTATTATTAACAACGTTCCCTATACCATTGCATTTGTGTATGCACCCAATATCGGCCAACACAAGTTTCTTAGAAAATTCTTTCAGATTCTTAGTGAAATACAGCATGGTTGCAAACTCATTGCTGGGGACTTTAACATTCCTATCTCTAAATCTCTAGATTGCTCTTCTCCCTCAGTCTCCAGGGGAGAGATAGGCCCTCTCGTTCATTCATTTGGCCTACATGACATATGGCGGTATCTCCATTGTGGCGAACGAGATTTTACATACATGTCACCGAGGCATGGATCCTACAGTAGGATTGACTTTGTGTTAGTGGATGATATTGCTCTACCACATTGCTTATCTGCATCGATAGGCAACATCTCATGGTCGGACCATGCCCCGGTCTCAGTTTCCTTGACTGACCCCTTAGCCATTTCCCCCCCTTCACAGTGGCGTCTAAACGACCACTTGTTAGTGGACCAAACCAACTCATCCTTTGCTGAAAAGTCCCTCAAAGAGTTCTTCTCTTTTAACGACACCGAAGAGACACAGATTGATAACTTGTGGTTTACGCCAAAGCGGTGGCCAGAGGAATTTTCATAAAAATGGCAGCAATAGCTAAACGCAAATACACTAAGACCCTTCAAGACGCACTCTCGCTTTTGGCGGTTCTGGAGTCTCGTCAAAAAACAGATCCCTCACAAAAAAATCTCTCTGACCTCTCTGCCATTAGACTCCAGGTTCGTCAGCTTCTGGTGCAGAGGTCAGAGAATGCTCTCAGGAAGTCGAGGGCTAAATTCTATACTATGGGTGACCGGGCCGGTGCCCAATTAGCCAGGCGTGTCAAGAAAAAAGAGATACAATCTAGGATCCCATACCTGACCAAATCAAACTCCTCCCGTATCTACAATCCCATTGACGTCGCAGATGAATTTGCCTCCTATTACTCCTCTCTTTACAACCTCAACTCAGACCCATCCATTCCCCAACCTTCTCAATCCACTATTTCCTCCTTTTTAGAAAGGGCAAACCTCCCCAAAGCTTCATCAACACAGCTCTCCTTCCTAAACGCTCCCATACAGGACTCGGAGATCCACCAAATAATAAAAGACGCCAAAAAAAAAAACAGCTCCCGGCCCGGATGGATTCTCATTCTCCTATTATTCCCAATTCCTTCCAATCCTCACCCCATACCTACATCGCCTATTTGATTTTTGGGCCACCTCTGGCTCTATTAAATCAGAGGGCCTTAAAGCTTCCATTGCTACCCTCCCAAAGCCGGGAAAGACCCCCACCCCCCGGCCAACTTCCGCCCTATAGCCCTTCTCAATACAGACATTAAAATTTATGCAAAGCTCTGGGCCAATAGACTTATGACTATCCTTTCTTCCCTTATTCACCCTGACCAAGTCGGGTTTGTACCGGGCAGACAAACGAGAGACGGCACGAGGCGACTGATTGATCTGCTGGATGTGGTGGAGAGGGGCCAACTCCCCAGTGTATTCCTGTCCCTTGACGCCGAAAAAGCGTTCGACAGGGTACACTGGGGATATCTACACAGTACCTTAGAGAAGTTCGGCTTATCAGGCCTGATTTCTAAAGCCATTATGGCACTCTACTCTAATCCCTGCGCCTTCGTTAGAGCTTCAGGGTTCTCATCCCGTACCTTCCAAATTACTAATGGTACACGACAAGGTTGTCCCCTCTCCCCCATTGTCTTTGCCTTGATCATGGAGCCCCTCACTGCTATAGTCAGACAATCCCCCTACATTAGGGGTATCCCAGTGGGAGACTCTGAGTACAAAATAGGACTATACGCAGATGACGTAGTATTCACTTGCACTGACCCGTTATCTTCACTAAAAGCAATCTCCTCCCTTTTGCAAGACTTCTCCGAAGCGTCATTTTATAAACTTAACTTAACCAAATCCACTCTCTTTCCATTATTTCTTCCTCCCCAATCCCAAACACAAATACAATCTTCATATTCGTTCATTTGGTCACCATTGGGGTTCACCTATCTCGGGATAAAATTGACGCGCCTGGCTGATATCATTAGCGTCAACTCCGACTCGATTGCTGCAGAGCTAAACAAAGACATTGAGAATTTCTCCAAAGGTCATCTTTCTTGGATGGCAAGGATTCAGGCCGCTAAGATGCTACTGTTGCCTAAACTCATCTATCTATTTAGGTGCCTCCCTCTATCTTATCCTTCCAAATACATATCCCGGTTCCAGACCATATTAGACAGATTTATTTGGAACAAAAAACCTCATAGAATCAAACGTCAACTCATGTCCCTACCCTATAATAAGGGGGGCTTGGGCTCACCAAAAATAGCTCTGTACCACAGAGCCGCCCTTCTGGAGCCTGTTGGGAATTGGTGGAGTGGAGACTCTGCGCTCCCCTGGCTCATGATAGAATCTTTTCATGCACCGAGGGGCTCTCTTGCCTTACTGTTGGAGGCGCAGCTGCTCTCTCCAGGTACCCTACCCACTCCCCTCCGCACCATGGTGGCAGCGGTCAAAATCTGGGTAGCGGAGTGTCCCTCCTCCTTTCCCTCAGTAGCCAAATATGTCTCGCTCCAAGCGACTACATGTGCCATACCTAACCTGAATCTGTCGGTATGGTTGGAATGCAGGATAAAACAAGTGGTGGACCTTTTCCACCCCACTGGAATGAGGTCTTTCCCGGATCTAAGGAACCAGTACCTAATCCCAGACTCGGCGTTATTTGTCTACCTACAACTCCGTAGCCTTTTACGTAATAACCATATATTCCACAACTCTCTAGAGTTAGTGGACTCTCCTGCCCAGCAGTTCTTTAAACCGGGAACCAGAATGTCGCATGGCCTATCGATCTTATACAAATCCTTACTATGCAATAACTCCTCCCAAAAACTTCAATATATGTCCTCATGGGAATCTTTACTTTCCTTCAAGGCCTCCCCCGAAGATTGGCAATTCGTAATGACTCACTCATTTAAATTCTCCTTGTGCATAGCCCATCTAGAACTGTCTAAGAAAATACAACTCCAGTGGTACTTAACCCCTGCAAAAATGGCCAGATGCCACTTATCCTCCTCACCACTTTGCTGGAAGGGGTGCGGTAACAATGGCACTCTAACCCATGTGTGGTGGGAATGCCCACAGGTGCTCCTCTTTTGGAGACAGGTTGAGTCATTGCTGGCTGCTATTTTGCCCTTTCCCTTCACGTTATCCAAACAATTGGCGATTTTGGGTATATCATTATTTGATTCCCCCCCCCCCCTTACAACCTATTGTATCAAACATATTGATTGCGGCTAGACAACTGTTGGCTGCCCACTGGAGGTCGGTCACGGTCCCATCCAGGGCTGAACTCATAGCTAAGATTAATCTTCACTTTTGTCACGAAATAGCGGCTGCTGACACTCTCTCAAAGAAAAATAAGGTTCTGACCTGGTGAGACCCGTGGACTGCTTCCCCCTTCGCCTCAGACCTACATCCTTCATTACTTCCCTCATGATTAATTTGCTGTTTGTTTTTTTTTCTATACTGTTATATCCTATCTGTAACAAATTGCTGTTTATCTTTGTTTCTTCAATTTATATGATGCTCTATTAACTACCAATCGGAACTCAGAAGTGTATTCTTGTTGTGCCTGTTTTTCCCCATATTTTCCCCTCTTCCCTCCCCCCCCTCCACCCCTTTGTTTACATTACTCATTTCTGTAAACTCAGAAAATGTTTTGTTTTACTTTTTCCACCAATAAAAATTTGAATGGTTAAAAAAAAAAAAAAAAAAAAAAAAAAAGATTGTGGTTCATATCACCAAATGCATAAATTTGCATGATACACATCTATCATCTTTTACTAAATGTGTGGTTATATATATATATATATATATTATATATATATATATATATATATATATATATATATATATATACACACATACACTATGAACTGTCTAAATAAAGGATTTAAGATGTAAAACTAAAAACTATATATGTTACGTGGCTATTTTCTAATTAAGTACTTGAAATATATATCTATGGTGAAACTAATTTTTTTTTGTCTTATATATCTATGACTAAACTAATTTTTTTTTTTTATATATATATATATTTATCACTAAACTAAATATATCTATGACTAAACTAAAAAAAAAAAAAAAAAAAAAAAAAAAAAAAAAAAAAACTTACACTAAAACATTTTTATACACAATATTTCGTGTAAAACTTTGGGACTATCAGGCAGTAATTGTCCTTGAAGTGGTGTATTGACCACTTTGACCCTGACATTGCAACGCTGTTTGACTCTGGAAAATGCAACATAGAGTTGACCATGGGCAAATGCTGGTTCTGGAAGATATATCCCAACTCGATTGAGGGTCTGCCCTTGGGATTTATTAATGGTCATTGCAAATGCTGGCTTAATCGGAAATTGTCTACGCCGTAATTTGAAAGGTAATCCAGTCTCTGATGGACACAAATTAATTTGTGGAATGAATACCACATTTCCTGCTGCTGAGCCACAAATTACTTTAGCTTGTATGATATTGGCATGTAACGCAGTGACAATCAGCCGAGTACCATTGCAGAGACCTTTCTTGGTGTTGATGTTTCGTAATAACATGACAATGGTGCCAACTTTAAGTTTTAGCCGATGTGAAGGCATTCCAGTTGGTGTTAGTGAATTTAAAAATTCCACTGGGTATTGGTCGAGGTCATCAGCTTCATCAGGATCGATGGAATCATCACTGATATATTCACTATAGTCACCTGGCAAGCGATCTATGACGTTAGAATTGACTTTCTCAACGTCTTCATTTTTTGGACATAAAATAGCATGAGAAGCAGCAATATTTATGCTCTCGGTGTCATTCACAGCAATAGAAAGTTTATCTCCAAAAATATCAGTGATTAAAAAGCCAGTGCACACCATGTCTGGAGGAATTTCAAAGACATCGTCTCCAAGGTTATCTTCATTTGACAGCTGTCCATTTCCCAGTCGAAGCAACCAACTGCTGTATTCAGGATCAATGGAGCGCATGTTGTTGATAAGCGGCAGTCGAGCAAAAAGTTGCCATGTTTGTGAATATTTAATACAGCTCTCTACAATATCTGTTCTTGATCCATGAGCAATGACAGGAAGACATTGTCTAAAGTCTCCTCCAAGAACAATAACTTTTCCTCCAAATGGTGTTTTCTCTTTCTTAGCCACATTCGTTGTCATGATGTCTTGTAAAAGTCTATCGATGACATTCAAGGCATGTTTAGATAGCATTGTGCACTCATCAATAATAAAAAGTTTCGTATTATGCAAATGCTTAGCCGCATCGGTATAATTTTTAATCCTGGAAACAGATGTTTCATTCACAGGTATTGGAATGCCATAGAGAGAATGTATTGTTCGTCCCCCTTGTAGCAAATTAGCCGCAATTCCTGTAGTGGCAGCAGGTGATACAATGTTTCCTTGTCCCCTTAGAAGATGTGGGAGGAGATAATATATATAGGTTTTTCCACTACCACCAGGACCGTCAAGGAAAAAGCACTTGGGTGTTACATTATTGTCTTCTAAAGCCTGATTAATGGTATCATAGGCCAAAAGTTGTTCCTCATTGAGAGTAGCTTTCATCTCAGCAGCTGTTCTTAGCTCATAATCCTTATCATACTGCGGGAGCAGTTGTGGTTTCTTAGCTGGGCGTGGTAAATTGAAATCAGTATAACTTTTCCCGTGAACTTTTAGAACATCTTGGACATCTGTCATAGCATATCCTTCACAATTTATACAGTCTTCAATGTTGGAGTGGTATGCACGACAGTAGTCTTGTACAAAGTGTTCTTTAAATTCATCCCACAACTCAAGGGATTCGCTGGAGGGCCAAATATACAGATATAGGCAAAGAGGTTGCGAAGCTGTGCAGGCATATTAAGAATACAGGCATCAAGTAAGGTATTTCTCCAGACACTATCATCGAATAGTAATCCAAGTGCTAATGCTGCTTCTTTGAAGGTTAGATGTATGACTCCATTGACAGTTTTAAGACTCTGAAAACTGGTTGTACCTTTCACATGCAATAACAACAACCATAAATAGTAGCGTTCCTGGTCTTTGAGACTTACAGTATACATTCTGCCAATAATAGAGCTACCTGATCGTTTTCTTTTTTCCCAAGATCCTTGTTGCCAAACATACCATTCAGGAATTTCGTGGTAAAAATACTTATGAGCATGTTGGTCGTCCTTATTAAGATTAAAGTAGGCCATAAGTGTAGAATTGGTATGAAGCTTTTGTTTGATGCTTGGAATGGAGTCATCCTCATGAAAATAGAGTTGATGAGAATGAGGCAGATGGACGGCAAGGCGAATTATGCTATAAGATTGCTTATGCATAGGATAAGCAAAGATTCTCCAAGCTGCCTCTGGTGCACTAACATATCTTGAATCCATGAATTGATGTGTTTCATCATGTTGGATGTTCGTCTGGCAACTTTCAAGATTGGTTTCATCATGTCCTTTATACACGTACTTAAATAAATATTTCACACTTTGAATGGAACCACAAACTTCGACATTAATATGGCACTTGTATTTTAATAATAGGAAAGGATTGTATGGCACTACCCACAATTATTAATCATCTTGGAATGGTGTTCAAATGAAGGACCCATGGATCTGCGATAAGTAGGATAGGCATCCTTAGCAATGATGGTAGATGGTTGTAAATCTTTTGGGAAACCTTTCGTACACTTTCCATTATCCATACAGGGAGAGTTGGGGTTGTGTTCTCCACAGGGACCATGTATCATGTGTTGCATAACATATTTATGGAGCTGAGGGTAGTCGGTAGGATGAGGAATTTCTGCCCAGATGGTATTGTCTACGTCCTCCTTAGTTCTTAATTTGGAGTTGCTGTCCAGAATAATTAAAATGTGAGCATGTGGAAGGCCACGTTTTTGAAATTCAATTACATGAACCATAGCGCAAACTTTCCCAAATAATCCGTTGTGAATGTCTTTGAAGAGTGCTTCCAGTTTTATTTTGAAAACACGGGCCACCAAATCAGGTCTGTGCTCAACACGCTGCCAAGGTTCCAAGTTCTGAGTAATCTCACTCAATTTTGGATTACAGGTCATGGTGATGAATAGATCAGGGCGACCATATTTAGTTACAATAGCCATGGCATCCTGGTACCGCTGCTGCATATTCCTGGGACTGCCTTCAACGAAGATGGTAAAATGACCGTTTTTCCAATGGGGATGCCCTTCTCAATGGATTTTTTCTGGAGATGTTCCTGGAGTTCGCAATAATCCTCTACTTTCAAATCCTTTTGGTGTTGACGGATATAATTTAGGCGATTAGCCTCGATTTTCACATAAGCATCCACTAAGTACTGCTGAGTGAGTTTGCCACCATTCAGGATTGGATTAAACTGATTACGGACAGACAGCACATAGCAGTAATATTGCAGTTGTGTAATCCTGCGTGGACTTTGGCCTTGATGCTTGAGTCCATCATGCCAGCCCTGGTCTCCGTAAGGGAAAAATAAAGGATAGAGTAAAGCATCTAAATTACTGTGTAGAATGCTGACCTGTTGTGTTCTTGGCGCCAAAGGATTTTTGGGGTCCGGTTTTAAATGTATTAAAATATCATGATGGTGAATGGTGGCTCTCCATTGTCATTTTCAAATACGACAGCAACTTCATTGACAGTTGGATTATTATATCGCCGAGGGTCTTGATTCCGATCTTGTCTAAGGGCCATGATGATATTTGGCATGAGAGTGCCATTAGCTTCAGCTTTAAGATGTTCCTTCATGTTCCACATCCCGTAACATTTTGCAAGCAGCAACAAAGGGATTCACATTGTCTAATTGAAGAGCAATTATACTCATCAAAGTGGGATGACATTTTTGATTTTGTTGACAGTTTAAACGTTGTTCATTCGCAGTATCAGTATCCAAAATATACAGTTGGGCATAAGCTGGAAATTGATCATCAGAGGGATGTAGTGTTCCAGTACGATGATATATTTGTCCATGTATGCGGAAACAGTAAGGGCCATGTCCAGGTGGAGGGGAAATATTGGCACCCATGGAGGCGAAAGCAAATGAGCTGTTAATACTACAGATGTTTTCCATGAGATTCTTACTGAACTCACTCTCCCCTGTCAGCAATCGTTTAAAGACCTCTGGATATTGGGGTATAGGTATATGGACTTTACCCTTGTGACAACACAGAGTAAAATTTTTATCTGCTGGTATCTCAGCATTAAAATGGAATGCTTCACAATGTTGACATAAATAGTTCATAGGACCACAGGTGTGTTCTACTACAGTACTGTCATCATTGGTAAAACCTGTAGGATGTAGAGGTTGTGGTAACGGAGCATTGGAATGGTTCTGTAAGCCAACATATATAAAGCGTGGACCTGGTGGAGGATCTTCACTGTCCACAGATTCAATCACTGAGGAGTTGGAAGGTGTATCGTGGTCAGGGTGTATCAATGTGGAGGTGCAAGGGTTTTTTTTGCGCCGTTCACGGCGTGCAGCAGCTGCATTTGGTAATGGATTGTTTGTTGCCTTAGAAGAGTCAGGTGTGAAGCATGTCTTATAAGCATACTTAACGGTGTGCAGGCGACGGCGTTTATCATTTGGAGTGTCGGTAGGACAGTGTTTGCGCTTACTGTGCAGATTTACCAACGGTTGCAGGAGGTTCAGGCACGCACTTTCAATGAATGGAGACAAAGAAGCTGTATTGTGGGCAGAATCTATGACTGAGGACGTGGAAATATTATGTTTGCAACGTTGATGGCGTGCAGCAGCAGCTTTATTAGTTAATTGATTAGTTTTTTCCTCAAAAGACTCATTAGTGGCGCGTTTAATGAAAGCAGCATTAACAGTGTTCAGGCGCTTGCATCTGTCCTCTGTAGTCTCATTAGCACGCTGTGTGGCCTTACGTGCGGCATCGGCGGCTTTTAGCTCAGCGTCATTAATATACTTTCTATCACGCCTGATCTTACGTGCGGCATCAGCAGCTTTTAGCTGTGTGTCATTAGTATACATAACAGTGTCCAGGGTCTTGCATCTGTCCTGTGTACTCTTGTTAGCACGCTGTGTGGCCTTATGTGGGCATCGGCGGCTTTTAGCTCTGCGTCATTAATATACTTTCTATCACACCTGATCTTACATGCGGCATCAACAGCTTTTAGGTGTGTGTCATTAGTATACATAACAGTGTCCAGGGTCTTGCATCTGTCCTCAGTACTGTTGTTAGCACGCTGTTTGCGCTTACCTGCGGCATCGGCGGCTTTTCGCTCTGCCTCATTAGTATACTTTCTATTACACCTGATCTTACGTGCGGCATCAGCAGCTTTTGGCTGTGTGTCATTAGTATACTTGCTATTAGAGCTCATGTTGGCAAAGCTAAAGAGCTTTAAGCGTGGTAGTGGCAAACAACAGGTTAATAAGACGCAGTGTCAGGTAGTAGGAAAATAGCCAGTTAATAATTGGCAATAGTTCTTTGCAGGAATGCAGATATTAATAATAGGCAGCTTATATTGCAGAGAAATTGCTCAGCAATAATGGACAATGTCCTTATGTGGCAAATAATAGAGCAATATACCCAGTGTACAGAGTTGGCACAGAAGAGGTTAATAAACAGCAGTCTCTCAGTATAACAGTCAGTGAACAATAGGCAGTATATATAGAAAACACCAAACAGAAGTTCAATATTGGTGTGAAAATGTCACTGAACCACTTCACAACGAAATATATATAGTGTAGGTAAATAGTCTTAGCTCTTTTTTGACAAATTAGGCAGGAGCTTGAAGTGTGACGTCACTGGGACCGCCTCCACGCAGTAGAAACTCTCTCTGAGGTAAAAATTCAAAATGCGCGCCTTAAAATGGCGGGCGGAGTGTGTCGCAGTGCGGCGTGATTCTGATTGGTCGCTCGCGGCAGGCGCCGACCAATCAGAAGCGCGCCGCGAGACAGGGCGCCAGGTTTAAAATCTGAAGTGAAAAGATGGATTTTAAAGATGGCACCGTTCGGTGCGGCGCTATGCTGATTGGTCGCCGCCAGCCGCGAGCGACCAATCAGAATAACGGGGCACGGAGCAGGTGCGAGGTAGCCGGGAGCCGAGGTCGGCTCCCGGCTATCTCGCGCCCGCTCCGTCGTTGGCGTCGTTCGGCGCAGCGCTATGCTGATTGGTCGCCGCCAGCGACCAATCAGAATAGCGGCGCGCTGTATGGCGGCATACTTCAGATACACTGACTACAGTGTATTTGAAGTATGGCGCCATACAGCGCACCGCTATTCTGATTGGTCGACGCGCGAAGGCGCCGATAATCAATAGCGGCGCGATCATCCGCCATATTGAAATACCTGAGTACAGTGTATTGAAGATCGCATACAGCGCGCGCTATTCTGGTTGGTCGGCGCGCGAACGCGTTCAGCGGCGACCAATCAAATAGCGCGCGCTGTATGGCCATCCTTCAAATACACTGTACTCAGTGTATTTCAAATATGGCGGCATTGATTGCGCCGCTATTCTGATTGGTTGCCACGCTGAATGCGGCGACCAATCAGAATAGCGCCGCCAGCTATGGCGCCATCTTTGAAATACACTGTACTCAGTGTATTTGAAGTATGGCGCCATAAAGCGCGGCGCTATTATGATTGGTCGCCACGCTGAATGCGGCGACCAATCAGAATACCGGTACGGGGAACGGAGCGGGCGCGAGGTAGCCGGGAGCCGACCTCACCTCCCGGCTACCTCGCGCCGGCGGAGCGAGCGCGAGGTAGCCGTAGCTCGGCTCCCGGCTACCTTGCGCCGGGGATCTCCGTGGCGGGGATATCTGCGGCTCAGCCCGGGGAGCCGCGAGCCAGCCGGGATTGTCCGGTACCGCCGCCGCAATTCTGATTGGTCGCTCGCTTGCAAGCGACCAATCAGATTCAAGCCGCGGCACGGCGCTATGTTTCAAAATCTAAGAATTAAAAAAAAAAAAAAAAATGTGAAAGATGGCGGCACTCTTCTCAGAAGAGTGGGGCGGGGCACGGCACCATATTTGAAATCCAGCAGGATTTTTTGTTTTCAAATATGGCGCCGTGCCCCGCCCCACTCTTCTCATTGGTCGCTCGCGCCTGACGGCGACCAATGAGAAGAGTGCCGGGAAACACGGCGCCATCTTTAAAATTTTTTTGTTTCACTTCTTAGATTTTTAAACATGGCGCTGTGCCGCGGCTTGAATCTGATTGGTCGCTCGCAAGCGAGCGACCAATCAGAATTGCGGCGGCTGTACCGGGCAAATCCCGGCTGGCTCGCGGCAGTACAAAAAATTGTTTTCTCCGCTGTAAGCCACATATATTGTTTCAAATTGGTAAAGTGCCCATTTTTTTCTTTCATGAATGGGCTAACAGCATTGTTATTATTATTATTATTATTTATTTATATAGCGCCATTAGGTTCCATGGCGCTTTACATGAGGAAAGTGCAGATGAAGACAAGTACAATAAATGTGGACAAGCAGGTCATACAGGTACAAGAAGGGTGAGAATCCTGTCTGCGAGGGCTCACAGTCTACGATCTTCCGATATGTGGATATGCCATTATGTGTTTACGTTTTATGAATAAAATCAATTAAACATTGTTGCTAATCTTTCCTCCAGGTCACTTACATTTTCTTAAAGAGGACCTGTCACCAACCACACATGGTGATCTAATTACAGCACTGGATGCAGCATGTCTGCTGCATCCAGGCAAGAGGTCCCCCAGCCCTTGAGCCCCCCTGTACTCCGAGATAATACAATCTGAAAACTAAACATGGAGCAGGGCAGGTATAAGTGGTTATGTCACAGCAGGAGGCGGGGCGGCCGGCCTCCTGCTGTGACATTACCGCCCATCCCCGCCCTGCTCCATGTTGACCATGGAGCAGGGTGGGGAAAGGTGGTGATGTCACTGCAGGAGGCGGGGCAAAGCAGTTAGCACTGCAATAAGCTCTGTGTACTATGCAGCAGGCGAGGGAGACAATGATTGGCATCAGGGAGGCAGGGGTGGGCGAATTAAACATACAGGGTGTGTGAAACTGCCCTTTGACTTCAGCCACAAGCCACCTCCTATTTGGCTCCACAATGTAAGTTATCTCGGGGTACAGGGGAGCTCAAGGGCTGGGGGAGCCCTTGCCTGAATGCAGCAGACATGCTGCATTCAGTGCTTTAATTAGATAACCATGCATGGTTGGTGACAGGTCCTCTTTAAAGTGTCGAACATTGGATCATTTTTAGTCAAGAGAAAAAGATGTTTTGTTTTCCATGTCCTCCATCTCTTTATGATTTTTTAAAATAAATATACTGTGTCTGCAGCACAATTATAATAATAACAAATGATAAAGAATGCCAACAGTAAATATCACTGTGTCTTGTAGACATGCCACCAAAGTTAAAGGCAAAGTCACCAAAGAAAAAGAAAGGAAAGAAGTCGAAGGTTGGGACAGGTAAAGTTGCAGCACATATTATAAATGAGATTGGTTGCATTATTTTCTAGGTGTACCTTTTTGTGTCATTATACATAGGTGTATTCAACAGATTTTTTTTATTGATGTCTAATCTACTATATAATCACCAATAATATGTGTCACAGACTTCCGGCGCTTATGTCGCTATCCCACAATGCACTGCGGCACCATTGTGGGATAGCGATACAGGTGACAAAAGTGAGTGACACAGACCTCAATCCACTGTCGGGAGATCAGCGGCGCTAGCCGCCGATCTCCCGACGGTAGCCGCAGCTCATTACCTGCCGCATGGAGGTCAGCGGCGACGCAGCCGGGAGATGAGGGGCGCAAGCCGCTCATCTCCCGGCTTCTCGCAGCGGAAGTGTCCCGACCGCCATATTGGAACACCCAAGTTCCGATATGGCGGCCGGGATTCAAAACTCCCGCCAAAGCGAGTCACGCGCCAACAGCACTGATTGATCGCGGCAACCAATCAGCGCTCTTGGCGCGTGATTTAAATCGCACTTCACTGATTGGTCGCCGTGGATTGCGATGACCAATCAGCGAAGTGGCGCGAAGCTTAGCAGGAGATTTGAATAACACGCCACTCAGCCAAATCAACGGAGCGGGATTCAAATGTCCTGCCAAGCTGCGAGCCGCTTCGCTGATTGGTCGGTGACAACCACGGCGACCAATCAGCGAAGCAGCACGTGATTTAAACCACGCTTTGCTAATTGGTCACCGCACTGAGCGGCAACCAGTCAGCGAAACGGTTTGCGCCTTGGCGGGAGATTTGAATTCTGTGCTGCTCAGCCATTCAGCGGCGCGGGATTCAAATTTCCTGCCAAACTGCACGTTGCTTCGCTGATTGGTCGACGCCGACTGCGGCAACCAATCTGCTGAGCGGTATTGGTGGGCAGGTTTAAATCTCCGCCAGTACCATGCTGCTCAGCTGATTGGTCAAAAGCCGGGCAGTGCTCGACCAATCAGCTGAGCGGTGCGGTATTGGCGGGAGATTTAAAGCTGGCTCAGCTCAGTGGTTAGCACTGTATGGTGGCTCAGTGGTTAGCACTGTATGGTGGCTCAGTGGTTAGCACTATATATGCTGGCTCAGTGGTTAGCACTGTATGGTGATTCAGTGGTTAGCACTGTACGGTGGCTCAGTGGTTAGCACTGTACGGTGGCTCAGTGGTTAGCACTGTACGGTGGCTCAGGTGTTAGCACAGTGTGGTGGCTCAGTGGTTTGCACAGTGCGGTGGCTCAGTGGTTAGCACTGCATGGTGGCTCAGTGGTCAGCGCAGAATGGAGACAGAGTGGTCAGCGCAGGATGGAGGCAGAGTGGTCAGCGCAGGATGGAGGCAGAGTGGTCAGCGAAGGATGGAGGCAGAGTGGTCAGCGCAGGATGGAGGCAGAGTGGTCAGCGCAGGATGGAGGCAGAGTGGTCAGCGCAGGATGGAGGCAGAGTGGTCAGCGCAGGATGGAGGCAGAGTGGTCAGTGAAGGATGGAGGCAGAGTGGTCAGCACAGGATTGAGGCAGAGTGGTCATCGCAGGATGGAGGCAGAGTGGTCAGCGCAGGATGGAGGCTTGGTGGTCAGCACAGGATGGAGGCTCAGTGGTCAGCTGAGGATGGAAACTCAGTGGTCAGCGCAGAATGAAGGCAGAGTGGTCAGCGCAGGATGGAGGCAGAGTGGTCAGCACACGTCCATCCCCCCTCCCATCCGCTCCGGTCTCACCCGCACCCGGTGTTTACATCGCCGCCGGAAGCTACAACAGGTAATGAGCGGTCATGTGATTGACGGGCTGAAGTGACGTGGCCAGAGCCTGTCATATGACCACTCATTACCTGCTGTAGCTTCCGGTGGCGATGTAAACACCGGGTGCGGGTGAGACCAGAGCGGGGGGAGAATGGAGCGGGGAAAGCGGGAATGGAGTGGGGAGTGGGGGTGGAAGGGAGCGGGAAGGGGGGGAATGGAGCCGGGGGGAGGAGATGGAAAGAGAGGGGGGGGAGATGGAGCAATGGGGGGAATGGAGCGTGGGGGTGGGAATGGAGCAGCGGGTGGCAGTGGCGGGCAAGAGGGGGCCGGAGGTGGGAGCACCCGCAGGCAGGTGCGGGCAGGAGGAGGCTGACAGCGAGGTGTCTGTGAGGCCGAAATCGTGCGTCGCTGATTGGATCGTAAAAGAAACCATCTAGGAGGGCAGATAATTTCAGACCTATACTTTTCGAAGAAAGCAACACTGAATAACTTGGTGCCACAAGCATGGCATATGATACAACTGACATGTCCATTAATATCAACCACACTGTGCAAGGATAAGTGAGAATTCTAACATCATTATGCTTAGAGGGTCATAGTTTGCTCTGTTTTTTCTTTATTTTTATTATCCTTCTTTCTTTTTTTCTTTCTTGCTTTCTTTTTTTTTTAAAGAATGCATCTAAGTTTTGCAATTTGCTATCTATTTGCATGTATACAATATGTCAAAGTTTTGCAATTTGTTATCCATCTATCTAAATGTATGCAACACTCCTGAGTTTCGCAATATGCTATTTATCTGCATGTATATCTATTTTAATATTTGTCTGTATTCTATGTGTTATACCACCTTTTGTAACATTATTCAAACCAAACAGAAATTATATTAAAGAGGACCTGTCACCAAAGCAGGCATAGTGATCTAATTACAGCACTGGATACAGCATGTCTGCAGTATGCAGGCAAGGGGTCCATAAGCACTTGAGCAGCCCTGTACCCCGAGATAATACAGTTAGAAAACTTACATGCTACAGCCACTAAGGAGGTGGCTAGGGGCTGCAGCCAAGGGCAGATTCACACCCCCTGCCTGTGTAATCTGCCCACCACTGCCAATCATTCTCTCCCTGTCTGCAGCATTTAAACAGAGTTTTTTTTTCTCTCCCGTGTAGCTCCGCCCCTCAGGGTGAGAATGATTGGCAGCGGGGTGTGAATCTGCCCTTGGCTGCAGCCCCTAGCCACCTCCTTAGTGGCTGTAGCATGTAAGTTTTCTAACTGTAGTATCTCGGGGTACAGGGCTGCTCAAGTGCTTATGGACCCCTTGCCTGCATGCTGCAGACATGCTGTATCCAGTGCTGTAATTAGATCACCATGCCTGCTTTGGTGACAGGTCCTCTTTAAACATTATAACAATTTAAATAAAAAAATAAAATAATTAAAGACCATTTGAATCGAAAGTCTTACTGAAATACTAAATGGAAGGTATTAGAATAAGGGCAATATTGTTCCAGCATGCCCTTCCTTGTTTATCACCACACAGCTCTGTAGTTTTACTAAGGGCCGTTTCACATCCATGTGCCCCTGTGTTTGCCTGCCCAGCGCTAGCGTAAGTGCAAGTGCAGGTGCAATCACAAGCAAGCGGAGGAAAGCGCATTGGCACATAGATGCAGAGCCCTTGCGCTCACTTGCTCTTTTGCCGCCATTACTTCTATGGTGAGCGCACGGGAGCGGAACCCGGAAGCGCTGGTCACCTTGCACGTTTCCGGTGCGCCCGGAGTGACGCGTGCTCTCTGACTGTGCCCCTCTGCAGACCTGTGCTTCCGGGTTCCGCTCCCGTGCGCTCACCACAGAAGGTGATGGCGGCGAAAACGCAAGCGAGCGCGAGGGCTCTGCATCTAAGTGCCAATGTGCTTGCCTGTGATTACACCTAAATTGCACTTGCGCTAGCGCAGGGCAGGCAAACGCAGGGGCGCATATATGTGAACTATAAAATACGTAGAGTGCTTGGCTTGACCAATATATAATGTTAGTCGGGTGCACAGAGAAAAATATCAATAATAAAATGTATAACTCTGGCACACCAATTTCTGAAAAATGGAATCCGCAAATCCTTGTGAAATAATTTTTAATAATGAAAAAATGATCACAGTCATGGAAGTCACAGGTATTTGAAAACAAAAACGTTTTTCGGCCACACATTTTTCGGCATGGTCATAATCAGCCAATATATGTTACAAAAAAATTACTCAACAGCACAATTATCCAATCTGGTGTTGAGCTTGATACATAAAAATGAAAACCAGGTCGACATATACATGGAAAATGTTTTTCATTTAGACATGCGCCATACTGCGCCATATTAGAAACTAAGCATAGCTGTGATGAATCCAAGACTTATTATGTGATCAAATCACAGGTATTGGTACAAAAGAATCCAATTGTGGGAAGAAAATACTCTCCTGTGTGAACAAAAATACAAAAAACCTGAGATATACCTATATATCTCCATATATAATATGCAGTATATGTAAGGAGAACCATACTCAATAGATGACACAACATAGTAATAAATAAACAATACCTGTATCAATCAGATGCAATAGCCCACAAAAACAACTGGACAATGGAAGTAATAGGACAACAACCAGCACAGTTACCGCTTATGAGCTATAAGGCTCTATTTCATATGGTTGTCTGAAACAGACAAGACAATTATTACAATAATGCAAAGCAAATAATAGATTTAAATGTACCGTATATACTCGTGTATAAGCCGACCCGTGTATAAGCCGACCCCCTACTTTTGCCCCCAAAACCTGGGAAAACCTATTGACTCGTGTATAAGCCGAGGGTGGACCCCAGCACAGGTATACAGCCCCCAGCAGTGTGGTATACAGGCCTCCCCAGTGGTAGTATACAGCAGCTCCCCCAGTGGTATCAGGCCCAGCGTATATACAGCAGCCCCAGGGTATACAGCAGCCCTTAGGTAGTACACAGCAGCCCCAGGGGTATACACATCAGCCCCAGGGGTATACACACAGCCCCAGGGGTTACACAGCAGCCCCAGGGGTTACACAGCAGCCCCAGGGGTGTACACAGCAGCCCCAGGGGTGTACACAGCAGCCCCAGGGGTGTACACAGCAGCCCCAGGGGTAGTACACAGCAGCCCCAGGGGTAGTACACAGCAGCCCCAGGGTAGTACACGCAGCCCAGTCCCCTCACTGTTTGGCGCCCCCACCGCTGCGCTCATACATTACCGGTCTAGCAGCTGTCATCCTCCGGTGGCGGATCGCGGCTCCGGCTTCCATCTTCTTCTGTGTCTTCCTGCATTGTGACCGGGGCGCATCGCGATGACGTCATCGCGACGCCGGCCGGTCATGTGACATGCAGGAAGACACAGAAGAAGATGGAAGCCGGAGCCGGGAGCCGCGATCCGCCACCGGAGGATGACAGCTGACAGGCTGGTAATGTATGAGCGCAGCGGTGGGGGCGCCAAACAGTGAGGGGGACCTGGGGCTGCTGTGTACTACCCCTTGATGTTTTTTTTTTATATACCGTATATACTCACGTATAAGCCGAGGGGAGACTTTTCAGCCCAATTTTTGGGCTGAAAAACTCGGCTTATACGCGAGTATATACGGTAATAAAATTTGGATAAAGGAGTAAGGCTTAAGGTTTGTTAATGTTGCATAGCTGAGGCTCACAGCTTTAAATTGTGCCTAAAAGACATGATTCAAATGAACACATTGCTATTCATGAAACCAGTCATAGCAATGTATTATAGCCATGAAACTGAAAGAAGTATCCCCAAGGAGCTTACATTATAAAAGCGCTGAGAGTTCCACAAGAATATACTAAAACCCACCAAAGTGAGAGGAAGCAGAGGAAAGAGAATCCACTTAGCAAAGAACATCCTAGTGTAAGAAAACTTACATGTACGCCGTGGAGGGCTGAAGAGAGGCTGTGAGCCGCGCCGCTCTATTTAACACGTGCAGGATGCGACGCAACTTCCTGCTTCCGGCCTTTGGAAGGCAGGAAATCGCGCCGCGGAACGCAAGTCCGCGCATGCGCAGTGTATTATTGTGGAACTAACGTGCTGATAATAGAACAAAGGATACTGATAGCAATACATCTTGCAGGACACTCAAAAGAAGTGAAGATGCTCAAATAGGCTGTGAAAGATAAAAACAGATTAGTAAAGGAAAAACAGGAATTTGAATACAAATGGAAATAATAGTTATAGGAATATAACAAAGCTTCCTGGAGAACTTCATTCCAATAGAACTAACAATGAAAATAGTAAGTAGTGAGGGACACTCAATTAACAATAAGGGACCAATTGATCTGAGCCATGATACAGGCACAAAGAACTACAAAAATGATTATATTAGATTTATATATTTTTTTATTTTTTATACAAACACCTCATATTCCCGGTTTAGCCCCTCGGGCTCTAGAGTTTGTAATTTAAAGATCCAAAACGCCTCACGTTGTTTGAGGCGTTTAATACGGTCTCCGCCCCGTCTAATAGGAGGTACATGCTCAAGGATATGATATCGCAATTGAGCAATCGAATGACCCATTGAAATGAAATGATGAGGAATGGGAAGTAACATGTTCTAACAACGAATAGTAGATTTGTGCTTAGAGATGCGGTCTCGGACATGCTGGGTACTCTCCCCAACATATCCGAGACCGCATGGACACTTGATTAAATATATCACGAATGATGACTCACAAGTAAGAAATTCATTAATCTCAAAGATTTGACCAGTTCTTGGATGTGAAAAAATATGACCCTTCACTAAATTAGAACATTGTAAACAATGCCTGCAAGGAAAATTGCCTTTCTTGGGCGTGGACAAAAAAGATTGTCTAGATTTGACCATTTGCGAACCAACATCAGCTCTTACTAGACGGTCACGCAAATTGGGTGCACTTATAAGACCAAAGGAGATAAGATTTGAATTCTGGAATAGAGGGGTAAGACTCACTTAGAATATGCCAATGTTTAATTATAATGTTTTTAATGAGATTGTTGAAGGGATGAAAATTATTGACAAAGGCTAAACGTGGATCAGCTGGTCGAGATGAAGTCAAAACGCGTGTCCGAGGAGCAGCAATTGACGGGGGATATCCCTTGTCAATGAATCTACGAGTCATGTCTGCATGTCGCTGTACTTTCAATACCGGGTCGGAGACAATCTTGTCAATGCGTACATGCTGTGAGTGAGGTAGGAACTTTTTTAAATGAGATGGATGACAACTACTGAATAATAGGAGGCTATTTTTATCAGTAGGTTTGCGATAAAGGTCTGTACTCAAAAGACCATCATCAGATTTCAAAACTAGAGTATCCAGGAAGTTAATCCGATTATGATCAAAATTAAGTGTGAATGTTAGACCTGGTGTTAAAGAATTGATAATATTATGAAATGAATGTAAGTCATCTACAGAGCCAGGCCACACCATAAAGACATCGTCAATGTAACGATACCATGTCAGGCAATGTAGAGGCATAAGAGAAACAATCTTCAGAAATGTATCCTCAAAAAAAGCCTTAAAAGCATTGGCGTATGACGGGGCAACATTACTCCCCATTGCTGTACCCTTGACTTGAAGCATAAAATTGATCCTGGAACATGAAGTAATTTTTTGTGAGGATAACTTCCAAAAAATCCAAACACATGTCACGCTGTAATGTAGTTAGACTCGAGACATTGGTTAAGAACCAATTCATGTCAAGACGACCCTCATCATGTTTAATGCTTGTGTACAAATTATTAACATCAAGTGTTACCAAAATACTATGAGGAAGTATTCTCCCCAGTGTTCTCAATTTTGTAAGAAAGTCTGCTGTATCCCTAATGTAAGATGGGATACAAGGAATTAATGGGGCAATAATTTTATCTACCATAATGGCTAAAGGAGCCAAGAGTGAATCGGTCAGAGCCACTATGGGTCGGCCTGGAGGATTATATAGGTCTTTGTGCACTTTTGGCAATACGTAAAAAACAGGAATTGAACAGTGTGCAGGTTGCAAGAATTCAGCAATCTTGGTATCTATAACTGAATTAATCAAATAATGATCAATTTTAGTTTTAAATAAAGCTCTAATGGAGGATGAAGGATCCCTAGCCAAAGGTAAGTAGGTACTAGTATCTTGCAACTGTCGTTCAATCTCTGCTACATATTTAGTGTGATCCATCACCACAATGGCTCCACCCTTGTCTGCGGGCTTTATTTCAATTTGTTCATTTGATCTTAACTGGCGAATTGCCTGCGATTCTAATGGAGATAGATTATGTCTAATCCTGTAATTGCCACCCTCAATATTTGACCAAAGTTTCTCTGTATCTTCGAGAACTAATGCGGAGAATGTCTCCACTGGGTGGTATGAACGTGGGGGACGTAAGTTTAAATCCTTAAGTGTAAATCCCTGTGGAGAACTAGAGGTGGAAGAGGACGGAGGTGCAGGTGACACATATATGTGAACTAGGCCTAACAGTTCTTCTAAAGTTTGCTAATTCCCTTGGGGTAGAAAGTAACAAAATCTAGTTGAGAAATTACGTTTAGTGTTAAGTGCAAAAGGTCCTATGCATATGAGAAGTTCATGTCTGAGTCTTGAGTAAACGTCACGTATATCAGATTAAATGCTGATTTGCTATAGTCCATTAGCCAATTCTCATGTGTGATTGGTGACACAAACAAGTTTTAAACTTGAGATAGGATACCGGGCACTGACCTTTCTGAGGCTTCATGGAGGGGCACACACAATTGTGTCCAGGAATCTGGGGTTGCTCGGCACAGTCAAAGGCAACAATTTAAAACAGAAGATGCGGCACTCATCCAGGTCCGGGTTGCTCTGCGGTTTTTATTTATACATGCACCCCCTCCCTTGCTTGTATCCACATGGTTGTATAAATAAAAACCGCAGAGCAACCCGGACCTGGATGAGTGCCGCATCTTCTGTCACAAACAGGTTTTATGTTGTTTGTCTAAACACAGCTTTACTGAAAAGGTCCAACGCATTATAAATGATCCAATTTTATAATTATTCTCCTCCTCTACATACAATGTCATAGCTCTCAACCATCCCAAATTCACCAGCACTGTTCTAATTTGAGGAGTTAGTCCCGCTGTCCTGGCAGATTGGGGCTTTGTCCCAGCTTCAACTCACACTATCTGTGCGATGATGTCCTTGGGGAGTGGTGCCGACATCTCTTTTCTTAAAAAAAAACTTTTTCCTTGTGGTCTGGTATCCCACAAAATTGAACCCACAACTTGCATCACTGCAGGCTGCATCCAAAGCTGCCTGCATTGCCATGCATGGGAGGAATTTCTACACTTCAAGCTGCAGTGCAGGCTCTGAACTCACAAGTAGTTAAAACCAATCAAAACTTAACCCATAATGATCCCAACAAAGACTACAGCTCGCCTTGCAAACAACAAGTCCTCATACAGCTCTACTGTTCTTAGTTTTTTTTTTAAACCAGCAAATTATAAAAAAAAAATATATGTTTGGTATTGTGATAATAGTTCTGACCTGCACAATCATATTGCCATGTCATTTACCACACTATGAATGAAACCTAAATATAAAACTCAAAATTCAACGAGGTGGGTGGCATTTTTTCTCATCATCTAACATCCCAACATTGTATGATAAAATTAATGGTGTAATTCAACCTAAATTTTTTACCCAGCAGATTCAGGTCAGACGACCATTACACTCAGTGCTGTGTGCAGCCTTGCCCAGGTTATAACTGGAGGCATTATGAATGCAAAACACCAGCCCCAATCACTAACAACCTCCTTTCACACAGAGGGAGTGACCACTGGTTGTCCTGCAAACACAATGGGTTCCACATAGGGCGCAGTTCACACAGGCCTGCACAGTGTATGCCCAGCCTCTTACATTAGCCCCCTTCTCAGTAGGCGGGCTGTTACGGCATTCAACACCGCTACCTGCGCCGGAACAAACGCTCCCATATGGCCCAGCTACACACAGCAACAAAAGAGTGCAAGAAAAAAAACACAATGACAAGTGCTGAAATTGTGGAATATTAGTTAGTTTTAAACTATAGCAAATTGTGGGGTATTGTTTTGTCTTTTGGTCCAAAACACGTAAGCTTGTGAGCCCCTACACGGCTCCCCACACATCACAAGTCCTATCCACTAAATTCTCATCTAAAGTGAGCAAAGGATACAAATAGAAATTAAATTTCTTACCCAGCAGATTCAGGTGAGACGACCATTACACTCAGTGCTGTGTGCAGCCTTGCCCAGGTTATAACTAAAGGCATTATGAATGCAAGACACCAGCCCCAATCACTAACAACCTCCTTTCTCACAGAGGGAGTGACCACTGGTTGTCCTGCAAACACAATTTAGTGGATAGGACTTGTGATGTGTGGGGAGCCGTGTAGGGGCTCACAAGCTTACGTGTTTTGGACCAAAAGACAAACCAATACCCTACAATTTGCTATAGTTTGTAATTCAACCTATAATGTGGCCCACAGACAAAATGCCATCATGTTGATGCAGACTTGAAAAGTTATGTTTCTTGGAAGAAAGGGAGGAAAAAACGTAACTCAAGCATGAAAAATGGCTGCAACACAAAGGACAACAACATTTCTACATGTTTACCTGCTGTTGGTAACGTAATACATGCTACCTGTATGGTGTAATTAGTTTCTGATTCCTTCTCTTAGGTTCAGTTGAAGAAAAGTTTCGGAAAGCAACTCTTGAGGTCGATGTCTTACAAGACCACCTTGGTAAGTCTCAGTGAACTTTCTTGTATAACGCTATTGAAGTGAGGTGCCCTGCTGCTCCAGCACCTTGCTTTGTAAAGGGTTAAGGCCACTTTACACACACAGATATCTGTGTCCAACTTCTGAACAGATCTCTGGTTGAAGTGAAATCATGGACACATTGCTTCCATTTTGTGGCTGTGTACAAATGTAACAATGTGTCCATGATTTCACTGCAACCAGAGATCTGTTCAGAAGTCAGACACAGATATCTGTGTGTGTAAAGTGGCCTTTACTCTTCTGTGGGTGTACTGTGTGGTGTGACACAGGTTACTCATTCATTCTCCTGCAGTCCATCCAGAGTCCACTTCTGCTGTTTCATAGGTAACACACCACACCTGTAGTCTTTTAACAAAATTTTCTTGACTGTACAAAACTAATTTTTGACGGCCACATGTCATACAGGGTATTCTCTTTTCTTCCTTTCCCTGCGGTATCTACACATTCAGGAATGTCCGACATACATACCGCAGTATCTTCACTTTCCCCCTGCCCCAGCCTTTGGCTACAGTTCAGCAGGGCCATCCCCTCATCTCTCAACACTGCTCCTTATCCAGTCCTCTGTGGGGGGTAAACCCTAAGGTCCAAGGTAGACCTCAGGGAAAACCAAGCCCTGCAGATGTGCAGGAGTTGGTCCATGAAATTTTGGAGGTCTGAGCACTTTGACCAACCTTTTGCTCTCTTCATGGTAAATGGAATCTGTTTACAGGTTTATGCTAGTCCTCACAATGATGAGCCTTGAGTAACAACAGCACCTACAGTCATATCAAAAAGTTTGGGCACCCCTTTTAATCTTACAAAAAAACAATTTTTAACAAAAAAGAGTAACAGCTATTTCAGTGTGATATATGTAATAACTGATGGACACAGTAATATTTCAGGATTGAAATGAGGTTTATTGTACTAACCGAAAATGTGAAATATGCATTATTTCAAAAATTGACAGGAGAAAAAGTATGGGCACCTCAACAGAAAAGTGACATTAATATTTAGTAGATCCAACTTTTGCAAAAATAACAGCCTCTAGTCGCTTCCTGTAGCTGTTAATGAGTTCCTGGATCCTAGATGAAGGTATTTTTGACCATTCCTCTTTACAAAACAATTCCAGTTCAGTTAAGTTTGATGGTCGCCGAGCATGGACAGCCCGCTTCAAAACATCCCACAGATGTTCAATGATATTCAGGTCTGGGGACTGGGATGGCCATTCCAGAACATTGTAATTGTTCCTCTGCATGAATGCCTGAGTAGATTTGGAGCAGTGTTTTGGATCATTGTCTTGTTGAGAGATCCATCCCCGGCGTAACTTCAACTTTGACACTGATTCTTGAACATTATTCTCAAGAATCTGCTGATACTGAGTGGAATCCATGCGACCCTCAACTTTAACAAGATTCCCGGTGCCGTCATTGGCCACACAGCCCCAAAGCATGATGAACCCTCCCCCAAATTTGACAGTGGGTAGCAAGTGTTTTTCTTGGAATGCTGTGTATTTGTGGCGCCATGCATAACACCTTGTTGTATGACCAAACAACTAAATCTTTGTTTCATCAGTCCACAGGACCTTCTTCCAAAATGAAACTGGCTTGTCCAAATCTGCTTTTGCATACGTCAGGCGACTCTGTTTGTGGCGTGCATGCAGAAATGGCTTCTTTCGCATCACTCTCCATACAGCTTCTCCTTGTGCAGTGCGCGCTGTATTGTTGACCGATGCACAGTGACACCATTTGCAGCAAGATGATGCTGCAGGTCTTTGGAGGTGGTCTGTGGATTGTTCTTGACTGTTCTCACCATTCTTCGTCTCTGCCAGTCTGATATTTTTGTTGGCCTGCCACTTCTGGCCTTTACAAGAACTGTCCCTGTGGTCTTCCATTTCCTTACTATGTTCCTCACAGTGAAACTGACAGGTTAAATCTCTGAGACAATATTTGTATCCTTCCCCTGAACAACTATGTTGAACAATCTTTTTTTTCAGATCATTTGAGAGCTGTTTTGAGGAGCCCATGATGCCACTCCTCAGAGAAGATGCAACTAGGAGAACAACTTGCAAGTGGACACCTGAAATAGCTTTTCTCATAATTGGATACACCGGGCTATGAAGTACAAAGCTCAATAAGGTTACCAAACCAATTTAGTGCTTCAATAAGTCAGGAAAAAGTAGTTAGGAGTATTGAAATCATGAAAATGAGAAGGGTGCCCATACTTTGGCACCTGTCAATTTTTGAAATAATGCATATTTCACATTTTCGGTTAGTACAGTAAACCTCATTTCAAACCTGAAATATTACTGTGTCCATCAGTTATTACATATATCACACTGAAAAAGCTGTTGCAAAAAAACAATTTTAAACAAAAAAAAAAAAAGAGTAAGATTAAGAGGGGTGCCCAAACGTTTTCATAGGACTGTATACTGTGAATAAGTAGGAAGGTGCTAATCATTAGTTGGGACAGAGCTTATGATTAACATCTACATCTTGCTTTATCAAAACTACAGCAAAAAGCCCAGTATGTGACCCTTCTATGAAATCAGAGTTTCTGCCACTACATTATGTTGCTCTCAGATGGGGCACCGAAAACCTAGCCCCAAATTCTGTGTATCCCCTTCCTGACACCTGTCATGGACGCTCATGTATGGTGTAGCAGATAGTTCTCACCACCTTACAAGTACAGTATGATGATGATGTCAGGTCACAAACAGAGCGATCTTCATTGTCAGCGGCTGACAATGCTACATCATAGCTGACACCCTTCTGCAATGGCTGTGATCACTGCTAGCATCAATTACTGCTACTTAACCATCTATATGCTGCTCTTAATAGCAACAGCAGCATCTTGATGGTTATTTCAGGGAAAGTGCTCCCTCTTTAACCCATCATTACCCAAAAAAACAAATGTGTGATGCTGATAGTTACAATGGCAACCCCTTATCAAGTAATAACCTCGGGGTCAGCCAGCTTCAGCAGCGTTAGCAGGCTGACAACTGACTTTGACAGTCAGGGGTCACCCCAGGTCATAGCTAGGCCTGAACTCTGCCGACGCTGGCGGAGATTGCCGAGCGCCGGCCACTGCAGTGAATAATACCGGAAGTTAATGACTTTTGATTTATTCACTGCTCTGTCGGCGCTCCGTAATCTCCGCCGGTATCGGCAGAGTTCGGGCTGTGCTGGATGGGTTCACTCACTGTCATAGCCCTAGCTATGACCAGGGGTGAACCCTGACTGTCAAAGTCAGTTGTCAGCCTGCTATTGCTCTGCATAGACGACGTGTGTGTATATGCAGAGCGATGTAGTAGTGCTGACATTGCGTTTTTGGACTACGTCGGACGGAAGAGGAATTTTTTTTAATAAAGATTGAGTCTCTAAGTGTAATTTTTTGTTTTAGTTCTAATAAAAAAAAATTTCTCTGTGTTGTGATTTTTAAAAAAAATTCACTAGAAATTCATGGCGGTCATGTCTAATATTGGCCTGACCCATGAATTTACAAAGCTGGCCCTAACCCCTTTACCACCCAGTGAGCCAGTGCACCAGGGCCCTGGAGGAGCTGGGTACAGCGCCAGAAGATGGCGCTTCTATGAACGTGCTATTTTCTGGGGTGGCGGCGAACTGCAATTCGCAGTGGGGTAGGGGGGCCAGAAAGCTTGGGCCTCCATGCGCTGCGGATTCCAGTCCCCAGCTGCTTAGTTGTACCTGGCTGGACACAAAAATAGCGTGAGGCCCCACGTATTTGTTTTTTTATTATTTCATACAATAATTAAATAATTCATGACATAATAAAAAGATACGGACTTCCCTATATTGTTGTGTCCGGCTAGGTACAAATAGGCAGCTGGGGGTTGGGGCCAGCCCGTTCCTGCCTGCTGTACCTGGCTGGCTTACAAAACTATGGCGAAGCCCATGTCAAAATTTTTGTAAAAATTTAATTACAAAGTAAAAAAAAAATATAATTTAGGGACTGCATCTTTATTAACCCCTCAAGTGGAGGGGTTAATAAAGTTCAGTCCATAAATGTATAGTTTTTTAATTTTGTAATTAATTTTTCAAAAACATTTTGACGTGGGCTTCGCCATATTTTTGTGTTCAGCCAGGTACAGCAGGCAGGAACGGCCTGCCCCCAACCCCCAGCTGCCTATTCGTACCTGGCTGAAAACAAAAATACAGGGAAGCCCTTTTTTTTAAATTATATCATGAATTTCATGAAATAATTGCAAAAAATTTGACGTGGGGCTTCGCGCTATTTTTTTGTCCAGCCAGGTACAACTAAGCAGCTGGGGCTGAAATCCGTAGCGCAGGGACGCCCAAGCTTTCTGTGAATTGCAGTCCGCAGCCACCCCAGAAAATGACGCGTTCATTGAAGTGCCATTTTCTAGAGCTGTATCCAACTCATCCAGGGCCCTGGTGCAGTAGCTCACTGGGTAATAGAGGTGTTAGGGCCAGCTTTGTATTATCAGCTGTCCCTAAGCCCGAAATTCATGGGGTCACGCCAATATTAGACATGACTGCCATGAATATCTAGTAAATTGTTTAAAAAAAAAACAACACAGAGAAATTTTTTTTTATTAAAAATAAAAGAAAAAAATACACTTACAGACTTAATCTTTATTAAAAAATTCCTCTTCTGTCCGACATAGTCCAATGGAGTCTTCTTCTTCTTCTTCTTTATCTCAGCTACATCTCTGGTAGAGAACATCTACCAGAGATGTAGCTGAGCTGTGCAGCCATGGGAAAGTTCATGTGAGGTCATGCAGTCAAGCATGAACTCACATGAACCCTCTGCGGGCACCGTGCCGCTACTTCAAATGAACAGCTGATCAGCATTATCTGATACCTCAGCTGTTCATTTGAAATTACAGGCGGGAAAGCTGGCAGTGAGAAGACTTCACCGCCGGCTTTCCCGGTCTGTGCTGTGCTCCCTGATGTCCCCTCCCTGATCCCTGGTGCTTTGCTCCCCGCCCGGTCCTAACTTAGGACCGGGCGGGAGGGGGCATCAGGGAGCGGGGAGCACAGAACAGACCGGAAAAGCCGGCGGTGAAGTCTTCTCACCGCCAGCTTCCCCACCCAGGTCCTTTGCTCCCCGCTCACTGGTGCTGCACTCCCCGCCCGATCCTAAATTATATATATGTATGAGGAATTATTACTAAAATGTAACTTTTAATGATAATCTTAAAAAAGGAGACAATAGTTCCAATCAGAGGTGTGCAGCTGACTTTCTATAGGGGAGGGGGGAGGGTAGAGGCACACGTGGCCCGACCCTATCCTCTCCCTACCTTACCCTACCTGACAATGGAGTTTTATACACGTACAAAACCCCCTAGATGGTGTCCCCGTTCCACGGCGGCTGTCCCTACTAACCCTTAGCTGATGTCTAAAGGTGCAGGCCCATTGGTACCCTATACCTCCTTACAGCAAAGATCTAATGTCATGCATATATGCTGGAAGGTATCACAAAAAAGGGGGCTATCCTCCGAGTTAAGGGTCTATCCCTTTAACTTTGTGGCCTCAAAAAACGGCCACCTAAAGGACACGAAAAAGCAGCTGTTTGGAGAGATAATTCCTTCTTATCTTAAGATTGTGGAGGTGTTAGGTGTCATACCATACTGTCATTAAGTTCCTCAATTCCCATACCAATACAATGTATTAGCAATAAACCTAGCAATTGTTAGGTACAAAAATAAATAAAAACAGCATTACTTCACCTTCACCTTATATCTCACACAACAAACTCATTGCAACATGTCACCTTAGTGGAATACAGCTAAAGCTCTGAGAAAGCCAAATCTACCAAGTCCGCTAGGGTCACTCACAGGCAGGGATACCAGTGCCCCACAGAAAGATCATGGTATAACTTAGCTTATCCTGATGTACTCGCACTTCGTCTTCACTCAATGCGTTTCCCCCACCATGGATGTAGTAGTGGGTTCCTCAGGAGTGGTTGTTAGTGGCACAGGGTGTCCGTACATACCCTGGGGCGCCCAGGGCAAAGGGTCTGATGCTCCCCCTCAACCCCTGTGTAGTGATATATGGCGGCCCTCACCCTCCTCTTAGCCATGCTTATATGCTCTCCCCCTTCAAAGAGCTAAATGAGGGGGGCGGCGCCGGTGTGCGTTCCACGCCGCGCCGCCATTACAGTCCTGTAGGCCGCAAACCGGATGTGCGTCATGTAAACACAGTCACATGACCGCTTGTCGTGACGCCACCTGCAGATTCTGGTGATCGGACACCAGCGCCCCTTCAGACCTCCAGAGGGCGATGGTACTGCAGCTTTGATGGAACAGCTCCCTGCAGGTGGAGCTGGGCCCCCGGGGCAGTGATGAGATGAAGGCAGAATCAAGACACTGAAGGCTTATGGACTCTGTACAGGGTTTACTTGTAAAAGTGCACGGACCAGGTTCACAGTTACACAGTTCTTTAGTGGGCAGCCGGCCGGGTAGTCACTGAGGAGAATAACGTCTCTTTGAGATTCCCAAAGAGTGCCTTCTGCTTTCTTTCACTGTTCTCTTCCTTGCACCTCCTTACTTCCTTGCGCTGCCCTGCACAGCCCGCTTGTCTACCAGGCCCGTTGGGTGCTATGAGGTACCCTGCTTTCTTCTTCGTGAAGGGGGAGGGGATCCCTTCTTTCTTCTCTAAAGGGCTCAACCCTGTCTAGTGATCCTGGTGAGGCTGCACGTTCTGGATGGGGGAGTCAGGACTTATAGTTAAGCCCTCGACCTACCGGTGTTGACGGCTCAGGGTTAGACTCGCCTGCACAGCGACTAGGAGCCGGTTAGCCATTGTGGACTAGGATTCCCCCGGACTAAAGCAGGTCCGGCACTGAGTCTCCTCCTTCTGTCTGGGTCCTTCTCTCTCTCTCTCCACAGACATTCTGCCTGGTCTCATTCTCGCTCTGCTCACACTCCTTCCCCCTTGGACTGGGTCTCTCAGTAGAGGAGTTAACCCTTTAGTCCCCTGCTCTGAGTGTGTGAATTCAGATTGTGTTGCTTCAGGTTTCTACTACTTCCCACCAGGACAAAAGCATACTGCACCTTCTGTTAGGGGTGCAGTACCCTTTTGTAGTGCACTGACTAGTGGGGTGCTACACTAACAAGCACTGGTCTATGCAGGTACATTAATTTATATATTCAGTCATACTATATTCTTCCTTACTTGTTTAATTTTTCCTTTTCATATTGTTGGGCTCTCTCCAGTGAGGCTCCTTTTATGATATTCTTTTAATTTATGTTTTTGTTATATCCTAATTAAGTAAATGAAGTATTTTTATAGTTATTTATATGGTTTCTTTTTTGAGGGATATAAGTTATTTTTCATCTTTCTGCATTATATGTTAATTATAAACAGGAACTATAGCTTATGCTATTTTTTATATTTTGGACATGAAAAGAATTAACTACTACTGTTCATGTTTATAGGTACCGTTACACCGCACGACTTACCAACGATGTCCGCGGCGATCTCGTGGACGCGCCCTATTTTTGGCAGCATTCCAACATCGCTGGTGAGCTGTCACACGTGTAGATATCGTGAACAACTCACCAAAGATGATGTGAGCAGGGATCGTTTGCAACACCCGCAACCGATCGCTGCTCATTGCTGTGAAAGGGCGAAGTCATCCGTGACATCGTTATCTACTTATATAATCCGCAGTTGGGATTTCGGGCGTTGTAGCCGAATCCCAACATGCTTTGCGCGGGACTGCGAGTGATGACGCGCAGCGTCATCACGAGCCGCAGACCCGCACTACTCTAAAAAAAAAAAAAAATCCTCACCTCTACCCGAGCCCGCGCTGTCTCCCGCCGTCTCCCGCCGTGTTCCGCTAGGCTCCCGGTGGCTGTGCAGGCTCCCGGTGCCTGCAGTGATCTTCTATCTACTGAGAGTGAAGGACCTGTGGTGATGTCAGAGTCACGTGACACCAGCTTACTCCAGGCAAATCGCGGGTCACGTGACTCTGACATCACCACAGGTCCTTCACTCTCAGTAGATAGAAGATCACTGCAGGCACCGGGAGCCTGCACAGCCACCGGGAGCCTAGCGGAACACGGCAGAAGACGGCGGAACACGGCAGAAGACGGCGGGGGCTCGGGTGAGGTGAGCATAATCTTTTTTTATTTTTTTAACCCCTGCCTTGCACGAGCGCACCACAGACACCTGTATACTCCACCACCACACACGCTGTACACTCTGCCACCACCACAGACGCCTGTATACTCCACCACCACACACGCCTGTATACTCTGCCACCACACACGCCTGTACCTCTGCACCACCACAGACGCTGTACACTCTGCCACCACACACGCCTGTACACTCTGCCGCCCCACCACACACGCCTGTACACTCTGCCGCCACCACCACACACGCCTGTACACTCTGCCGCCACCACCACACACGCCTGTACACTCTGCCGCCACCACCACACACCCTGTACACTCTGCCGCCACCACCACACACGCCTGTACACTCTGCCCCCACCACACACGCCTGTACACTCTGCCGCCACCACCACACACGCCTGTACACTCTGCCGCCACCACCAACACACCCTGTACACTCTGCCGCCACCACCACACACGCCTGTACACTCTGCGCCACCACCACACAGCTGTACACTCTGCCGCCACCACCACACACGCCTGTACACTCTGCCGCCACCACCACACACGCCTGTACACTCTGCCGCCACCACACACGCCTGTACAACTCTGCCGCCACCACACACGCCTGTACACTCTGCCGCACCACACAGCCTGTACACTCTGCCGCCACCACACACGCCTGTACACTCTGCCGCCACCACACACGCCTGTACACTCTGCCGCCACCACACACGCCTGTACACTCTGCCGCACCACACACGCCTGTACACTCTGCCACCACCACAAGCTCCTGTACACTCTGCCACCACCACACACGCCTGTACACTCTGCCGCACTCCCACACACGCCTGTACACTCTGCCGCCACCACCACACACGCCTGTACACTCTGCGCCACCACCACACCGCCTGTACACTCTGCCGCCACCACCACACCGCCTGTATACTGTGCCGCCACCACCACACACGCCTGTATACTCTGCCCACACCACACACACACCTGTATACTCTGCCACCACCACCACACACGCCTGTATACTCCACTACCCACAGACCCACCTGTATACTCTTCTACCACACAGAGCGCCTGTATACTTTACTACCACAGAGTCACCTGTATAATCTCCTACCCTCAGAGCCGTCTGTATACTCTGCTACCCACAGACCCGCCTGTATACTCTGCTACCCACAGAGCCCCCTGTATACTCTGCTACCCACTGGCCCGCCTGTATACACACAATCATTTCACCTGCTCCCGATGCAATTGCATCGGGCCTTTTTACTAGTTACGGTATAAAAAAGGGTAATTGGTCACAGCACCAAGTGTTACTTGCTAGACCTTTCCAACTTCCAGCCAGCACCTGGACGCACGTCCACCCGGAGAGTTCACATCCGGAACATTATGAATTCTTAAAGTAAAATAGACAGCGCCACAGACCTTTGATGGTGAAAATTCTTGTGTCTTTTTATTCCATGGTCAAGAGAAGCGACGTTTCGACCACTCCTGTAGTCTTTATCAAGCTCAGTTTGTTTTACAATTGACCTCTTTAAATAGTGCTCTACCACACCCATAAAACAGTGTGAACCAATCACAAACCACATTCAACAATTAGTACAAAAAACATCAAAATACATTAGAAAATCCATCATAAAATTACATACAAAGTGTTACACATGGTTACCTCATTTTTCCAAAATAGATTATACATCATAACCAGCATTATATCAGAATCCAAAATTTTTGAATCAATACACAGGCACATAAACAGTTAACACGGGTGACCAATCAGTACACGCCAGCAAGTTGTCGTGCCAACCTCCATGTACACAAACATGGGAGTTAAACCTAGTGTGGTAATCAGAGAATCTCCAAAATCCCTGACATCCCACACTGTATCATTAACACCGTCTCCATCACTCTGGCTCTGACTCCACAGCCCTGTATCTATCATACATTTAATGGTATTTTTGGTTGATAATTGTACAAGATATCCAGGTACCTTAATGAATTCTTCCCTAGAATCATTACCCACAAAAGCAAGGAGAGCAGCATAACCTTTAGTATAAAGCACAAAGCCTCATGCAAAGCCTCATGGTAACTACTTACATCAGTTTATGGCATAATGTGATCATTTAATTGTATTTTTGACTGCTTGTTAACATTCATTGTCTACCATTGAAGCTATGTGTGTTCATGGTCTAAATCATTAGCATTACAGAGACAAGTGACAAGACAGGCTCAACAGCGCAAGTATGAGCTGCATGGAAAACTGAAAGAATTGCATGAAGATATACAAGATGAGAGAGATGAAAAACAGGCCATATATTATGGTAAGGAATGGTGAAAGAAACTCTTTGTCTTTCCAGACAGGCAGTAATTTCAACATTTGTACTTTTATAATGTCTTTTATCCGAAACTAACTGCACAACATGTTTTTCTATTAATACCTATCAATCAACTATTCATTATTTGTTTTTAGAAGTCAAAGAAGCTGGTTTTAGACTAGATCTCCCTAAAGCCCCCGTTACACGGGGCCACATCGCCGTCAATTACATAGGCGACGTGGGGGCGTGGCCTATTGACGGAGATATCGCCCCTACGTCGCTTCATGTAAAGGGGCGGTGCCGGGCGGTCTCCTGGTTTCAGAGCAGTGCTCTGAAACCAGGCGACCATCATGGGGCGATGTGTACACATCACCCCATGTAACTGGCCACCGGCAACCTGTCAGGCTATGGGAGCCATAGGCTCCCATTGTCCTGCATCGCCGCTGGGGTTTTCAGACACTCCAGCGGCGATGCCGCCTGACAGCTCGCCGGTGCTGGGCTGGAGGTGTCACCCCATGTAAACGGGGGACGGCGACGCTGGCGGGGCGCCAAAAACGTGCGCGCACCCGCCAGTCGCCGCCGACAGTCCCCGTCGCCAGGTGTTACGGGGATTAAGAGGTACCGTCACACCAGGTGACATCGCCGGAGATATCGCAGGCGACGCACGGGAGCGTGCACTTTTTTGGCACTCCACCAAAACAATTGGCGATGTTTCAGGCAACGTTGCTGTTGGGGTGTCTAGAAACCCCAGCAGGGATCCTGTAACATGGGAGCCTATGGCTCCCATCGCCTGTAACATCGCCAATCGCGATTTTACACGGGCTGATGCTTACACATCGCCTGAGAGTGGTTGCCTGGATTCACAGAAGTGCTTTGAAACCAGGCGACCACTGTCAGCCGATTTTTCGGCGCAATATCGCCTCTTTATATGGGGTGCCTCACCGCCGATGTTGCTGATGATAGACCACGCCCCTGCGTCACTGGCGATGTCATCTGGTGTGACGGTACCCTTAGGGTACCATTACACGTCGCAACATTGCATGCAATTTCTTTGGCAATTTGCTGGTTGCAATGAAATCATGGACACATTGTACTATTTTGTTGATGTGTACAAATGTAACAATGTGCCCATGATTTCACTGCAACCAGCAAATTGCATGCAATGTTGTGACGTGTAATGGTACCCTTAGGGTGCGTTCACACCCCTGCGTATTTGCTGCTTTTTTTTTACCTGCGAGCTCATCACAAACCAGCAGTGGGTGATTAAATCCAGAAGTGGAGCATTTGTTTCTATTATACCATTTCTCTGATTGTTCCACTCCTGGTTTGTGGTGAGCTCGCACGTAAAAAAAAATGCAGAAAATACGCAGCGTTTGAAGGCACCCGAAATCTGATGATCGGCATACAAGCATTCACAAGAGCTCTTAATCCCGATCATCGATCTAAGTAAATATGCTGCCGATCAGCTAAAAAAAAGAGCAAATTACTCAGCTGATTGGGTTAAAATATTGTTGTTGGCAGTTCTTCTACCCTGAGACTGAAATATGATTATTCACTTTTCATGTATTGTGACGCAACCAGGTTCCCTCCTTTCGCTCTTGATCCCTCTGCTGTTCATATCAGCATTTCTTGCCTTTCAAGAAGACCTCCACTGTGGCATTGGGAGTGTATATCCTGCCTTTCTTAGTCCACAGCACTGCATATGCAGGAAAGGCATGGTTTAGACCAGGGGTCTCAAACACGCGGCCCGAGGGCCGCATGCGGCCCCTGGGGCTTCACTATGCGGCCCGCGGCACCTTGGACAATTTAATGATGCATCACTCCAGTGCAGGGGGTCGCTGCAGTCCCCATGTGTGATGACTTCCGTCCGCGGCACTAACAAGCTCTGCCACTCAGCAAGATCAATGCAAGCTGCCAGCCAATGAGAGGCCCGCATGTGACATCCTATTCCACCATCAGCTGCGAGCCTCTCATTGGCTGGCACCTTGCATTGATCATGCTGAGCAACAGAGCTTGTCTGAGCGGCGGCTGGAGGAAGTCATAGCACAGCGGGGACTGCGGCGGCCCCCTGCACTGGAGCGATGTATCATTAAAGTGAGAAAAGTGTGAGTGGGTGTGTGTTTGAGGGTGAGTGTGTGAGGGTGTGAGTATGTGAGTGAGGATGTGTTTATAAGAAAGTGTGTATGAGGTGTGTGTGTGAGTTTCAGTGTGTGTATGAGAGTGTGTGTGTGTGTGTGTGTGTGTGTGTGTGTGAGAGTGTTTGTGTATGTGAGTGTGAATGAGTGTGTAAAAAGAAGGTAAAACTGGATGGGGGCATCACTATAAAAGTAAATCAGTACAAAAGGGGACCAGGATGCGGGACCTCACTAGAAAAGGGTATCAGGATGGGGACATCACTACAAAAGGGAACCAGGATGAGGGACATGACTACTAAAGGGGATCGGGATGGGGGACATCACTAGAAAAAGGGATCAGGATGTGGGTCATTAGTAGAGAAAGGACATTACTACATGAAGGGGATCAGGATTTGTACTTTACTACACTGAGCAAAAAATTCTGGTATTACTAAAAATATCACTTAAGGCGGCCGTCATACGCATCAATTTAATGCACTATATCGCTTAAGTGATCTGCTTTTTGATCGCTTAAGCGATATCGTTTCTGCATCGCTGCGTGCGATCAAGCGATTTTACAATGTAAAATCGCTTGATCGTTAGATTGTTGAGCCGGAGCTCATATCAAGCGATAATCGCTTGATCAATCTGCATCATCGTGGTGTGTGACACCACGATGAACGATCTCCCAGCGGCAGAGCCTATGCTGGGAGATGGTGTGGCGCCCCGCAACGAGTGCGTCACAAGGGAGTGTTGCAGCCGCAATATTCTCTGACAAAGCAGTGAAATAGTTAACTCTGAGATCCAACCCAACATACAACACCTAGAACAGGGGACCAATCCTAGGTCCTGGTGGGTGGAGTGTTAGGGTAGTGTAGTAGAACACACAATAATCTAGACAGTCAGAACAGAGTCGAGAGAGAATCTAGAACCTGACAAGAGCAGACTAGAACTTGGAGAGGAGCGGGGGCTCCGCACTCCGTGCGGGCCCCTGGGCCGTCACCGGTCGGGTGTCAGCACCTGAGGCCTTAACCACCGGGATTGGGCATATCTACACGGGTTCCCAAAAGACTCCCGTGCCCACAACTTACAGCCGGTTCACTGGTACCGAAGCTGGCAGCAGTTCACCTCTGCCACGCGAACCAGCCCCGTGGAGGAGCAGCTTTATAGGAGCACCCCACCACCAGCCAGTTTCCAGTCGTCTAACCAGCGGTGTACCCACTGAGGGATACAAGGCTCCCCAAAGCATCCAGAACGTACATCATGGATAGGGCATTGAAGCAGCCTCCCCGTACCCGATCTGGTATTCCTGGGCGACGCTGGCACAAGAAGAAGGAGCTAAGTAGGTAGAATGGAGGAACACTGCGGATCTCTGAGGAACACTATCACTGCTGAGTCCACCCGGTCTACTACTCAACCACTGTAAGCCATGTACTGCCTGCTGGTTACAGTAAAGACCCGTTGCAGAGACTATCTGTGTCCGTGTCTCCTTATGAACTATCCGTCCGCACACTAAGGTAACCGCAGCTGCCGCACAACATCTTGAGCAGCTCCAGCCCCGGGGATCACCGCTCAGCCTGTGGGGAGCGTAACATCTTGCTGCTGTCCATCCCCCGGGGGTTCCGCAGCGTCGGTAGCCCTTACCGAATCTACTCATAGGTGGCGTCACGAAGAAAACAAATTAAAACCCCTTAATCTGTTCCCGTAAGACGTCTTCAATTTTGATCTGCACTACACCGGGCCCCACTACCGGCAGGCGCGGTCCACCCGTGACAAGGAAGGAGAAGAATCGCCTGTATCAACCGGAGTCAGCCGGCCGCGGTGAGGCAGAAAATGGCGTCACGAACAGGATACGAGCAGGCCCGTTACCCAACGGGTATATTGTGCTTAAACTGGACTTTATTGTCTACAATTGGACTTTGTTCGTCCCTAAAAGAACTTTCCCGCCTTTACACCATTGGGTCAAGATGGCGCCCAAGATGGCGCTCCCGCCACAAGAAGCCGCCACGTGAAGCCCAGGAGTGAGTCAACCCCCCCCTCATTGTGGGAGGGCTAAAGACAAAAGGCGCCAAACTCTTTGTCCGCCCTGATTGCTCGAATCAACCATGGGGGCGGACCCCAAAGACTTTTCCCACGATTGGACTACAAAAGCCCAGAGGAAATGGGAGTGTCATAGACACACCGACGGAGAGAGGAGACATCTTCACCAGCTCTACCAGAACGTCTTACCGGTTGAACGGGTGTGGTTCCCTCCAAGAAGAATGGCCAGCATGAGACTCCAAGACCTGATGCGGGAGGTCGAGGCGGAGGCCAGAGCAGCCATCAGCCAACCGGGTCCGGATCCTGCCCTTACCATAGACGGCAGTCCCGACTTCTGGCTAGAGGCTCTACAAGACCTCCGGGTGCGGTTACTAGAGACAGTGGAATGGACGATTCGCAGCTGGAGCGCGACCCTAGGCAGACGACTACACCATGCGATGCAGCAGAGCCGACCGGGTACAGCTTCTCCAAGCCCAGACGACGTCACCAGCTTCTCGACCGCCTCACCCTCGCCTACCACCTGTCCTGCTCCGTCACCAGAGCCAATAGACTGTGTCATTCCGGTGGAGGCCGCAACTCGACCCGTTCCAGCGACCAACATCGCAACCGATCCCGTTCTTGAGCCGGAGCTCACAACACGCTCCATGGAAGAACTCGATCTCTACCAGGTTCCCACTGAGGAACCCGCGACATGTTTCACCACTACAGAGACAGTCGCCTGTTTTATCCCCGTACCGGAGGCTTCCCTTGCCATTGCCGAGGCCTACCGGGTAACCGGGATTGAAACACCTTTACCTGCGGAAACAGATGAAGAGGCAGGCAGCCTGGAAGTCCTGCACAACGATCCCGAGGAGAACCTTGCAGCACAGCCACCCACCGATACAGAGGATTCCATCCCATCATCTTCGCCAGCCGAGCAGCCCGACGTAGTCATCGAGGAGGTCGAGGAGGATGACGAGGAGATCTACAGTTCACCTGAGGATCTCTACACCGGGTTCGCCTGGGGAGACACAAGGAACCCTTCTGCCGGGCGATCAGCTCGGGTGCACTGGTCGGGTGCCACCGCAACAGTATCTTCTCCGGTTCCGTTGAACCGGGCTCCACCCCAGACTGCCCACCAAGCTCGAGCGGTTCAACAACCAGCACGCCGTAGTGACTTTATCCACACGCCGCATCACTCCGACGAAGAGGTACGTCGTATCCGGAGAGACGAGTGGCACACTCGACTGCAAGCCAACATGCAGGCTCGTGCCGAGGCCCGCCGCCAATCTCCACTGCCTGAACTATTCCGTAAAACCGGGTGGGTAAGCACATTTAACTTGTCCACCGGGTGGGGATTCGTATGGGAGGAGGGTGCGAGTACTGAAGTGTTTGTGGGGCGCCGTGATGTGGAATCGCACCTACCGCGAGGCCATCCAAACCGAGACTTGTATAGAGGGGACATTGTAACCTATGAGCGCCATATATGCCGCGATGGGTGGTTTGCTATACGGGTCCGGAACACTGCCCTCCATAAGTGACTGTTGTTGTTTGAACTTTGCTATTAAACGAGACTTCTTCCTGTTTGCACCATAACACCGCGACTTGGCGGCTCCAGCCTGAACTTTTATTCTAAGGGACAGCCGACCGCCCGCCGAGTCCGCGCAATGTGTTAACCTGTTCATCTACCTCACTTTTATGCAATATATGACCTGTCATTAATAAAAGTGTATTACCTGTTGTAAATTATAAAATGCAAAAACCTCTGTAATGTGAGTAGTTTGACGCTTGGGGACAAGCTGATTTAACCAAGGGGGAGTGTGGCGCCCCGCAACGAGTGCGTCACAAGGGAGTATTGCAGCCGCAATATTCTCTGACAAAGCAGTGAAATAGTTAACTCTGAGATCCAACCCAACATACAACACCTAGAACAGGGGACCAATCCTAGGTCCTGGTGGGTGGAGTGTTAGGGTAGTGTAGTAGAACACACAATAATCTAGACAGTCAGAACAGAGTCGAGAGAGAATCTAGAACCTGACAAGAGCAGACTAGAACTTGGAGAGGAGCGGGGGCTCCGCACTCCGTGCGGGCCCCTGGGCCGTCACCGGTCGGGTGTCAGCACCTGAGGCCTTAACCACCGGGATTGGGCATATCTACACGGGTTCCCAAAAGACTCCCGTGCCCACAACTTACAGCCGGTTCACTGGTACCGAAGCTGGCAGCAGTTCACCTCTGCCACGCGAACCAGCCCCGTGGAGGAGCAGCTTTATAGGAGCACCCCACCACCAGCCAGTTTCCAGTCGTCTAACCAGCGGTGTACCCACTGAGGGATACAAGGCTCCCCAAAGCATCCAGAACGTACATCATGGATAGGGCATTGAAGCAGCCTCCCCGTACCCGATCTGGTATTCCTGGGCGACGCTGGCACAAGAAGAAGGAGCTAAGTAGGTAGAATGGAGGAACACTGCGGATCTCTGAGGAACACTATCACTGCTGAGTCCACCCGGTCTACTACTCAACCACTGTAAGCCATGTACTGCCTGCTGGTTACAGTAAAGACCCGTTGCAGAGACTATCTGTGTCCGTGTCTCCTTATGAACTATCCGTCCGCACACTAAGGTAACCGCAGCTGCCGCACAACATCTTGAGCAGCTCCAGCCCCGGGGATCACCGCTCAGCCTGTGGGGAGCGTAACATCTTGCTGCTGTCCATCCCCCGGGGGTTCCGCAGCGTCGGTAGCCCTTACCGAATCTACTCATAGGTGGCGTCACGAAGAAAACAAATTAAAACCCCTTAATCTGTTCCCGTAAGACGTCTTCAATTTTGATCTGCACTACACCGGGCCCCACTACCGGCAGGCGCGGTCCACCCGTGACAAGGAAGGAGAAGAATCGCCTGTATCAACCGGAGTCAGCCGGCCGCGGTGAGGCAATGGTATCTATGGTAAACTTTGAGTTACTAAGCGCCGCGCGGCGCCTAGTAACCCGATGTGTACCATAGTTACCAGCGATCTCGCTGGTCCACATCGCTGGTGAATCTGCCTGTGTGACAGCTCACCAACGATGTGAACGATATTGTTAGGGATCGCATGTGCACGTGATGGCTAACAATATCGCTATCGATATTGAACCGTGTGACGGCCGCCTTAGTCCTACAAGGATGTGGCCCCCCGCTGAAAATGATTTTCTATGTGCGGCCCACCAACCCAGCCGAGTTTGAGACCCCTGGTTTAGACTTATCTTTGCACTCCCATGCAACTGTGACAACCATCATGGAGGTAGCAGGAAGAAACGATGACAGCAGGTGATGTGGCAGGAGGTGGATGCCTAGTACCAAATAGGGAGACTGGACATGAGGAATGTATGATCACTTTACAGTGCCTTCTTTCCCCACTCACTATATATTGGACTATGTGAGTGGGCCATAAATAAGCATGGATCGATCAGAAATACAGTCATACACTTAGTATAGACAGCCGAATCAATACTGTCCCTACATGTTCCTTCACTTGTATATGGAACACTAAAAGGACTACATCTAAGAATATCGGTGATATATAGCATCATGTGCACCAGTGAGGAGAACCAGTGTTCTTCCACTTGGAGGGGAGCAAGTTTCTACTCTTTAAGCCATGATATAAAGACTATGACAGACCATGTACAGTAAGTACTTGATATGTGTTGGAATATTATCATCTTCTTGCACCATAGAAATGACTCGGCAGCATCGGGATTTGGAGCAGCAGAGCTCAGCGCGTATACAGAGCTTGGAGACAGAGGTAGCAGAATTAAAGCTGCATTTGAGTAAGTGCAGACAGTACTTTCTGTTTACAGATGTGAATATGTATAAATTGTATTCAGGTACTTATGTTATTTGTGGCGTTGTTGTTATAAGATTAACAATAACTGTGAGATTAAGTGGAACTGTATTCTGAACCATATTTGGTGTATTTTGATCACTAAAGAGAATCTGTCAGCAGGTTCTTGCTCTTTTATCTGACAGCAACATAATGTAGGCAGAGAAACCTTGAATCCAACAGTGTGTCACATAGATTACTGGGTGCAGCCCTTCTGACACTATTAAAGCATTGCATTTTAGCAACACAGCAGAGCTTGGAGAGCTGCCCCCACCCACACCAGGCTATCTTTAGAGATTGACATTTCACAGTGAATGTAAAATCACAGGAGGGATGCATGTCAGGTTACCATGCTTGTGACAAATTAGTCCTGCAATGGTAATCAACAGGTGATAAAGCCTTTAGCTTAAGTAAACAATATCGCAGAGTCTGATAAGAAAGGCACAGTTGATTCTTGTATTATTTTTTAATTATTACACAATGCTGTCTTCAGATTACATATAAAAAAGCCTGCCGACAGATTGCCTTTAAAGCCCCCGTCACACTAAGCGAGATCGCTAGCAAGATCGCTGCTAAGTGACGCAACAGCGACCTCGCCAGCGACCTCGCTATGTTTGACACTTAGCAGCGACCAGGCCCCTGCTGTGAGATCGCTGGTCGTGTCAGAGTCGCCTGGACCATTTTTTGATAGTTGGGGTCCCGCTGGGCAGCATGCATCGCTGTGTTTGACAGGGACAACGACCAACGACCTCAATACTACAGGTCTGAGAAACAGGGTCCCAACGACCTCCGTATCATTCCGGATCGTTGCTCCGTCGCTGGTGAGATCTGACTGTTTGACATCTCACCAGCGACAACATAGCGACGCACCAGCGATCCCTACCAGGTCGTGTCATCACTGGGATCGCTGGTGCATCGCCAAGTGTGACGGTACCCTAATACTATGATTAGATATCCTGATTAGGTGTTCGATAAGTCAAAGAACAACTGAATGGCAGAACAAATGCTCAAACCTTTAAGTCGTGTTCACACAATGAGTACTTGGTGAGTTTTTTACCTCAGTCTTTGTAGCCAAAACCAGGAGTGGAACAATCAGAGGTAAAGTATAATAGAAAAACATCACCACTTCTGTATTTAATCATCCACTCCTGGTTTTGGCTACAAATCCTGAGGTAAAAAACTCATCAAATACTCAAAGTGTGCATGTGGCCTTAATGTAAAAGATCTACAACTGTGTGCAGAATTATTAGGCAAGTTGTATTTTAGACGATTATTTTTATTATTGATCAACAACTATGTTCTCAGTCAACCCAAAGACTCAGAAATATCAAAGCTTATTTTTGGAAGTTGTAGTGGTTTTTTTTTTTAGATTTGGCTATCTAAAGGCCACTTCACACACACAGATATGAGTCCAATATCTGAACAGATCTCTGGTTGCAGTGAAATCATGGATACATTGTTCTATTTTGTGGCTGTGTACAACATGGAGCAATGTATCCATGATGTCACTGCAACCAGAGATCTGTTCAGATATTGCACTCAGATATCTGTGTGTGTAAAGTGGCCTTTAGGAGGATATCTGTTTGTGCAGGTAACTATTACTGTGCAGAATTATTAGGCAACTTAATAAAAACCAAATATATTCCCATCTCACTTGTTTATTTTCACCAGGTAAACTATGACTGCACAAAATTTAGAAATAAACATTTCTGACATGCAAAAACAAAACCTCAAGAAATTAGTGCCCAATATAGCCACCTTTCTTTACGATGACACTCAACAGCCTTCATCCATAGATTCTGTCAGTTGCTTGATCTGTTTACGATCAACATTGTGTGCAGCAGCCACCACAGCCTCCCAGACACTGTTCCGAGAGGTGTACTGTTTTCCCTCCCTGTAGATCTCACATTTTAGGAGGGTCCACAGGTTCTTTATGGGGTTCAGATCAGGTGAACAAGGGGGCCAGGTCATTATTTTTTCATCTTTTAGACCTTTACTAGCCAGCCATGCTATGGAGTAGTTGGATGCATGTGATGGAGGATTGTCCTGCATGAAAATCATGTTTTTCTTGAATGATACCGACTTCTTCCTGTACCACTGCTTAAAGTAGTTTTCTTCCAGAAACTGGCAGTAAGTCTGGGAGTTGAGCCTCACTCCATCCTCAACCCGAAAAGGTCCCACAATTCATCTTTGATGATACCAGCCCATACCAGTACCCCACCTCCACCTTGCTGGCGTCTGAGTCGGAGTGGAGCTCTCTGCCCTTTACCAATCCAGCCACTGGCCCATCCATTTGGCCCATCAAGAGTCACTATCATTTCATCAGTCCATAAAACCTTTGAAAAATCAGTCTTAAAGGGATCCTGTCAGCTCCAAAACGCCTCCTAAACTACTAAAACATGTCCCTGCATCATATCACTAATCTCACACTCGTTTTGTCTCCTAAAAGCATCCTGTGAAAGTGCATAAAAACGTTTTAATACTCACTCATTAGTGATTATAATTAGCAGGGGCTATATTCTTTAGCCCTTAGGGCATGTTTTGCAGCCTGAATGAGCCAGTTTTCTCTGTGCAGCTTCTGCTGTGATGTGGAGCTAAAGGCAGGACTAATGATTTGCATTCTGTGAGTGAGAGAGAGGGGGGAGAGTAAAGCCTGCACAAGCAGAGCAAATAGACAGAGAGAGGGTGGATCATTCAGGCTGCAAAACAACACGCCCTAAGGGCTAAAGAATATAGCCCCTGGTAATTATAATCACTAATGAGTAAGTATTAAAACGTTTTTATGCACTTTCACAGGATGCTTTTAGGAGACAAAAGGAGTGTGAGATTAGTGATAATATGCTGCATGGACATGTTTTGGTAGTTTAGGAGGCATTCTGCAGGTGACAGGATCCCTTTAAAATATTACTTGGCCCAGTCTTGACATTTAATCTTGTGTTTCTTGGTTGTTTTTCAGCCTTCCTTACCTTGGCCATGTCCCTGAGTATAGCACACCTTGTGATTTTTGATACTCCAGTAACGTTGCAGCTCTGAAATATGGCAAAACTGGTGGCAAATGGCATCTTGGCAGCTTCACGCTTGATTTTCCTCAATTCATGGGCAGTTATTTTGTGCCTTTTTTTGCCAAACATGCTTTTTGCGACCCTGTTGGCTATTTTCCATGAAACGCTTTGTTCGGTGATTACGCTTCCAAAGTTTGGCAATTTCAAGACTGCTGCATCCCTCTGCAAGACATCTTACAATTTTGGACTTTCCAGAGCCCGTCAAATCTCTCTTCTGACCCATTTTTCCAAAGGAAAGGCATTTGCCTAATAATTAGGCACACCTTATATAGGGTGTTGATGTCATTACACCACACCCCTCCTCATTAGAGAGATGCACATCACCTGATTTACTTAATTGGTAGTTGGCTCTCAACCCTATACAGCTTGGAGTAGGACAACATGTATAAAAAGTATCATGTGATCAAAATACTCATTTGCCTAATAATTCTGCACACAGTGTAGTGCTGATGTGCATATTATTCCCATCATATAATATCTTAGGCTGGTTTCACACTGCAGTTTTTCCCTGATCAGGTTTGTGTGCCAAAACCTGGAGAGGCACTTGAGAAAGACGTGTGTGCACGTCGAAATGCATCGTGGGTTTTGAGAGCCTTAAGCTTGAATAATTATAACTGCAATTATTTTAATAAAGTCCGGAAAAGAAGCCAGCATCAGAGATCTTCCTTACCTCAGCGCCCAAACATACATCACGCTTCCATCTTTTTGTAAAACCAGGAGAGGAACTTGCAGAGAAAAACTATAATTGAAAGATTTACACCTGTTCTGAGTTTTTGAGACGCTCCTTGTTTTGGCACACAAACCGGATGGAACCTGATCAGGGAAAAACTGCAGTGTGAAACCAGCCTTAGGCTACTTTCACACATTGCGCATTTTTCGCGCTTTTTGTACGTGGTTTTGGGGCAAAAAGTGTAACTGCTTTCACAATTTGCGCTTTTGTTCGCTTTTTTCTGCGCGCTTTTCCCAAGCCCATTTTAACATGTGGGCAATGAGAAAAGTGCAATAAGGATTCACATGTGTATTCTTTTTATGCACGCACTTTTGCAGTGAAAGCGCATTCGTACAAAATGCACAAAGCGTAACATGTGGAGGCAGTTCAGCAAGACCCATAGATTTTGCTGGACTGCGTCTCCATAATTGCGTTTCACTGCATTTAAGCGCACATAAAAAAGCACCACATAAATGCACGAAAACGCAGTAACATGCTGCAAATACGCAGAGTGTGAACGTAGCCTTAGACATTCAGGGTTCTCATCTGTTTGCTTCCTGGAAACACAGACAATTCCCAGCAAGCCCTTCAGCTACTTAACGAGGAATCACTGCGCACTGCGAAAGAGAAAGAGGCAGAAATTGAAGAGCTGAAGAAACAAGTAGAAAACATGGAGACAGAATATGAGCAAATCCTTCATGTAAGCTATTTCATAGTCAGAGATTTTATTGAAAATATTTTTGTGTGATGCAAGAATTAGAGTATGTATATGGCTTCCAGGTATATGGGACAAAATATTGAGCTTATACTGCATTAGGCTGATTTCACATGTCCAGTAATCGTCCGTTAGAACGGATCTTGCAACATTCGCACATGGATAAAATGCGGAATCAAAAACCTTAGAGATATACTTGACAAAGATAGTAACATACATAGTTTTTAAGGTTGAAGGAAGACTTTAAGTCCATCTAGTTCAACCCATAACCTAACATGTTGATCCAGAGGAAGGCAAAAAAAACCCATGTGGCAACACTAAGCTCCACATTGGGGGAAAAAATTCCTTCCTGACTCCACATACGGCAATCAGACTAGTTCCCGGGATCAACGCCCTATCAAAGAATCTAGTATATATAACTGGTAATATTATACCGTATTATCCGGGGTATAAGACGACTTTTCAAGCCCTGCAAAACTTCTCAGAAGTCAGGGGTCGTCTTATACACCAGGTGCAGGGCGCCACCTACTGGCAGAGAGCCGGGACGGCCGCCCAGAATGTGTGCATGGTGTCCAGCCGCTCTCTCTATGAGGTGAGAGACTGGAGCAGAGCAGAGCGACACATTAGGTGACATTCCTGCCGCCCCCAGCATGAAGAAGCCCAGACATCAAACAGACTGCAGGTACAGCAGTTACTATTGCTCGGCTCCCTCCCTCCTCCTGGCTGTGAGGAGGGGGTTGTGCTCCTTGTCTGTGGTGGTGTAAGTCGCTGCTTGCAGCTTTTCAATTCCCAGAGTTGTGTATGGAGAATTGTCCTCTGAAAGTTCCTCTTCTTCAAACACAGCTCTGACTTGAAAACAAGAGGCAGATGACTGAAAAGATCAGTGCTGTGGATCCTGTGGATCAGTGCTGAAAAGATCCTGCTGTGGGGATCCATGCTGACCTAGGAGGCATGTGTGCTTATGGAGACTGCCCTCCTCCTCCCCCACAGCAGTACAGACCTGCAGGCTGGAGAGGGGCTGCTCACAGTCACAGGATTCTGACTGTCTCCTCTGAAGCTGAGGGTTTGTTACAGTGTAACCTGGCCAACTCTCTGTGATCTCCAGACTGACACACTGGCCCATTTCACATCTAATGCTGTGCTGCATTTGGCTTTATTTGCGTTTGTGTGCATTTTTAGCAGTAAAAATACATACAAATGCATCCAAAAACATCTGCTGCATCTAGGGCTGCATTTGCAAAAACGCATGCATTTTGCATTTTTGCAAACACAGGCGTTTTTGCATGCCTTTTCAATGTATTTTGCATTGAACCCTATGGGTGCGGTTTTGGATGCGTTTTTAGTGGTAAAAACACATAAAGACGCAAATAAAGCCAAACACAGCTTAGCATTAGATGTGAAATGGACCACTGTTAAAAATCTTGTGCTATGAGACTCTGCAGGCCAGTGCAGGTTTGCATTCATTGACTCCTGGCAGAGCCTCTGGAAATTGTTGAAATGAGAATCGTCATTCCTCTGGATGCCATTGTCTGACAGGAATGTTTGCCCCCTGTGCTCCCCCCCCTCCCCACCCCCACCCACTCTGGCATGACCCCTCTCCATGTCACCTACCCTCCCCCCATCCCAGCGCTGGCACATCCCCCTCTCCATGTTTATAGTATATGGAGGGATTATGGGGTGCATTATACTATATGGAGCACTATGGTGCTGCATTATAATGGGCGACTATAAATGATGCATTATAATATATGGAGACAATACTTTATGCAGGGCTATTTGACAGCTGTGTGGGGGTTATTATACTGTGTGAAGACATGTAGGGGCCATTATTCCTTATGTGGGTCCATTATATTGTATGAAGGGCTGTGTGGGCATCACAGTGGGGATCATACCCGTAGAAGTGGGGTAGTCTTATACGGCGAGTACATTCCAAACTCTATATTTTAGCTGGAAAAGTTGGGGTCGTCTTATACACCCAGTCGTCTTATACGCCGGAAAATACGGTAGTTTTCAAGAAAGGCATCCAGGCCCTTCTTAAATGTTATGAACAACTTCATCAGGATACTAAGCAGTAACCTCCCGTATACGGAGGAGTATACACCATGGAGCAGATAAATCTCTACATTAATGAAATCCAAAAATCAAGCGATAAACATCTGTATACAAATAATTTATTCAAAGAAGGATAGACAAGGGAAGGTATACACAATAAAGGACAGACAACCCACAAGGGAAGCTCCTGTTATAAGTACTGTTGCATGTAAACAATTCATAACATATCTATAGTGACACTGCAGAACTGGCAAGTAAATGCAACCTACTGCCACCTACAGAGACCATATGCAGCTCATTAGTTTTAAATTGCCAATAGGTTACAAAATTATATAGATCTATCATAGTAACCCATAGACCAGAATTATTAAAGTGCAAGTGCTTATTTTATGTTTGCTGCATTAGGATCTATTAGGTGCTCAAGGTATACATATAACATCACCATAATCACAAACACATCAATCAGTGTGGTCAGAGGTTATTACTTTTATCTTGCATAAGCATAGTTTACAATGTTCACATTTGATACATTGTTGTCCACAATCTAAGGACAGGCATACAACCTTTGCAACTAAGTACAACCTGGCAGGTACTGCAAAAAGTATCACATAGGCTAGGGTCACATTTAAAACAAGAATTGCATTCACCGCATCCAGATCCGGATGCGGTGAACGCAATGCCGGGCACACACATTTTTTTACAAAAATGTGTGCTGAATACCGGACTGCAGTAACCGGATGGCTCAGGATGTGTAATAGTTATTGCCGGGATCAGCAAACTGTCCTATGACTATTAAAGAGTTAAATTCAGTTACTAAAGGACTGTTTGAGGTCTGTAGGGGGGGCTTAGACCCCCCCTACAAACCGGCCGCCCACTTCGGTGGGCTTATCCTACAATTTCCCCCATGCCTCGGGCTCCTCTGAGCTCCGTGCATGTTCCCCATAACTCCCGCCCCCTGTATCACTATACAGGGGTGCCTGCACCCCTCTTGTATAGTTATTCCTGTATGTGTGAAAAATGAATTCTTAAAGTATAGTGTTCTGCAAATATTTACCTTCTCGTAGCCAGTGTACTGTGCAATCCATGGGCGGGGCTGTGTGCTGTAGCCTCCGCCCGCTCATTGCTTATGGCCGCCCCCTCTGGGCTTCATCCAGTGGTGTGAGGGCGGCTGCGTCATGAAAGGGGCGGGGCTAACGGTGTGTCGCGGGGTCTAAGCCCCCCTACAGACCTCAAACAGTCCTTTAGTAACTGAATTTAACTCTTTAATAGTCATAGGACAGTTTGCTGATCCCGGCAATAGCCGGGATCAGCAAACTATGCAGTTGCCGGATGGCTCAGGATTACACATCCTGAGCCATCCGGTTACTGCACAGCGGTACAGGGAATCGCTGCGAAAACTGCTGCCTGCATGATTTTTAACGCAGGCAGCAGTGCCGGACACGGCCACCGGATGGCTTGTGAAACCATCCGGTGTTTTGCATTGGCTCCTATGAGGAGCGTTTCCTGGTCCGGTTTTGAGCTTTTTGAAAGCTCAAAACCGGATCAGGATTCTATTCAAAAAATGGAAATGTGACCCTGGCCATAATATTGCAACAGTGAAAAGTTCACACCAAAGGTGCCTATCAACAGGAGCCACACACCCCGATGGCCATTTCGTAACCTTCGTCAGGGGATATTTAGATTCAGCAGAATGCGGTTTAAAAAGGCCGGCCGGCATGATGATCATCACGATCAGCTGTGTGGATGACGCGCGGTCGCCACAATGGAAGCAGAAAGCGGAAGTGTGGCCGCGTCATCGCCCAGCGCGGGCGCGTGTGTAACCACGCGGCCGCGATTAGAGAGTCAGAGGCCGACACGTCATACCGCTTCACTGTTCCCCAGCAACAAAGCCGCGCGTCACGGCTGGTCATGTGATGAGTATGTTTACTTTTTAGAAAGAGCAGAGTATTGCACTCTTGATCGCACACAGCGATCCTCTGCAGCAATTAGGGAAGCGAAAGTCACTCGCTTAAGGAACAGATGGTTTAACAACTGCATACATAGGTCAAAGTATTTATCACAAGTAAATATGGAGTATTTTACAGAAGATGCAGCATTAACATAATCAGAGCATATTAGCATGTCACAATACATGTGTAAATGTTAAGTTACGGAATTTGATGAATATATATAGTATTTGTATAACACATTACATGTATAATTACAAGGTTACAAAATTGACAAACATATATAGCACTTCATGTCCTATAGTATACAAGAATCCAATTTGCAGTTCCATAGTAGATGAAAACGTCTTTTAATAGAGCGGGTGAGATTCATGTCCACAACAGATATAACAAAAGGCCGGCATGCCTGTATATTAAAAAAGGAAAAGTTAAAAACCTGATCAGTTTACAGGTAAAGAATAGCGAAACAGAACAATGCAGATCAGAGATATGGAGCATAGCTAATGTTCTCATTTAAACCATTGGGGCGCAGTGTTCCGAGCAACCAAATCCACTTAGTCTCCAGCATAGCAACTCGTTTAGCCAGTGGCCCCCCACGAATCCCCAAATCTACGGAGTCAATCCCCCTCACCTTCAAAAGATCACCACGTGATTGATGGCACTCAAAAAAGTGTCTTGGTAATGTTTTCAAGGTTCTCAGATCTTCACAACCTTTCGCCGCCTCAATAGCCAAAACATGCTCACGTACACGGATTTTGAAAGCACGTGTAGTTAGGCCCACATATATTTTTGGGCATGGGCAGGTAGCATAATAGATAACGCCTACAGTACCACACGAGATCTTCTTACGGATACGGTAAATTTTTGTGCTCCCCGCATTTGAAAATGTGTCTGTTTTTATTATATTGGGGCATGAAACACATCTTCCACAGGGACTACAGCCCAATGACCGTGGGATATAATCTAAAAAAGTAGTATGAACATTTTTTGTATAGTGACTAGGCACAAGGTGGTCACGCAGATTTTTTGACCGTCTAATTGCGACCATTGGTCTTGGTGGGAGTATTTTGGACAAGGTACTGTCAGTAAGTAGAATAGGCCATGCCTTGTCTAAGCACCTCCTCATTTGGTCGAATTGGCCATGAAATGTTGTCACAAATCTAACTTTCCATCTCGTGCCCGAGGTCTCGTATTATAGAGCAGGTCGTTACGTGTGGCATGCTTGGCTCTGTTTGCGGCAAACTTAACGGCACGATGACTATAACCTCGCGCCAGGAACCGAATTTTCAGCTCCTCGGCACGAAGGGCATAATCATTCTCAGTGGAGCAGATCCTCCTAAGTCGGAGAAATTGACCCACCGGGACAGCGCGTATCATATACGCTGGGTGGGAAGAGGAGGCGTGAAGAAGGGCATTAGAAGAAGTAGGTTTCCTGAAGATGTTAGTGCACAACCGGCCATCTGCCCCCCTCGCCACGGAAACATCGAGGAAGTCAGCCTTATTCCTATCTATATGATAAGTAATCTTAATGTTGACATCATTGATATTCAATGTGCCAATCAAGCTATGAAGTTCAGATTCTGAACCATGCCAGATCAAAAAGATGTCGTCGATGTACCATGCCCACAAATTGACACGGCACATCGACGGCAGCCGATCTGACATGAAGAGGTCCCTTTCCCACAGCCCCAGGAACAGATTAGCATATGAGGGCGCAAAGGATGCCCCCATCGCTGTTCCCTGGAGCTGTAGAAAAAAGGACCCCTTGAATATAAAGAAATTATGCGTAAGACTGAATTCCAAGAGCTCCATGACAAGGTAGGCAATGTCCGCAGGTAACACCGACATCTCCAGGAAATATTTAGTGGCTCTCAAGCCATCAGCATGCCTGATACTTGTGTATAACGATTCAACATCGCAAGTAACTAAAAACGCGTCATCTTCAATTTGGAGGGAGTCTACCTTTTTCAAGAACTCATTAGTGTCTTTAATGAAGGATGGAAGACTGGCCACTAACGGCTGTAATTTTGAATCTATCCACTTACCGACATTTTCTAAATAGTTTCCAGATCCAGACACAATCGGTCTACCCCGAGGTGTCACCGGGTCTTTATGGACCTTAGGCAAGAAATATAGGGTAGGAACCAGGTTGTACTTAGTTGCAAAGGTTGTATGCCTGTCCTTAGATTGTGGACAACAATGTATCAAATGTGAACATTGTAAACTATGCTTATGCAAGATAAAAGTAATAACCTCTGACCACACTAATTGATGTGTTTGTGATTATGGTGATGTTATATGTATACCTTGAGCACCTAATAGATCCTAATGCAGCAAACATAAAATAAGCACTTGCACTTTAATAATTCTGGTCTATGGGTTACTATGATAGATCTATATAATTTTGTAACCTATTGGCAATTTAAAACTAATGAGCTGCATATGGTCTCTGTAGGTGGCAGTAGGTTGCATTTACTTGCCAGTTCTGCAGTGTCACTATAGATATGTTATGAATTGTTTACATGCAACAGTACTTATAACAGGAGCTTCCCTTGTGGGTTGTCTGTCCTTTATTGTGTATACCTTCCCTTGTCTATCCTTTTTTGAATAAATTATTTGTATACAGATGTTTATCGCTTGATTTTTGGATTTCCTTCTTAAATGTTAGTAGTGACTCACTCATTACTACATCATGTGTAAGAGAAAAGAGAAGGAGCGCAAATGTGAAGCACCTGATGAAGACGGTAACGTCAAAACGCGTAGCGGAGTTTGAGGGACCGTGTTTTTAATAAAGGTCTGTTCATCACAAAATTTCCCCTTGCCCTCCTTCCTTAGCGCTATCAGAACCGCAACTATTTTCTCCCATTACTACATCATGTGGCAGAGAGTTCCACAGTATCACTGCTCTTACAGTAAAGAATCCGCGTCTGTGATTATGATTAAACCTTCTTTCCTCCAGACGTAGAGAATGCCCCCTTGTCCCAGTCTCAGGCCTAAGAGTAAAGAGATCATTAGAAAGATCTCCTACTTCTGCCTTTCACACAACTCCAAACCAAATCTGCACTTCCAAATGAAGAACAACTTAATTGGAATAAAATCAACATCTTTCTTTCTAAAGGCAAATTCAACCTTAACCTGCCCCAGAATGTTGCTCAGATATTCCGCTTTGGCCAAACCAAAATCCTTCTGGTCACTCAAAAATATCTATAAGATATTCAATATAGAATCGACTTTTCTGAACTCATCAAACCTTAAAACATGGAGCAAAGAACTACAAATTCCACTCCCAATGAACACAATAGAAGACACCATTAGAACGGTTTACAAAAATCTTTCTTGTTCAACATTGATCGAATCATACTACAAAACCCTTAACAGATGGTACTTTACGCCCACTAGACTCCATCAATTTTCGAGCGATCACTCCCAATTATGCTGGAGGAATTGTGGACATACAGGAACGATGATCCACACCTTTTGGGAATGCCCTTTATTGAGTACTTTCTGGGGAGAAGTGCGCTTCCTCATTTGTGATGTTACAAACCTACACCTTGACTTGACTCCAGAACCAGCCCTATTCATGATAGGGATCAACGATATTCCATCACAATCCAGATCCCTTATTGTTCATATACTATTAACAGCCAAGAACTGCATCGCAGCAAAATGGAGAGATCCCACTCCTCCTACTCTGGAATCTTTATTGGGTATCATTACGACACACAACTCATACGAGCTCTCGTTCTCTAGAAGAAACAGCTTGCAAAAATCTTATTATAAAAATGGTTTCAATGGAACTTACTCACCAAAAATGGTCGCTTTTTTTCTACCCCTTGCATCTAGCAGATGGCTGCAGATTCTCTCAGGAGGTGACACATGCGTCAAGACACCGGTGCACAGCCCCCTGCAACCCATAACATGGGGGCGGTTTGTGGCAACCAGGCGACCAGCCATGCTAACAAGGAGGGGGCTGGTGGTGAATGCAGACACATGGACTCCACTAGGCCTCTGCCACTCACAACCAGGTGATACATATAGTGTCTGAGCAGCCTATTGGTAACGCCCCCAATCCGGGCGGGCCACTCAGCACTGAGGACATGCATCACTGTGACAGACGCCCCCTAGAGGAAAACAACCTCAACTGCAAAAGATAAAAAGATGCAGGTTGACACTAAAGATAATGTTGTAAGGTGTCAGTTGGTATTATGGCGCCAGAATATCGTAAGCTCGTGACCCACCGTCAAGGGCCCTTACACTCACGAGTACCTAGCCACATGTATAACACATGTATAATTTAGCTTTAAACAAAAATCACCGAATAGGTACTAAATATTATATTTTGGTGAGTTTTTTCAATATAATATTTAGTACCTATTCGGTGATTTTTGTTTAAAGCTAAATTATACATGTGTTGTACATGTGGCTAGGTACTCGTGAGTGTAAGGGCCCTTGACGGTGGGTCACGAGCTTACGATATTCTGGCGCCATAATACCAACTGACACCTTACAACATTATCTTTAGTGTCAACCTGCATCTTTTTATCTTTTGCAGTTGAGGTTGTTTTCCTCTAGGGGGCGTCTGTCACAGTGATGCATGTCCTCAGTGCTGAGTGGCCCGCCCGGATTGGGGGCGTTACCAATAGGCTGCTCAGACACTATATGTATCACCTGGTTGTGAGTGGCAGAGGCCTAGTGGAGTCCATGTGTCTGCATTCACCACCAGCCCCCTCCTTGTTAGCATGGCTGGTCGCCTGGTTGCCACAAACCGCCCCCATGTTATGGTTTGCAGGGGGCTGTGCACCGGTGTCTTGACGCATGTGTCACCTCCTGGGGGAATCTGCAGCCATCTGCTAGATGCAAGGGGTAGAAAAAAAGCGACCATTTTTGGTGAGTTTTTTCAATATAATATTTAGTACCTATTCAATGGAACTTACACTTCACCCCTTCTGATTTATGACACCTTCCTAGCTAATAAATTTATAAGAATTAGAATTAGATAATCTCTCTACTGACGACTACTCCCATGCTCTCCTTTCAATCCTCCCCTTCCCGTTTCCCCCCCCCCCCTTTAATAGTTTAAGTCTGATAAATGTCAATTTCAATGACGTGTTTTAATATGATTTTCTTATTAGATCTCATGTAACTCATTTACTCAATCTAATTTGTTCATGTATGTTGTTTTATGTAAAATTCAATACAAATGTTGAAAAAGAACGGATCTTGCAGAGATACATTTCAAATGGAAGATAAATAGTGATTAATTAACGGATCCGTTATCCATAGACTCCAATGTTACTAAAGAATAAAACAGGATCCTGCAGAAATCAGTCATGAGGCTGCTTTCACATCAGCGATTTTCTTCAATCCCGGCAGATTTGGCAGTTTTGCCGCATCTACCGCGTAACGGCTCACTTGCGTTCAGCCCAATTCATTCCCTATGGGACTTGCAGTCTTGTGCGGCACTTGTGCTTTTGCCAGATACGGCACTTACAGCAAAGGGAAAAAACGCTGCTAGCAGCATTTTTGTGACTTGCCGCAAGTGCCGCATCAGGCAAAACTACAAGTGCCGCACAAGACTGCAAGTCCCATAGGGAATGAATTGGGCTTAACGCAAGCTTGCTGCAAGTGAGCAGTTACGCCGCAGATGAGGCACAAAATGGCAGGATCTGCCACAAACGGCCAAATCGCTGATGTGAAAGCAGCCTAACAATGGACAAAAAAGTTGAGTTTGCAGAATTTTTTTGCAGATCTCTGCAGGATCCGTTCTAACAGATGATTACTGGACATGGGAACTTAGGACTGACCTTGTTAACTATGGTAACCAGTCACAACACAAATTTTATTTCATATTCTGCTATAGAAAAATAAAAGCTACACTGTGATTGGTGACTATGGGCAACAATGGTTGTGATAAATGGGGACAATTATCTTTATCCTGTAGGATTCCAATATACGTAGCATATGTTGGCAATTTGGGAAAATGTTAAGTACCCCTTCTTTGTTGTTAAAAGGGAATGTGTCATCACTAAATGACTTATTAAGTCAGATTTTTGTTTAAAATTTAAATATTGTTAAATGTATCATATTTTTTCAACTTTTCATATCAATATTTTTCTAAAAATCAGAAATCCTGCAATTTTCTCACTGAATCTCTAGGTCTTATTTCAGATTGAGTTTTCAGTAGTGTCATTATCATTGCAGGTAGGATTACAATGACTGAAATCTCTTTGTCAAATCTCCACCAGAGTCTGTGTCTGGTGCCAAGAGATTGGGGTACTCGGATCTCGGGCATACTGGTACGGGGATGTCACTGGTGGTCGCTGCCCGAGTCTGTGCCCTTGAGCAGACAATAAAAAGGGGAAATAATAAAAGAATGTCAATCGTGACGCCACCTGTAGGTCCACGCTGCTCGAATCTCCGGGGGATGGGCGGCAGCAAGATGTTGTAGCTCTCTACAGGAGGAGCAGGGTCCTCGGGGCTGTAAAGGTATGATGGTAGAATAGGGCAGCGCAGTCGTTGCTGTGTGGATTGGAATAGGGCAGCACTGTAGGAATGGGGCAGTGCAGTCGGTGTGGTGTAGGACAGGTTGAAGAAGGGACACGCACACAATAAAGTCTTTTTCTGTACCTTTTACTGATGGTTCTCCGGTACACGTCCAGGGTTGAAGGGTGCACTTTGGAATTTCCACACCAAGTGAAGTATAGGCCTCCTTGTCCTGCTCCCTTGTCTTGAGTCTGGCGTGTATGGATCCTGGCCTGACCTTTCCTGCCTTCCACACCCGTGTTGCTGTACTGAGGGCTCTCTCTTCGGCCACCGCTATCTCTCCTGCGGTCCCTGGCTCTAAGATGTGAGTGCTGCGGGTGTCCGGGAAGTCAAGCCTCCACGGTGTACTGGGATTCTCTGCTGGGCTGACCTTTCTCACTTGCAGACTTGGACTCCAGTGACCGGTATTCTGGTGGGGTGAGCCGGTGTGGCTCTGTAGCGCCCCTGTGACTAGGCGCCACAGAATGGTATTGCATTTAGTATTTACAGTGCCTACAAGTAGTCTTCAACCCCCTGCAGATTTAGGTGGTTTGATAAGATGTAAATAAGTTAGAGCCTTCAAACTGCAAACGAGAGTAGGATTTATTAACAGAAGCATAAATCTTACAAACCAAAAAGTTATGTTGCTCAGTTGAATTTTAATAAATTTTAAACATAAAAGTGTGGGTCAATTTTTATTCAACCCCTAGGTTTAATATTTTGTGGAATAACCCTTGTTTGCAATTACAGCTAATAATCGTCTTTTATAAGACCTGATCAGGCCGGCACAGGTCTCTGGAGTTATCTTGGCCCACTCCTCCATGCAGATCTTCTCCAAGTTATCTAGGTTCTTTGGGTGTCTCATGTGGACTTTAATCTTGAGCTCCTTCCACAAGTTTTCAATTGGGTTAAGGTCAGGAGACTGACTAGGCCACTCCATCACCTTGATTTTTTCCCTCTTGAACCAGGCCTTGGTTTTCTTGGCTGTGTGCTTTGGGTCGTTGTCTTGTTGGAAGATGAAATTACGACCCATCTTAAGATCCTTGATGGAGGAGCGGAGGTTTTTGGCCAAAATCTCCAGGTAGGCCGTGCTATCCATCTTCCCATGGATGCGGACCAGATGGCCAGGCCCCTTGGCTGAGAAACAGCCCCACATCATGATGCTGCCACCACCATGCTCGACTGTAGGGATGGTATTCTTGGGGTCGTATGCAGTGCCATCCAGTCTCCAAACATCACGTGTGTGGTTGGCACCAATGATCTAGATCTTGGTCTCATCAGACCATAGAACCTTGAACCAGTCTGTCTCAGAGTCCTCCAAGTGATCATGAGCAAACTGTAGACGAGCCTTGACATGACGCTTTGAAAGTAAAGGTACCTTACGGGCTCGTCTGGAACGGAGACCATTGCGGTGAAGTACGTTACTTATGGTATTGACTGAAACCAATGTCCCCACTGCCATGAGATCTTCCCGGAGCTCCTTCCTTGTTGTCCTTGGGTTAGCCTTGACTCTTCGGACAAGCCTGGCCACGGCACGGGAGGAAACTTTCAAAGGCTGTCCAGGCCGTGAAAGGCTAACAGTAGTTCCATAAGCCTTCCACTTCCGGATGATGCTCCCAACAGTGGAGACAGGTAGGCCCAACTCCTTGGAAAGGGTTTTGTACCCCTTGCCAGCCTTGTGACCCTCCACGATCTTGTCTCTGATGGCCTTGGAATGCTCCTTTGTCTTTCCCATGTTGACCATGTATGAGTGCTGTTCACAAGTTTGGGGAGGGTCTTAAATAGTCAGAAAAGGCTGGCAAAAGAGATAATTAATCCACACATGTGAAGCTCATTGTTCTTTGTGCCTGAACTACTTCTTAATACTTTAGGGGGACCAAACAGAATGCTGGTGGTTTGAGGGGTTGACTAATAAATGACCCTCTGAATTAACTTTTAACACTTTAAAAAAAAATTTAAAAAAATCTTTTTGGCTGCAGTGCATTTCCCACTTCCAGGCTGATCTACAGTCCAAATGTCACAATGCCAAGTTAATTCCGCATGTGTCAACCAGCTAAATCTGCAGGGGGTTGAAGACTACTTGTAGGCACTGTATATGTAATATTATTGTAAGTTGCTAGTTTAGGATTTCAATCTTATGGAGTCTATTTTTACACTCACTTAGGTCCGCACCACTTAGAGTAGGGGGAACTGGTAATTTAGTAGTTTCCACAGGGTGGGGGCGGAGCTTAGGATAGAGATAGAGTGACAGTTGAGAATTTACCTCAGACGGTGCTGGGAAGGCAGACAGAGTGGTCAGGCCTGGCAGCCCAGCTGAGTGGGAGGTACCCCATCTTTATGTGGGGACCCAGGACAGATGGCAACGGGCCAGGGCTGGTAGGAGCCAGCTGGTCATGTTGAGGGGACACCGGTGACACGGACAACCGAGGCAGCCAGGAGTTCATCCCTGACTGAAAAGCTGACGAGCTGCAGGCCCAACAGAAACGGGTTGCTGACAGCGCCACAAGGTACCTCTCCCCTCAGGACTGAAAACCGGTTCAGGACACTAGAAGAAACAAAAAGGGACAGACATTTACTGCGGTGCTGGAAGGGAGCCTCTTTACTATTTGTCTGGGTTGCCTTATCCAGACCGGGTAGTGGACAGACCTTATCTTCTAGACACAGACCGTAGGACTGGCGGGGGAACTCTTCAAAGGTGGTAAAGACTGAAAGATCTAGAGTAAGAAAGAAAATAGTAAACCCTGAAAGACTAAGAGAGGACATCTAGAGACTCCATAAGAGAAACCATGAACTGGTAACAACACCCTAAAACCAAACTACCGTGTCTTGTTATGCCATCAGCCGGTACCGAGTAAAGCAGAGTTAAACTGGAACTGTTTCTGTTATTATTCCTGCCGCAGCCCGGAGGGCTTAACATCATCAAGCAGACGGGTAAGAACTGCACCACCATCACCATCACTGTCCTCCCTCACCGTCTCAACACAACATCGCTGCCTTGAGGTAAAGCTCCACCTGTGGGGAGCTGTACCACACTTAGCTGCCTTATCCATCACCTCAGCGCCGGTACCATCTTACCTTACTCTGCAGGTGGAGTCACGTTCCCCTGTAAATACCCCCTTTTAACCCCCACCGTTTACCATCAACATCTGGTATAATTGATCACCAGGGCATGGCACCGGGGTCCCGACCATCCGTGACTCCCCACACAGTAGCCCCGGTGTCAGAGTCCCTCACGCACCCCAGCTCTGGTTGAATCAGCTCCTCTGCCCCCGTTGTAGTGTTCCTCGCCTCTTCCCTCGGTCCTCACTCTCTGGACCCTCACACTGGCTCTGGCGGTGCACTGATCTCAGGCCTAGCATGGCTCCGGTGACCAGTTTAGCTCACTGGGTACTAAGCTGACCTTCACAGTTCTCCTAGTGACTGCACACTGTGGCTCACTCCGCCCCCAGCACCTGTATTTATAGGGGATCTGGCTTAACAGCAGCCAGTGGTGCTCCCCCTACAGGCCTGTAGTGAAAGGTGTTGTGTGTAGGTGAAGTACCAGATGTGGAAATCCCTTAGCAAACTAGTTGGTTCTGTGGCTTACCTGGCACAGGGCGCCACATCTGCTTCTATCACCAGGCACCACTGTATTCACTCTGTAGGTGGTGCTGGTGATAGAGAAGTCAGCGCCAGAAATTGAGAGCGCAGGCTCTACCCATTCACTATGGTTTGAGTGGCTGAGACCTACAGTACTTTCCACAAAACTAATGAACCCTGCACACAAAGAACGCATGTGTATGATCAAGTTCATACCGCAAAAAACCTTGTCCATTAAACGTGTAAAGTACTCTGCAGTAAAAAAGTTAAAAATGCAAGTGCAGTAAAAAATATAAATAAACAGGGTACTTGGTCCATACGTTTTTTGCACATAAAATGTACTTCAAGCTGCTTCACCTCATCACGGTGTACCCATATCGAAGCAGTCCTATCTGTTGTATTAAAAAACCTGATCAAGTAAAAGTGTACCTAGTGAACAGGGTCCAAACAGACAAACAGTACTTTCCAGTCTGACAGAGTGGGTGTGTGTGCTGTCCAGCTGATGTCATCAGCTCCCGGCTGCAGCCTATAAGGGTATGTGCTCATGGTTCAATGGCGCTACATCTTGGATTCAGTTGCTCCGGACCTGAAGGAACCCGCCGATGGCCGCAGGGAGACCACAGCTGCGCTGTACTCAACATCTGTGGTGGGTGCAGAGCATTTTCTCCCTGCATGCAACCTATGAGAGCCATTTCCAACTCCACAGCATGAAATGAACATGCGGAGGAGGAGCAGAATGCCGTAAACCCCCACCACAGCTGAAAGAATGCTGCGGTTGGGAAAAGCATAGTGAGCATGGGATTTCTTGAAATTCCATACACTATGCATTTACTGTACAATGCAGCATTTTTTTGGACGCAGCAGCAAGATGCTGCGTCCAAAATGTTGCATTTACTTATAGTGAGTATGCAGCCTTAGAAGGAACCCCACACTACTAAAGCCTTCAGCTTACTCCTGGAAGTTACCAGACATAGCTTGTGCATCCCTGGTTAGGTTTGGTTGTTCACATGATTTGTATAAGTGTTTTCCTGTTTTACCTCTGTCTGTTTTTTGGACGCTTCTCCTGCCTCACAATTTTGTACTTTGCTGCCATTGCAGTTTTGACCCGGCTACCCGACTAGTCTAACAGATCCTGATTTTGTCTTTTTGTGACCTCCCAAATTTGACCCTGCTTGCGATAGGTTAGTTAAAGTCTCAGAACCTTGAGACAATACAGCCCCAACCTTGCAAGCATCCACCTCCACAATGAATGGCCTCTGGAGGTATGGTTGAACAAATCCCCAAACACTTCTGGCGACCAAACCTTTAGCTCTGCCCCTTTACGAGTGAGATCAATAAGTGGCTTGAGGATCTGAGAAAATCCTCTAATAAATTTCCGGTAATAATTTGCGAACCCCAAAAAGCACTGCAGAGCCTTAAGATCGCTGGGTTGAACCCAATCAATGATGGCTTGAACCTTCCCAGGATCCATCTTAAAACCAGAGGCTGACACAATGAAACCCAAGAATTATATTACTTGAACAGAAAAGGTACATTTTTTAATTTTAGCAAACAAACAATTATCTTAACCTTTGCAGAACCAAATGGACATGTTTATGTTGGGAATCCAGGTCAGATGAGAAAATTAGAGCATCATCTAAATAAACCACAATAAATCTCCCAATATAATTAAAAAGAATATTATTCATAAAATTCTGAAAAAAATGTGGGTGTATTAGTTAGACCAAAAGGCATGACAAGATATTCAAAAAGACCCTCAGATGTTAAAAATGCTGTCTTCGACTCATCACCCTCATGAATACATATCAGATTATATGCCGCTCTGAGGTCCAGTTTGTGAAACTATTTGGCCCCAGAAAGCTGATTATATAGATCGGGGATGAGTGGAAGCAGATAAGTATTTTCTAGTTATTTTGTTTAATTCTCGGAAATCAAGGCATGGACGAAGACCTCCGTCTTTTTTTTAACAAAAAAGAATCTGGCGGCTACCGGCGATAAGGAAGGATGAATATGAACCTTTTGTATACTTTTGGTAATATAAACTTTTATAGATGCCCGCCCAGGACCAGAAAAGTAATACAAGAGATCCTTGAGCAATTTGGCATTAGGAATGAGATTAAAGCACAATCATAGTGATGGTGAGGAGGTAAGAGCTCAGACACTTTTTCCGAAAAATCATCTCCGAAGTATTTCAGGTATAGCGGAAAACCCTCCATACTAATGGAGCAAACATGCACAGATTTAAATAGTAACATAGTTTTTAAGGTTGAAAGAAGACTTTGGCTAGGGTCACACTTAGAAATCAAATTGCGTTCACCGCATCCAGATCCAGATGCGGTGAACGCGATTGGCTTCTAACATCCAGCAATCCGGGAACCGGATTGCTGAAGCCACAATCCGGTAACCGGATTGCTCAGGATGTGCAATCCTGAGCAATCCGGTTACCGGATGGTTTTGCTCATCCCTGCTGCCGCAGGGATGAGCAAACTGTTCTGTGATTGTTTAAAGTGTAAATTTTATTAATAAATGTTCCTATAATGTCTCTAGGGGGTGCCCACGCCCCCTAGAGACCTTCCACCCACTCAGGTGGGCATACAATGCTTTTAGCACTTATGCACAGCAGCTGACTCCAGTCAGCTGCTGTACAGTTTTATCAATGAAAGCACCGGACTCCTCTGAGAGCAGCACACATACTATAGCCATGGCTATAGTATGTGCGCTGTCCGAGGTACTGAAGCCATTTACAGCAGATCTATGGGCAGCGGCAGCAGGGATGAGCAAACTATCCGGTAACTGGATTGCTCAGGATTACACATCCTGAGCAATCCGGTTACTGCATTGCTGATAACAGAACCGGTCAGAAAACTGCAGCCTGCATGATTTCTCATGCAGGCTGCAGAGTCGGTGGCAGTAACCGGATTGCTTGTGAAGCAATCTGGTTTTTATCATAGGCTCCTATGAGGAGCGTTTCCTGATCCAGTTTTCAGCTTTTTAAAAGCTCAAAACCGGATCAGGTTTTAAAAAAAAAAAAAAAAAACGATGTGTGACCCTAGCCTTTAAGTCCATCTAGTTCAACCCATAGCCTAACATGTTGATCCAGAGGAAGGCAAAAAAAACCCATGTGGCAACACCAAGCTCCACATTGAGGTAAAAAATTCCTTCCTGACTGCACACATGGCAATCAGACTAGTTCCCTGGATCAACGCCCTATCAAAGAATCTAGTATATACAACCGGTAATATCATAATTTTCAAGAAAAACATCCAGGCCCTTCTTAAATGTTAGTAGTGAGTCACTCATTACAACATCATGTGGCAGAGAGTTCCATAGTCTCACTGTTTTTACAGTAAAGAATCCACGTCTGTGATTATGATTAAACCTTCTTTCCTCCAGACGTAGAGGATGCCCCCTTGTTCCCGTCTCAGGTCTAAGAGTAAAAAGGTCTCTGTACTGTCCCCTCATATATTTATACATTATTATAAGATCACCCCTAAGCCTTCGTTTTTCCAAACTAAATAACCCCAAGTTTAATAACAGAACCCTGCAAAATTGAATTTTTTGAAAAATACAAGAGAAGTTTTCTCTGATTTTTATGTAATTTGCTGTGCTGATTACGAAAATGACCTCCATTTTTTTCCATCACGTAAGGATTTTTTGTAAAACCAAGATCGATATTTTTGCTAAAATCCTATTTATAAAGGAATTCTGTCGAACAATTGTACATGTAATATCGGGCAACAGTGGTTTTTATCCATTTAAATTTCTTTATAAATATACAGAGGCCCCCCTGCTGGCAGACGGCCCCCCCATCAGTATACTGAGGCCCCCCTGCTGGCACACGGCCCCCCCATCGGTATACTGAGGCCCCCCTGCTGGCACATCGCCCCCCCTTCGGTATACAGAGACCCCCTGCCTCCGCATTGATCTCACCCTCCGATGTCCGCAGGCACCCGAGGTCCTCCGTCCACTATCCTCGCTGTATGCCGGGTTTGCTGAGAGTGGCGCAGCAGGGATGACATCATCACTGCGCCCGGCGGTCACATGTAGAGCCCGCCAGCATACAGCGAGGAGAGTGGACGGAGGACCCCGGGTGGCTGCGGACATCGGAGGGTGAGATCAAAGCAGAGGCATGGGGCCTCTGTATACCGAAGGGGGACCGTGTGCCAGCAGAGGGGCCTCTGTATACTGATGAGGGGGCCGTGTGCCAGCAGGGGGGGCCTCTGTATATTTATACATAAATTTAAATGGATAAAAACCACTGTTGCCAAATATTACATGCACAATTGTTTGACAGAATTCCTTTTTAAACAGGATATAGTTAGGCCCCCTGGCACCGCTTCCCAGCTCACCTCTCCCGGGTCGGCATCTCCTGCTCCTCTGCCGACCTGGGCGTCCAGCATCCAGGTGTGCTGTGTCTCGGAGCCGTCGCCATGTTCCCTTCCTGTCAGCTGACCGCCGGGTTCGCACATGAGCACATTATTATGGTCATTTTCATGAGCCTACTCAGCGGCGCGCTAGGTGCACTCCTTCCCTGTGACTCTAGGGGCCAGCAAGGTCCAACCTGACACTCCCCTTGACAAATAGCTGCTCTTCCCATGGTATATCAGGCCACCTCCTCTGATGGGAGGTGCATGATAATTAAGTCAGTTTGCTTCTGCCTTGAAGACTGTTGGTCAGGCCTTCCTTGTGCTCTGTACAAATAAAGTGATTGGTCACAGCACCTGTGGTTACGTGCTAGGCCCCTCGTTCCTCCAGCCTGCACCTGGACACACGTCCAAACTGGAGAGTTCACATCCGGAACATAATGGTATATCAAAGCAAAAAACGGACAGCGCCACAGACCTTTGATGGTGAAAGAATTCTCTGTGTTTATTCCATGGTCAAGAAAAAAGCGACGTTTCGACCACGCCTGTGGTCTTTATCAAGCTTAGAATGTTATACAATTGACCTCTTTAAATAATGCTCTACCCCACCCTAATCAAGTGTAAACCAATCACAGACAATGTGCAACAATTAATGTAAAAAACATCAATACATATCAAAATACATCATAAATTACATGATCAAAACATACAACGTGATACATATGGATCCCCCTCTAATCAAAATAATTTATACATCATAACAAGCAATATATCATAATTAAAAATCAATGGAGAAGCACATAAGCGGTTAACTCAGTTGACCAATCAGGGAAAAGCAACCCAGTTGTCATACCAACTACCATAGACATAAAGATAGATATAGATGTTACACTTAGTGAGGCGATCATGTATCATACTGACTACAGACCATATTCCAATCTATATTGTCTACATTGTGGATCATATTCCCACCTATGTTGTCCTTTTATATTTTTATATAAGCAATCAATCTTATTACCTGTCATCACAGTATGATCTCTAGTCATTAAAGCCATCACTAATGCACGATCCTCACAGTAAACACAGGATATCTGTATAAAGCTCAGGAATCCATTAGCGTGCAAACAGGGGGCGTGTCAGTAAACACAGCATGTGTACAGGTTACACCAACCACAGAGTACAGCTGAACGCATGCCCAGTACAATCTATCTCCCCAGCCAATCGCGCGCCTTAACACAAAACATATCGTCACCTGACGGGGGCGTGCATCTATACGGCCGCATTCACGATTCTAATAGGCCACTCAGGCCCGCGTCCATACGGCCGCATTCATGATTCTAATAGGCCACTCAGGCACCTAACGGGGGCGTGCATCCATATGGCCGCATTCACGATTATAATAGGTCACTCAGGCACCTACGTTGTTCCAGTGCAAAGACCAATCACGCTCCACAGCCTCCCTGTTTATATCACATGACCGCGCACGGTCTCTGCATCGATCATCTATGTATACACTGTGATTGTGTCCCTTACCTACACTAAACCATCCATATATTTTTTTTTTTGTGTGGAAGGGTGACAGGGAAGGTTTGAATACCTTCTTTGACTCCCTTAATAACATTTTTCCGGAGCTGAAATTTACGATGGAGTGTTCCCGTGAAAATATACAATTTTTGGACACTTTGGTATATAAGAAAGGGAATAAATTGCAGACGGATCTTTTTGTTAAAAAGACAGACAGGAATAGTACCCTTCTATACACAAGTGATCACCCCCGAAGAATGGTTCGATCTCTACCTTGGAGTCAGCTTTTGAGGGTAAGGAGAATTGTGTCAGATGGGGAAAGGATTGATGAAAGACTTGAAACCATGTGCAAAAGATTTTTAAACAGAGGGTATCCTAGAGATTCAGTGATGCAATACAAAGAAATGGTCTTAGAAGTGAATAGGGAGACATTATTGACACCTAAGATAAAGAATGATGATAACAAGAGGATCCCATTGGTTACCAATTATAATCATCTTAGCGGTAAATTGAGTGGAATTATACGGAGGCATTGGTCATTGCTGGGAAGAGGTCGTAAGATTGAACAATTTGTGAATCAACCACTATTCTCTTATAGGAGAAATCGTAACATCAGAGATAGAATTGTGAAAGCCGATATAGGGAGTTCCAAAAAGGATCTACAAATGACTTTGAGCGGTCCCAGCTTGGGAAATTTCCCATGTCTGGGATGTGCTCAATGTAGTAACATGCTAAAGGGGAGACTGTTTTTCCACCCTAGATCCGGCAAGAAATATATGATAAAAAAGAGATATACTTGCAATAGTGATTTTGTGGTATATCTCATTTCCTGCCCATGTGGTCTCCTATATGTGGGAGAGACCACTATGGGGATAAAGGAAAGAATTTCTAAACATAAGAGTACGATCAGGACTAAGAAGTTTGAGTTGCCGGTACCGAAACATTTTGTCGATTACACTCAGTCAATCAGCTGAGATTTAGAGTGATTGACGATGTGCCTATGCCACGGAGAGGGGGGGATAGGTTGGCCCTCCTTATGGACAAAGAAAGAAAATGGATCTTTGAATTAGACACATTACACCCTAAAGGTCTAAATATTGAATATAATCAGAGGAGTTGCCTATTAAAGTGAATGTGTGCTGTGATGACTTGCTGCTGATACTCTGTTTTGTTTTTAAATTTCTCTTTTTTTAGCTTTACTTGACTTGAATAACAAGGTGATTGGGTTCCCTTCAGGATTAATTTTTTTCATTTTTGGATACTTGAGATAGAATGTGATGGTAATGATAATTAAGTATGGACAATTTTTATGTACACAAACTATCTGGACGTGAAATTTAATGATGGGAAGATCTAGCTCAAAATGAGATTGTGCCATTATTTGATATATATATTTTTTGGTTTGTTAATTGTCTTTACTGTTTTTTGTAATACTATACAATGGGGATAACATGAGCGGTTTGTATTGTGTCCCTCGGGTTAATTCTTTGAGTATTACACTTGGTGAGGCGCCATGGTGAAATGATAATAGTGAATAGATATAGCCTCTGGTGATCATGGGATTTCTTATTAGCATTATATATATATATATGATTCCAATGGTTGGTGGTTGGGACTTTGATCAATTGGAGCAGTTGTTATTGTGCTCCATGAATATTTGGGGGACCATGAGGTATGATAGGATAGACAGACCTCTTATGATGTTTGTCATATGGAGTATGAGGAATTCTCTTAAGGCACCTTATATGGATGGTTTAGTGTAGGTAAGGGACACAATCACAGTGTATACATAGATGATCGATGCAGAGACCGTGCGCGGTCATGTGATATAAACAGGGAGGCTGTGGAGCGTGATTGGTCTTTGCACTGGAACAACGTAGGTGCCTGAGTGACCTATTATAATCGTGAATGCGGCCATATGGATGCACGCCCCCGTTAGGTGCCTGAGTGGCCTATTAGAATCATGAATGCGGCCGTATGGACGCGGGCCTGAGTGGCCTATTAGAATCGTGAATGCGGCCGTATAGATGCACGCCCCCGTCAGGTGACGATATGTTTTGTGTTAAGGCGCGCGATTGGCTGGGGAGATAGATTGTACTGGGCATGCGTTCAGCTGTACTCTGTGGTTGGTGTAACCTGTACACATGCTGTGTTTACTGACACGCCCCCTGTTTGCACGCTAATGGATTCCTGAGCTTTATACAGATATCCTGTGTTTACTGTGATGATCGTGCATTAGTGATGGCTTTAATGACTAGAGATCATACTGTGATGACAGGTAATAAGATTGATTGCTTATATAAAAGTATAAAAGGACAACATAGGTGGGAATATGATCCACAATGTAGACAATATAGATTGGAATATGGTCTGTAGTCAGTATGATACATGATCGCCTCACTAAGTGTAACATCTATATCTATCTTTATGTCTATGGTAGTTGGTATGACAACTGGGTTGCTTTTCCCTGATTGGTCAACTGAGTTAACCGCTTATGTGCTTCTCCATTGATTTTTAATTATGATATATTGCTTGTTATGATGTATAAATTATTTTGATTAGAGGGGGATCCATATGTATCACGTTGTATGTTTTGATCATGTAATTTATGATGTATTTTGATATGTATTGATGTTTTTTACATTAATTGTTGCACATTGTCTGTGATTGGTTTACACTTGATTAGGGTGGGGTAGAGCATTATTTAAAGAGGTCAATTGTATAACATTCTAAGCTTGATAAAGACCACAGGCGTGGTCGAAACGTCGCTTTTTTCTTGACCATGGAATAAACACAGAGAATTCTTTCACCATCAAAGGTCTGTGGCGCTGTCCGTTTTTTGCTTTGATATTCCTTGTGCTCTGTGTCCTGGAATCCTTGCTGTGCTCCTCCCCAGTAGCACCATTCCTGTCCTCCAGCCTTGTACTCTGTTTTCTGGAACCCTTGCTGTGCTCTTCCCCGGTAGCACCATTCCTGGCCTCCTAGCCTTGTAACCCTGTTACCTGGAATACTTCTCTGTTCCTTAGTATAGGATAACCTTACGAGCCGCCCCCCTGGTACTAGATGCTGTGGTATTTAGACCCCTGGGCTTGCCCCTGATAATCTCTGTATAGGGGTTGGGTAAGCTACGATCAGCTCACCCAGGGGAGTTTGGTACCATGGCCCAGTGGGTCCACTCTAGGGCGCCTTCCCCGGAAGCGTGACAGATTTTAGCAAAAATATCGATCTTGGTTTTACAAAAAATATTTTCGTGATGGAAAAAATGGAGGTCATTTTCGTAATCAGCATACCAAATTACATAAAAATCAGTGAAAACTTCTCTTGTATTTTTTTCATCGCAGGCCTGTGTAATCTGTCTTGGTATTGCAGACCCCTCAGTCCTCTAATGACTTTGGTCGCTCTTCTCAGCACCCGCTCTAGTTCAGCAATGTCTTTCTTATACACTGGAGGCCAGAATTGTACACAGTATTCTAAGTGTGGTCGCACTAGTGACTTGTATTGAGGTAAAATTATGTTCTCCTCATGAGCATCTATGCCTCTTTTAATACATGCCATTATTTTATTTGCCTTTGCAGCAGCTGCCTGATGCTGGCCCCTAAATGTGAGTTTGTAATCTACCCTTACACCCAGGTCTTTTTCAGTGACAGTTTGCCCAGTGTTTTACAATTAAGCACATAATTATACATTTTATTTCTTCTGCCCAAGTGCATGATCTTACATTTATCCCCATTAGAGCTCATTTGCCATTTATCAGCCCAAGCCTCTAGTTTACATAAATCCTCCTGTAATATAAAATTGTCCTCCTCTGTATTGATTACCCTGCAGAGTTAGTGTCATCTGCAAATATTGCGATTCTACTCTGTATGCCCCCTGTAAGGTCATTAATAAATATGTTAAAAAGAAGTGGGCCCAATACTGACCCCTGTGGTACCCCACTGTTAACTGTGACCCATTCTGAGTGTGTTCCATTAATAACCACCCTTTGTTTCCTATCACTAAGCCAGTTCTTAACCCACTTACACATATTATCCCCTGTCTCCATTGCTCTCATTTTATGTATCAAGACAGTTTTCAACACAATAAGAACCCCATTTTACAATAATAATCCAATCAGATCAATGATTGGATTATGCATACGCAGCCAAGGGATACCCAACACAATTCCCGAAGGTAAATTGTCCAAAACATAGCAGGAGATTAATTCCATGTGAAGGGACCCCACCTTGAGTGTGAACTCCTCCGTAACTAACTGAACCAGATTTTTGAGCAACAGAGTTCTATCAATGGCCACTATTTGAATGGGGTTTTCTACCTTGATTGTCCCTAATTCTAACTTCATGCTGGGTCATGCACAGAGCACAGAGGGATCAGACCTACACAGGTAAAAGCAAGTGTATGATTGGCACTGAATGGAGGAGCTAGCATGCTAAAGTAGAGGCCTAATTAAGGTAAGTGAAGACAGGTGATTGCTGCACAGACCCAGCACAGACTAACAGCTTCCACAACAATAATAACAGACAAAGGCAGAGTGGAGATCGTGAAACAGGCTCCACAATAGGCAATAGTTGATATTACAGCTCTCCCTCTATTTTGCACAATATGACAAACAGGAAGTAGTAGTCTAATATTAGACCTAGTAGCCAGTGTAACATAGTGTTTAAAATTGACATAAATATTCCTCCAGGCTAAATGCGCTCCCAAAAAAGCTTGCTGATACTGGAATTTTTTATTTTCTGTATAATCTTTATTTCTCCAATACATACATAACTAATCTACTTATATAATCGGGAGTTGGGAATTTGGGCACTGTAGCCGAATCCCAGACTCCTTTGCGCGATGCTGCTATGCCGCACACTGCCGTCGTCTCCGCCACCCGCCGTCTCCGCCGCCCACCCGTCCGCCCCGCCGCCGTCTGCGCCCCGCCGCCGCGAGGTCACCGCTGCCCCTCGCTGCTCTAGCAACGCTGGGGCCTCGGTGACGCCATGCAGCTGGAGGAGCACTGTCCTTGCGACGACATGTAATTTCCAACATGGCGTCCAAAATCTCGTGAGATTTCGCCGCCATCTTGGATATTACATCTCGCCCCACCGCTCCACTTTCCCACCGCCACCCGCTGCTTCATTCCCTCCTTCCCCTCCTCGCTCCATCGCCCACCCCACCGCTCCATTCCACCAGCACCGCTCCATTGCGCTTTATCCCCCTCCATTGCGGCCCCCCCACCTCTCCAATGCGCACCCCCCCTATATTGCGGCCCCCCCACCGCTCCATTGCACACACCCCCTCCATTCCAGCCCCTTCCCACCGCTCAATTACCCCTACCCGTCCCCCTCTCACCGGCCGCTCGGTCTCACCCGGTAATGAGCGGTCATGTGACAGATATCACATGACCGCTCTTTCCTTGCTGCGCTTTCAACACAGACTGCGCCTGACACATCCTAACCACTCTCCCTCCATCCTGACCTGACCACCCACTGTCCCTCCATCCTCACCTGACCACCCACTGTCCCTCCATCCTCACCTGACCACCCACTCTCCCTCCATCCTGACCTCACCACCCACTGTCCCTCCATCCTGCGCTGACCACCCACTCTCCCTCCATCCTGACCTCACCACCCACTGTCCCTCCATCCTGCGCTGACCACCCACTTCCCTCCATCCTGACCTCACCACCCACTGTCCCTCCATCCTGCGCTGACCACCCACTGTCCCTCCATCCTGCGCTGACCACCCACTCTCCCTCCATCCTGACCTCACCACCCACTGTCCCTCCATCCTGCGCTGACCACCCACTGTCCCTCCATCCTGCGCTGACCACCCACTCTCCCTCCATCCTGCGCTGACCACCCACTCCCTCCATCCTGCACTGACCACCCACTGTCCCTCTGTCCTGCGCTGACCACCCACTGTCCCTCTGTCCTGCGCTGACCACCCACTGTCCCTCTGTCCTGCGCTGACCACCCACTGTCCCTCTGTCCTGCGCTGACCACCCACAGCCCTCCGTCCTGCGCTGACCACCCACTGCCCCTCCTCCTGCGCGGACCACCACTGCCCTCCCTCCTGCGCTGAACCACTGCCCTCTACCTGAGCTGACCAATGAGCCTCCTTCCTGCGCTGACCACTGACCTCCATCCTCTGCTCACCACTGAGCCTCCATCCTGCGCTGACCAACTGTCCCTCTGTCCTGCGCTGACCACTCCACTGTCCCTCGTCCTGCGCTCCACCAGCTGCCCCTCCATCCTGCGCTGACCACTGCCCTCATCCTGCGCTGACCACTGCCCCTCCATCCTGCGCTGACCACTGCCCCTCCATCCAGCTGCCATGAACCTCCTTCCATGCGCCTGACCCCCTACTGAGCGTCCATCCTCTGCTCACCACTCAGCCTCCATCCTGCGCTGACCACTGCCCCTCCATCCTGAGCTGACCAATGAGCCTCTTTCCTGCGCTGACCACTGAGCGTCCATCCTCTGCTCACCACTCAGCCTCCATCCTGCGCTGACCACTGCCCCTCCATCCTGCGCTGACCACTCAGCCTCCTTCCTGCGCTCACCACTGGCCCTCCATCCTTCGCTGACCACTCAGCCTCCATCCTGCGCTCACCACTGAGCCTCCATCCTCTGCTGACCACTCCATCCTGCGCTGACCACTGAGCCTCAATCCTGTGCTCACCACTGACCCTCCATCCTGCGCTGACCACTGAGCCCTCCATCCTGCGCTCACCACTCACCCTCCTTCGTCTGCTGACCACTCCATCCTGCACTGACCACTCAATCCTGCACTCCCCACTCAGACTCCATCCTGTATTGACCACTGACCCTCCATCCTGCGCTGACCACTCAGCCTCCATCCTCTGCTCACCACTGAGCTCCATCCTTGCTCACCATGAGCCTCCATCCTCGCTGACCACTCTGCCTCCATCCTGCGCTGACCACTCTGCCTCCATCGCCTGCCATCTGCCTCCATCCTGCGCTGACCACTCTGCCTCCATCCTGCGCTGACCACTCTGCCTCCATCCTGCGCTGACCACTCTGCCTCCATCCTGCGCTGACCACTCTGCCTCCATCCTGCGCTGACCACTCGGACTCCATATACAGTGCTAACCACTGAGCCACCGTATACAGTGCTAACCACTAAGCCACCATATACAGTGCTAACCACTGAGCCACCATATACAGTGCTAACCACTGAGCCACCGTATACAGTGCTAACCACTGAGCCACCGTATACAGTGCTAACCACTGAGCCACCGTATACAGTGCTAACCACTGAGCCACCGTATACAGTGCTAACCACTGAGCCACCGTATACAGTGCTAACCACTGAGCCACCGTATACAGTGCTAACCACTGAGCCACCGTATACAGTGCTAACCACTGAGCCACCGTATACAGTGCTAACCACTGAGCCACCATATACAGTGCTAACCACTTGAGCCACATTACTGTTCTAATTGTTGACCAACAATATACAGTGCTAACCACTGAGGCTCTGTATACAGTGCTAACTACTGAGCCAGCGTATACTGTGCTAACCAGTCAGCCCCCGTATACTCTGCTAACCAATGAGCCCCTGTATACTCTGCTAACCAATGAGCTGCCATATACTCTGCTAACCAATGAGCCGCCGTCAAGTCTGCTAAGCACTCAACCCCCATATACTCTGCTAACCAATGAGCCCCGTATACACTGCTAAGCACTCTGCTGCACGCAGGATGACGTCCGGGAACAGCGCTTAAGTGCGGCCAGGACGGGCCCCCCTCTTGCCCGCACCCGCCCGCTGTTCCCTAGCCATCTCCTGCCCGCTCTTCACCAGCCCCCTCCTGCCCGCCCGCTGTTCCCTAGCCTTCTCCTGCCTGCACCCGACCGCTCTTCCCCGGCCCTCTCCTGGCCGCACCCGGCCGCTCTTCCCCGGCCCCCTCCTGCCCGCACCTTCCCGCTGTCCCCCGGCCCCCATCCTGGATTTCTGCATCGCTGCACACTCACACCGCTGTAGATATCTATATATTTAATCACCAATGTTGTGCTGCTATTCCGCCATGCACCGCGGCACCGTCCCCAGCGATCGCGCGCAGCGCCTTCGCGAGCCGCTATTCACAGACTAAGACCCGCGAGAGCTGGCACACTTCTGCGCCACCCCCAGCCGCAGTCACGTCCCCAATGCTTACGTCACCATTCACAGCCCCAAGAGCGATGGCGCGCTCCAGACCCACCGTAAGCCGCAGTCACGCCAGCCACAGTTACGACGCCATTCACAGCCGCACGAGCGCAGTAACCATCCCTCACCGCGCATGCGCCTTCACGAAATTTACCTCACACCAAGGACACGCCACGATTTCCTCCACTCTGGAAGTACGCAGCTCTCATACAAGAAGTCAGTGGTGACAGCCATTACGTCACATCACCTCTCCACCCACCAGGACGCCCATTAAGGTCACCATCACGCCCACAAACCTGTTACCCACAGAACTACCTGTATATACTCTGCTATCCACGCAGCCGGCTGTATACTCTGCTACTCACAGAGCTGCCTGTATATACTCTGCTACCCACGCAGCTGACTGTATACTCTGCTACCACAGAGCACCTGTATATACTCTGGTACCCACGCAGCTACCCGTATACTCTGTGACCCACAGAGACTACCTGTATATACTCTGCTACCCACGCACACCTGTAACTCTGTACCCACAGAGCACCTGTATATACTCTGCTACCCACGCAGCTTACTCTGCTACTCACAGAGCTGCCTGTATATACTCTGCTACCCACGCAGCTGACTCTTTACTCTGCTACTCACAGAGCTGCCTGTACAAACTCTGCTACCCACGCAGCTGCCTGTATACTCTGCTACCCACAGAGCTACCTATATATACTCTGCTACCAACGCAGCTGCCTGTATACTCTGCCACCCACAGAGACACCTGTATATACTCTGCTACCCATGCAGCCGGCTGTATACTGTGCTACCCACAGAGCTGCCTGTATATACTCCGCTACCCAGCAACCGCCTGTATACTCTGCTACCCACGCAGCTGCCTGTATACTCTGCCACCCACAGAGACACCTGTATATACTCTGCTACCCACAGAGCCGCCTGTATACTCTGCTACCCACGCAGCAGCCTGTATACTCTGCTACCCACGGAGCCACCAGGATACACTCTGGTACCCACGCAGCCCGCTGTATACTCAGCTACACACAGAGCTGCCTCTATATACTCTCCTACACAGGCCGCCACCTGTATACTCTGCTACCCACAGAGCCGTCTGTATACTCTGCGACCCACAGAGCCGCCTGTATATACTCCGCTACCCACGCAACCGCCTGTATACTCTGCTACCCACGCAGCTGCCTGTATACTCTGCGACACACACACACACCTGTATATTTTTTGTTACCCACGCAGCCGCCTGTGTACTCTGCTACCCACGCAGCTCACTGTATACTCTGATACCCACAGAGCTACCTGTATATACTCAATTAACTTATGTATATTATTTTTTCTGTCACTATTACCTTATAGTATGATGTTTTGCCCTTATTTTACAAATGTAAATAAAAACTATGCTTTTTTCACAAGCACAAAGCGTGTCATGCATGTTTACTGTTCCTGTTAGCACATCTAAGGATGCACACAATTCATTTCACCACACTCCCGATGCAATTGCATCGGGCCTTTTTACTAGTTATATACCTAAGGAAGACAATTTCTTGTCGAAATGCATTGTATGTATTGAAGAAATAAAGATTATACACTGTGTGCAGAATTATTAGGCAAGTTGTATTTTAGAGGATTATTTTTATTGTTGATTAACAACTATGTTCTCAATCAACCCAAAAGACTCATATCAAAGCTTAATATTTTTGGAAGTTGGAGTGAGTTTTTATTAGATTTGGCTATCCTAGGAGGATGTCTGTTTGTGCAGGTAACTATTACTGTGCAGAATTATTAGGCAACTTAATAAAAAACAAATTTATTCCCATCTCACTTGCACTAATATAACTGCACAAAATTTAGAAATAAACATTTCTGACATGAAAAAACAAAACCCGAGAAAATGAGTGCCCAATATAGCCACCTTTCTTTATGATGACACTCAACAGCCTTCCATCCATAGATTCTGTCAGTTGCTTGACCTGTTTATGATCAACATTGCGTGCAGCAGCCACCACAGACTCCCAGACACTGTTCCCAGAGGTGTACTGTTTTCCCTCCCTGTAGATCTCACATTTTATGAGGGACCTTTTTTGGGAGCGCATTTAGCCTGTAGGAATATTTATGTCAATTCTTTACCTATGATAACCCAGGCAGGGTTATGGAATAGGCACCAGGTATGTGTAGCAAACTAATGAAAAGGAGTAAAAACTCTCATTTTAATGCGCTTTAATGGGGATAAATGTAAAGTCATGCACTTGGGCAGAGGAAACAAAAGGTATAATTATGTGCTTAATTGTAAAACACTGGGCAAAACTGTCACTGAAAAAGACCTGGGTGTATGGGTAGATGACAAACTCACATTTAGTGGCCAGTGTCAGGCAGATGCTGCAAAGGCAAATAAAATAATGGGATGCATTAAAAGAGGCATAGATGCTCATGAGGAGAACATAATTTTACCTCTATACAAGTCACTAGTGCGACCACACTTAGAATACTGTGTACAATTCTGGTCTCCGGTGTATAAGAAAGACATAGCTGAACTAGAGCGGGTCCAGAGAAGAGCGACAAAATCATTAGAGGACTAAGGGGTCTGCAATACCAAGACAGGTTATTAAACTTGGGGTTATTTAGCTTGGAAAACGAAGGCTTAGGGGTGATCTTATAATAATGTATAAATATATGAGGGGGCAGTACAGAGGCCTTTCTAATGATCTCTTTACTCTTAGGCCTGAGACTGGGACAAGGGGGCATCCTCTACGTCTGGAGGAAAGAAGGTTTAATCATAATCACAGACGCGGATTCTTTACTGTAAGAGCAGTGAGACTATGGAACTCTCTGCCACATGCTGTTGTAATGAGTGACTCACTACTAACATTTAAGAAGGGCCTGGATGCCTTTCTTGAAAATTATAATATTACCAGTTATATATACTAGATTCTTTGATAGGGCGTTGATCCAGGGAATTAGTCTGATTGCCATATCTGGAGTCGGGAAGGAATTTTTTCCCCAATGTGGAGCTTAGTGTTGCCACATGGGTTTTTTTTTGCCTTCCTCTGGATCAACATGTTAGGCTATGGGTTGAACTAGATGGACTTAAAGTCTTCCTTCAACCTTAAAACTATGTTACTATGTTACTATGTTACTTGTGATCCCTGGGGATCGATAAGCAGGACAAAAAGGCATAAAAAAGCTGAGTGCAATATACCACCATAAGTATCCATACTACTACTACATACTACTGTTAGATTAGTGCGCTTTCTGTCAAAATATATTTTTTTGGTGGATTGTGTTTAACCCCTTCCCGACCTTTAACGTTATACAACGTCATGGGCGGGTAAGGGGGCTTTGATGTGAGCTCCGGCGCGGAGCTCACATCAAACAACCGACATCTCAGCTGATGTGATCAGCTGAGATGTCGGGCTAACAGCTCCGATCGGATCCGATCGGCATTGTTAACCCCATGGATCCCGCTGTCAATCACTGACAGCGGGATCCAAGGCGGTCGCGGTGGGGAACGCGCTGTTCCCTGCCTGTTCCGGAGATCCCGCGATAGTATCGCGGGATCTCCAGCTCTTATGTGACAGCCCGGGGTCCTGGCTAGACCCCGGATGCTGTCAGAGCACAGTTTCCTGCTGTGGTTGGCAGGCGCTGCCAACCACAACATGTCCGTGATTCTGGGAGAATGAGCTGCAGCTCATCTGTATCTCCCAGAAAGGATTGGACTGTGCAGCAAGGTGCCTCTTAAAGGGCCAGTGTAAAAATAATCAATGAAAAAATAAAGTTTTTAAAAACCTGTAAAAAAAAAAAAATATATATATAAAAGTTCCAATCATCCCCCTTTTCCCCCATTCACAAAAAGTATTAAAGGGATTGTGTCACCTCCAAAACGCCTCCTAAGCTATCAAAACATGTCCCTGCAGCATCCTATCACTAATCTCACACTTCTTTTGTCTCCTAAAAGCATCCTGTGAAAGTGCATAAAAACGTTTTAATACTCACTCATTAGTGATTATAATTAGCAGTGACTATATTCTTTAGTCACCAAGGCGGGCTGTTTTGCAGCTCCAGGATCCACCCTGTCTCTGTGTTCTGCTGTGATGTGCAGGCATTGCCCTCCCCCCTCTTTATCATGTACAGAATGCAAATCATTAGTCCTGCCTTCAGTTTCAGTTTCACAGCAGCACAGACAGAGAGAGGGTGGATCCTGGAGCTGCAAAACAACATGCCCTGGTGACTAAAGAATATGGCCCCTGCTAATTATAATCACTAATGAGTGAGTATTAAAACGTTTTTATGCACTTTCACAGGAAGCTTTTAGGAGACAAAAAGGAGTGTGAGATTAGTGATAGGATGCTGCAGGGACATGTTTTGATAGCTTAGGAGGCATTTTGGAGGTGACAGGATCCCTTTAAAAAAAGAAAAAAAACACACGTTTGGTATCGCTGCATTCAGAATCGCCCGATCTATCATCCTACTAAATCCGTTAATGAGAGCCGTGAACTCCGTTCCCCCTCCTTCTTTTATTTGTAACGGTAAAAATGGTCCAAATGCCAAAATTCTGTTTTTTTGGTCACCGCCATATTGCTATAAAATGCAATAATGAGCGATCAAAACTGCGGATCCCCCAAAAATGGTATAATTAGAAACGTTAGCTCAAGACACAAAAGTAAGCCATCACACAGCCCCAGATCCTAAAAAATAAGAACGCTACGGGTCGAAGAACATGGTGCAAAAAGTCCGTTTTTGTTTTTTTTTTTCAAATTTCTGAATTTTTTTTCAGCACCTAGATACCAATAAAGGTAACATGTTGGATGTCTACAAACTCGTACCAATCTGAGGCATCACCCTGTCACGTTGGTTTTACCATATAGTCAACATGGCGACTAAAATACCCAAAAAACAAACGTGTCATTGCACTTTTTTTTTGCAATTTCACTGCATTTAGAATTTTTTGCAATTTCCCTGTACACTATATGGTAAAATAAATGATTGCATATGAAAGTACAACTCGTCCCGCAAAAAACAAGCCGTCATATGTGTATATTGACAGAAAAATAAAAATGTTATGGCTCTTGGAAGCAGGGAGCAAAAAACGAAAATGATAAACGAAAAATTCCCGGGTCATGAAGGGGTTAAAATGATGCAGAGGGATATAAAAGATAAAAAAAAAGTCAAACATTGAAAACAATACATTTAAAGGGAACCTGTCACCCAAAATCAGGTCCCTAACCTGTTAATACCTGTCCCTGCAGCCTTACACTACTATCTAAGCTATCCCTGTCTGACCATTTTTAGTAATTTATGAGTAAAATAAAGCAGTTTGGAAACTTACAAAATTCATGACAGTGGGGCGTTCCTCTCTGCGTCTGTGACGGGTAGGCGGGTCCCCTGTGCCGCGCTACCCCCGCCTCTCAGCTCTATTACGCCCTAATGGGCGTCATTCCATCCTTCACTGCGCGGGCACGATTGAATCATCGCGCCTGCCACGTCACCGCTGCGACGTGGTCACATGATGCCTGGATCGCGTCACTTCCGGGCGCCGCTGGCCTCACACAGGCCGACTTCAGCATGCAATCTGCGCATGCTCTTAGTCGGCCTGTGAGACCTGCGACGCCCAGAAGTGACGCGATCCAGGAGTCACGTGACCGCGTCGCAGCGGTGGCGGGCGCAAGAATTCAATCGTGCCCGCGCAGTGAAGGATGGAATGACGCCCATTAGGGCGTAATAGAGCTGAGAGGCGGGGGTAGCGCGGCACAGGGGACCCACCTACCCGTCACAGACGCAGAGAGGAACGCCCCACTGTCATGAATTTTGTAAGTTTCCAAACTGCTTTATTTTACTCATAAATTACTAAAAATGGTCAGACAGGGATAGCTTAGATAGTAGTGTAAGGCTGCAGGGACAGGTATTAACAGGTTAGGGACCTGATTTGGGTGACAGGTTCCCTTTAAGATAAAAACCTGATTTAGGCCAGGGTCACATTTGCGGTTGGACCCTGGCCTGCCGGATTCCGTTTCAACTTAGCAATTTTTCCATCACCGCATAGCGTTTCCGCTATGCGGTGCTGGAAACCGCAGTCCCTAGTTACCCGGTGTTTACCTGCACGACCTGTCACACAGGCAGCGGCTCGGAGGGCGTTTTACAGCGCCGCACAGGAAACCGTTGCAGACACGATTTCCTGTGCGGCGCTGTAAAACGCCCTCCGAGCCGCTGCCTGTGTGACAGGTCGTGCAGGTAAACACCGGGTAACTAGGGACTGCGGTTTCCAGCACCGCATAGCGGAAACGCTATGCGGTGATGGAAAAATTGCTAAGTTGAAACCGGAATCCGGCAGGCCAGGGTCCAACCGCAAATGTGACCCTGGCCTTAGACAACTTTTATATGACACGTTACATTACCCTTAAGTTGTGAATAAAATATAATCATTTTCGTAGGGCACTCAGTTATTTTACCATTTTTATATGCTGGTCAAAAGCAGCACTTGAACCCTTAATGGCCACTTTACACACACCAACTTATCTGTCCAACCTCTGAACAGCTTACTGGTTGCAGTGAAATCATGGACACATTGCTCCATTTGTACACAGCCACAAAATGGAGCAATGTGTCCATGATTTCACTGCAACCAGTAAGTTGTTCATAAGTTGGACAGATAAGTTAGTGTGTGTAAAGTGGCCCTAAGAACAAGGCAATTTTTTGTTTTTGTGTTTTTGTTATTTTTTCTCTTTCTTCCAAGAGCCATAACTTTTTTATACTTCCATCCACATGGTCATATAAAGGCTATAAGGGCCGCTTTACACACACAAACTTCTGTGACTAACTTCTGAACAGATCTCTGGTTGCAGTGAAATCATGGACACATTGTACACAGCCACAAAATGGAGCAATGGAGCAATGTGTCCATGATTTCACTGCAACCAGAGATCTGTTCAGAAGTTGGTCACAGAAGTTGGTGTGTGTAAAGCGGCCCTTTTTGTTTTTGGGACTAGTTGATCTTTTGAATGACACTTTACATATTACCATAGAATATACTGGAAAATGCAAAACAAAAATTCAAAATTGTGGAAATTGTGAAAACAAAATGCAATTCTGTCTTTATCCTTTCAATTTTGTTTTTATGTCAATCATTGTGCAGTAAGGGTACCGTCACACGCGGCAATATTGCTAGGCAATTTCACTGGCAATTTGCTGGTTGCAGTGAAATCATGGACACATTGTTTTTTTGTTACCGTGTAGAAAATGGAACAATGTGTCCATGATTTCACAGCAACCAGCAAATTGCTAGGGAAATTGCCTAGCATTATTGCCGCGTGTGACGATACCTTGAAGGTACATTTACACGCCGCAATATCGCCTGGAGATCGTAAAGGCGTGTGATTGGGGAATTTCGCGACGATAAATCGCCTGTCGCCTGATTACTGAGCACTGCTCTGAAATCAGAGGCAATCATGCAGGCGAGATTTCCGTCTTTTGGCGTGTGATAGGGCGATAGTGATGGAATCTTCGTCGCCTATTGATCTCCCGTAGGCGTGCCACAGCGTGCTGGAGTCCGCGCCCCATCTGCGATCATTGGTGGTGGCTACTATGTTCCCATTGGCTGTCAGTTGACAGGGTGCCATATTTGAAGAGCTGTCCGTTCAGCACCACACACATCTTCATCTACACAACACTACGCAAACACAGTTCATGATTTGGCGGTATAGATGTGCGCAAGCTATATCATCCGCATGTATTTATTAGCACTGTGTCGAGTATAGTGCCACATGCTATGTCAGGTGTTGCCCTACACATCGTACATGGGTGGCATGGGCCACGCAATTCAATCACCCTGCACGGTGTAAATTAGGTGAAGCAGATGGGTACATTATCCTGCTCTCACTCCGCAGGCGTGGACCAATGCAGGCACATATGTGCATAGTGTGGTTTGTATCTTACCGCTATCAGCTACAGACGTACACATTGCCATTGTGTAGTGTAAGCCACAACACCGCTCCTGTGTGACGCTTTTGCGCATCGAAAGTGTTTTGCACTAGGCTCCCATTGCCTGCCAGGTCGCCATCGGCCGTTTACATGGGGCCATGTGTACACATCGCCCCAGATGTTACTGTGAAATCAGGCGACCAGTCAAATGCGTCACCCTCGCCTAGTTACATAGGGCGACGCATTGGCGATGTCAGCGGCGAAAGGCCACGCCCCGGCGTCGCCTAAAATATCACCGCCGACGTCGCCATGTGTGACTTGGCCCTTAAGGTACCATTACACGCGGCAATATTGCTAGCAATTTCACTGGCAATTTGCAGGTTGCAGTGAAATCATGGACACATTGTTACATTTGTACACAGCATCAAAATAGAACAATGTGTCCATGATTTCACTGCAACCAGCAAATTGCCAGTGAAATTGCTAGCAATATTGCCGCGTGTGACGGTACCTTAACTAGTGTGATAGTAGAGGGCAGTGCATATCTACAACATTTTTCTCTTGCCAATTTGGTAGGAGAATACAATTGCAGCATGCTGTAAGTGGCTCCAACATGTGGATCATGCAAATTTATGGGTGCATGTGAAATATCGGACTGCACATGGATGACATGATCCAAGTACAGTCTGATCACTGGGAAACAGACGATGGAGAAGATGGAGAAATTAAACTCTCCATCTTCTCCACACTTGTTATTTGATTCTTGCATGAAAAAGAATTGGAGAACAGTGAATGACACTCAGTTCTGGTGGGTTTACACACACCAATTTATCTGTTCAATCTCTGAACCAATCTCTGGTTGCAGTGAAATCATGGATACATTGCTCCATGTTGTACACAGCCACAAAATGGAGCAATGTATCCATGATTTCACTGCAACCAGAGATTGGTTCAGAGATTGAACAGATAAATTGGTGTGTGTAAACCCACCATTCATGTTCACAGCAGAGATTGAGCTGAGTTTCATTTGTATATAGCGTCCGATTATCTTGCATGAGAAAACATATGCCAGTGTGATCACAGCCTAAGGGAGCCACTGCCAGACTCCACTGGTGGCTTATCTCTGCAGAGAATAAAAAAATCATCCATTGGAAATCCAACAAACCGGATCCTTCTCTCCCCCAACATTTACAGACAGTGAGGCCTCCATACACATCATACTGGTTCTACTATGTGCATGACTTCCAAAAGAAAAAAACATGTACATGTTTACTGAAATATAAAATCATATTATACGGAACTTGTGATGACAGGTTTACTAATGACTCTAGCAGAATGACTGTATAGGTCATACAACAATAAGTCAGTAATCAGATCTGCCCAGTGATGACAAATGGAGCATTGAAGCAAGAGGCACAACGACCTCAAACTGCTTTTGTGTTTTTTTTTCGATGCACTTGCAGGTTATTTTGCATATGGCTTAAAGCTTCATTTTTCAGGACTGGTAGATCAAATTACTACAAATTAGGTAAATTGGCACCTCTGTTATGGTGGGTTTACACACACCAATCATTGTATCCAATCTCTGAACCAATCTCTGGTTGCAGTGAAATCATGGACAGATTGCTCCATGTTGTACACAGCCACAAAATGGAACTATGTGTCCATGATTTCACTGCAACCAGAGATTGGTTCAGAGATTGGATACAATGATTGGTGTGTGTAAACCCACCATTAGGATGTAGACGAACTCTAGTAACATCTAATAAAGGTAGCAATCCTAAAAGGTGGTACTAGATTTCGTCTACTTCCTCCCTGAAGTGACAGTTTGCATATTTCTCAGAGAAGCATTGCAGCTAAAAGACTCCTCACTGCTGGCAAGCAGGATTAATTTCCATAAGCAGAGTAGCTATTCAATCAGACCTACAAATTAGGTAAAATCTTTATTGTTGTTTCAGAATCTACATAGCCATACTTCTAATAACATCGTTCTGAGAGGTTCCCTCTACCATTATGATTGGACTTCTATAATAATATGTACATTTATACATGTATTAGAAATAGGCCCGATGCTATTGCATCGGAAGGGCAGTCTCTGTGCCTGTGTCCCCTTGTGGCTCTCTCCTGTCTGTGCGGTCTCTTCCCTTGTGCGGTCTGTCTTACTTGTGCCTTTCTCTCCATTCTGTGTGCTCTCAGCCCCTGTGTGCGCTGTCTCTCCCTGTGTGCCTATGACTCTGCTTCCCCCTGTGCCTCTGCCTCCCCTGTGCCTTCTCCCTCCCCTGTCCCCTGCCTCCTCTGTGCCTTCTGCCTCCCGTGTGCCTGCCTGCCATCACTGAGTCACCATACAGTGCTAAGCACTGAGCCACCCTACAGTGCTAACCACTGAGCTACCACGCAGTGCTAACCACTGAGCCACCATACAGTGCTAAGCACTGAGTCACGATACAGTGTTAACCATTGAGCCACCATATACAGTGCTAACCACTAAGCCACCATACAGTGCTAAGCACTGAGCCACCATACAGTGCTAAGCACTGAGCCACCAGTGATAAGCACTGAGCCACCATACAATGCTAACCACTGAGCCAGCATATACAGTGCTAACCACTGAGCCACCAAACAGTGCTAACCACTGAGCCACCATATATAGTGCTAACCACTGAGCCACAACACAGTGCTAACCACTGAGCCACCATACAGTGCTAACCACTGAGCCACAACACAGTGCTAACCACTGAGCCACCATACAGTGCTAACTACTGAACCACAGTATAGTGCTAACCACTGAGCCACCACACAGTGCTAACCACTGAGCCACCATACAGTGCCAACCACTTATTCACCATATACAGTGCTAACCAATGAGCCACCATACAGTGCTAACCACTGAGCCACAGTATAGTGCTAACCACTGAGCCACCATACAGTGCTAACCACTGAGCCACCATACAGTGCTAACCACTGAGCCACAGTATAGTGCTAACCACTGAGTCAGCTTTAAATCTCCCGCCATTACCGCGACGCCTCGCTCATTAGTCGGCGCAAATTAGTCTTGGACAAAGTATGTTGCCGCCCCTGGACGACTGGATCCAATATGGCGTCCGGGAAGTCTCGCGAGACGCCATATTGGATCCAGTCATCCAGGGGCGGCGACATACTTTGTCCAAGATGGCTTCCGGGAAGTCTCGCGAGACTTCCCGGACGCCATATTGGATCCAGTCGTTCAGGGGCGGCGACATGTCGACTGAGGGCGGCGGGGAAGACGCAGGGCTGGTGGTATGTATAGCAGAGTGTGTGTATATGTGTGTGTGCTGACCACTCTGCCACGCCCTCGCTCGCCACTCTGCCCACGCCTGCGCTCGCCACTCTGCCCACGGCCCTGCGCTCGCCACTCTGCCCAGGCCCTCTCGCCACTCTGCCCACGGCCCTGCGCTCGCCACTCTGCCCACGGCCCTGCCTCGCCACTCTGCCCACGGCCCTGCACTCGACACTCTGCCCAGGCCCTGCACTCGACACTCTGCCCACGGCCTGCCTCGACACTCTGCCCCACGGCCTGCGCTCGCCACTCTGCCCATGGCGCTGCGCTCGCCACTCTGCCACGCCCTGCGCTTTCCACTCTGCCCACGGCCCTGCGCTTTCCACTCTGCCCACGGCCCTTTCGCTCGGCACTCTGCCCACAGCGCTGCGCTCGCCACTCTGCCCACGATGCTGCGCTCGCCCCTCTGCCCATGGAGCTACTCTCACCACTTTGCCCACTGTGCTGCGCTCGATACTCTGCCCACGGCACTGCGCTCACCACTCTGCCCACGGCACTGCGCTCTCCACTCTGCCCACGGCACTGCACTCACCACTCTGCCCACGGCGCCGCTCGCTCCGCCCATCACACCTCTCCTCTGCCCGCTCCTTCCCCATCCTCTCCTTCATCTCCCCGCTGCTCCCTCCCCCTGCTCCCCCCTGGTGCTCTCCCCCTTGCGGTCCCCCGTGCTTTCCCCTGTGCTCTTTCCCCGTGCTCTCCCCCATACACTCCCCAGTACGCTGCCGTGCAGTCCCCGTCATCTCCCCTGTACGGTTCTGTCCTGTTCCCCGTGCTCTCCCCCCATCCGCTCCCCCGTATGGTCCCGTGCGATCCCCCTCATCTCCCCTGTACCGTTCCGTTGGGTTCCCCGTGCTCTCCCCTGTGCCGGTGCTCCCCTCTCCCCCTTCTGTGCTCCAGACTGCAGGGGTTAAAAATAGAAAAATCTTATATTCTCACCTTTCCAGGCTCCACCGGCGATCCAGCTACTGTATATCTTCAGATGCTGTGTACAGGACCTCACGTCGTCTCAGTCACATGACCGCTCACGTGACTGTGACATCACGCGAGGTCCTGTACACAGCATCTGAAGATATAGCTGGATCGCTGGTGGAGCCTGGATCGGTGAGAATATAAGACGTTTCTTATTTTTAACCCCTGCAGTCTGGAGCACAGGAGGGGGAGAGGGGAGAGGGGAGCACTGGGGACTGCAATGGCATCGGGACGGGGGAGAGCACGGTGAACCCGACGGAACGGTACAGGGGAGATGAAGGAGACCGCACATGGAGAGCACAGAGGCCTGCACGGGGGACCTTACGGGCGAGAGCATGGGGGCCAAATTTACCACTGTCACCTGTGTGTATTGTTCCTGCTGCACTGTTACCTCTGTGTATTGTACCAGCAGCACTGTCACCTGTGTGTATTCTACCAGCAGCAGTCACCTGTGTGCATTGTACCAGCAGCACTTTCACCTGTGTGTATTGTACCAGCAGCAGCAGTGTCACCTGTGTGTATTGTACCAGCACCACTGTCACCTGTGTGTATTGTACCAGCACCACTGTCACCTGTGTGTATTGTACCAGCAGCACTGTCACCTGTGTGTATTGTACCAGCAGCCCTGTCACCTCTGTGTATTGTACCAGCAGCACTGTCACCTCTGTGTATTGTACCAGCAGCACTGTCACCTGTGTGTATTGTACCAGCACCACTGTCACCTGTGTGTATTGTACCAGCACCACTGTCACCTGTGTGTATTGTACCAGCAGCCCTGTCACCTGTGTGTATTGTACCAGCACCACTGTCACCTGTGTGTATTGTACCAGCACCACTGTCACCTGTGTGTATTGTACCAGCAGCCCTGTCACCTCTGTGTATTGTACCAGCAGCACTGTCACCTCTGTGTATTGTACCGGCAGCACTGTCACCTCTGTGTATTGTACCGGTAGCACTGTCACCTGTGTGTATTGTACCAGCAGCCCTGTCACCTCTGTGTATTGTACCAGCAGCACTGTCACCTGTGTGTATTGTACCAGCAGCACTGTCACCTGTGTGTATTGTACCAGCAGCATGCTGTATACTCCGCTAAGCACTCTACTCTGGCAAAGAGGGGGCCAGCTGCGGCCTCGAGTCGCCCGGCCCCTCTTTCCACACCCCACTGCGGTTCCCTGGCCCCCTCCTGCCCGCACCTGCCTGCTCTTCCCCGGCCCCCTCCTGCCCCCACCCGCCTGCTCTTCCCCAGCTCGCTCCTGCCCACACCCGGCTGCTCTTTGCCGCCTTCATCTTGCCCGCTCTCCCCCAGCCCCCTCCTGACCGCACCCACCCTTTGTCCCCTACGGCAAGCAATCTGCTATATTGGCCCAGAATTTAAACCCAGCTTCCCTTTGCATTATTCTTAAATCTTCATTAATCAACTATATACATAGTCTAGAATACCCGATGCTTTAGCATCGGGCACACATCTAGTAAACATATAACTGTCATCCCATTCGATTTTTTGGTGTTCATATAGGAGTTCAGTTGAATCTCTAAAGGTACCATCACACGCAGCAATATGGCTTCCATATCGCTGGCGATTTTACGTGAGTGCGCTTCTTTTCACATCGCCGTGGATCTGTCACATGTAGTGATTTCGCGTGCCATCTCCAGCGATCCTGCATTCCAGAAATCGCCTGCAGAAGACCGGAAGCGATCTTCCCTTCCCACATCGCAGCGTCACACACCACCATCGTAGCACCGATGTGGGCATACTGTTTCGATAGAGGTGTGCTAGGGTGTGTTTCACCATGCCCATATCACTGCGATTGGTGGACGGAACTGTGTTCCCATTGGTCAGCCTTGTGTGTGAAGGCACGGGCCATCCAATAAGGCGTCTCGGACACTGCCAGCCAATCAGAACGCAGTATCACCCACCAATCGCCACAGATGCGTCGCGAAAAAAAAACAACATCTAAGCACGCCTATGGGATTTATTTCCGGAATGCCATGTACGTCGCTATCGCCCTGTCACAGGGCACAATCCGCTGAGATCACCTGGTGGTTATTGCCTGATTTCACTGCAGTGCAGGGCGATCAAGCGACTCTCCACCGGCGATTTCTCGCCGTAAAATCGCCCTGTCTCACGCCACTACGCACTGGCGATGTCGCTTCCACATCGCCGAAAAACACGAATTTACGGCGATATGGAAGCCATATCGCCACATGTGACGGTAGCTTAAGGAATGAGGGTAGTGTTTTAACCAGTTCCTGCAAGTGTAGATCGATAATGTGTGACAAATTACATGTGAGTTTATACCCCAAATGATTGGTCGTCAGGGAGGATTCTGTGAAGTTTTGGTAGGTGATAAAAAAAGGGCATACTTGGCTCTTTATTAGTAAGGAATTTTTTTTTACCTTTTGTTTAATATTCCCTTTTCATAAGATGTTTTGATCATCCTATTGTACTCTTTGAATGTTTTTGATGAATCTGTTTTCGTTTTTTCGTAATATATAGAATCTGATAGAATTTTTGATGTCTCCCGTAAATAGGTATCCTGGTCTTGTAGTACAATCAATCTTCCCCCCTTCTTTGCTTCTCTAATTACAATAATAGTATTTTTCTTTAGTTTGTTTAAAGCAATTTTTTCTTTATTCGAAATATTTTCATGGTTATGATTCTTATTTTTCCAACCTTTTTTCCTTGGAGTTTTCAATTTGCTGGGATTATTTTCAGCTTTTTTGGATCCGATTTTTATTTTCTGACATTAAGGGTGTGTGCCCACATAGTGGTTTAGTGTCGGTTTAGCAGCGAAAACCGCCGGCGGTTTAGCATAGGTTTTATTTAAATTTATGTAAATCCTAAGCAGCGTTAGGACTTACAAGTAACCTTATGTAATTTAGAAAACGCTGTGCACACATAGTGGGTTTATGTGAGCGGATCTGCCAGAGGTTGGGCGGTTTCCCAGTGGTTTAGCAGCATACAGCATGTCAATTCTTCTCAGCGGTTTTTGAGCGTTTCCATGGACAAAATCCTCCATAGAAAACCGCCGGAAAAACCGCTGGAAAAACCGACTGTAAAACGCTGTGCACACGCTGAAAAAACCGCTGGGAAACCGCTGAGAAACCGCTGGAAAACCGCTGGTGACTTCTGAGCTCAGGAGTCTAGGCTCCTTGAATTTTCCAGCAGTTTACTGACGATTTGAACGTCACTAAACCACTATGTGGGCACACAGCCTTAGTGCTATCGAGAATACAAAATTCCTCACCAACTGCTTGTAAGGAAGGTTTCGAGATAGCTCCCCCTGTGGTGTATGGGGTTAAAATTGGATTTTGCTCTTACTTCTACATGTAGGTTTTTATCATTGTTTATAACTTCCTCCTCTATTCCTTTTATCTTAGATATTCTTTTTTTTATTAATATTCTTATTCTCTTCCTGTAGAATAAAATGTCTGGTCAGTGTTAATTGTCTTATGAATTTGCTCAAATCTTTGAATAAATCAAACTGATTCCTTTTCTGTGTGGGACAGAAACTGAGTCCTTTCGTTAAAAGCTCTGTTTCCGCTTCATTTAGTACATAGATAGCTAGATAGATTGAACATATTCTGGGAAGTTGAGTCATTTTCCGTAATGGAAATTTTTAGTTTTCTTTTCCATTTCTTTTTCTGTTATATTCAGATTTTTTGGGTTCTTCTGTGGTCTTTTTGTTATATTTTCTGCCGCCCCTAGCTCCTCTGGTCCTCCATTTATTTTTAGGGGGTTTTATAGTGCTAGAAAAAAGTTTGTAATTTGTTGTTGGGACTCAGGCAGTGCTGGAGAGACTTAGGAGAGGGGGAATATTGTTTCTATGAGAGGTGAGGGGCGAAGAGGATCAATTTCTAAAAAGAGACATGTGAATTTGCTGAGGAGGGGGAAGGGCTATTCTTTGAAGGATTTTATGAAATAAAGATATTAAACAGGTTTAATTCTGACTATTACATAAGCTTTTGTTGTATCTCCCTAATAGTCTTCTCTGGATCAGATACTGTCTAAACTGTCTGTAGCTGGACAACAATGGGAAAAAGAATCTGTAACCATTCATCAGCAACACAAACATATGCTTCAGGATTGTGGACTAAACCCCTTGGACATCTGAGCTAAAAAATACTGTAAGTACAGCCTCATTCGTCTTCTCCTGTGCAAAAAACAAACAAATTGTAATAATGTTGGTCAGTGGGCAGTTTTTGGAGAGGATTCAGATAAGATCATAGGAGCTGTGTGCTGACATTTTGAGCATAGCACTGTACCTGCCTGATGTAACCTGAGATTGATTAGCTGTATTGTGAACACTGTGTAGGCCCTGCTCCCCCTTATATGGCTATATTCAATGTGTGGAACTGAAGACAAATTTTTCTGACAACCAGCATATGTCTGGTTTGAAACAGCCTAGTGGGAACATCTTCTGGAAGGTTTTTGAAAGGTTTTCTTCCAGATTTCACTGATGAAGTATATTTGACAGTTTATTGTTATCACTTGAACAGAGTGTAGAGTTCTATACCCAAACAGCCCAATGTAATCATCCCAAATCCACTCATAGCAAGTGCACAAGTTTATTTGTAGAAATCAGTGAAATAGTAAACAACACTGGGAAAGTACATAAAACCAAATACAAGTTACAGAAGGGATGAACAGATCACAATCCCCATTAAGACAGATGTAGATATACAGGCATCATAAGTTATGGCCAGGGCCGGCTCCAGGTTTTCATGGGCCCTGGGCGAAAGAGTTACAGTGGGCCCCTTTAACACATACCATCCCCTACAGAGAACAATATAATGTTATCACTCTGAACCACAAAGCCCTTTAAGGTGGCTTCACACCAGGCAACGTTGCTAGCGACATCGCTGGAAAAGTGACGTCACAGCGATGTTGCTAGCGACGTCGCCCCGTGTGACAGCGCGACGCGACCACGAATTATCGCTGGTCGCAGGTTGACAGGTTTACGGGAAGAACCGTAAACCTGTCAACCTGCGACCAGTGATTAGGCTGGATCGCGCCGTGTGACATCGCCAGAGTGATGTCGCACAGCGATCCAGCCTATACCGCAGCGTTGCTGCGGATCACTCGCTGGGCTGAGGCCAGCCCAGCGAGCGATGTCACCGCCCGCATCGCTGCGGCATCGCCGGCCGCAGCGATTCTGTGTGACAGCTGGCCAGCGATGTCGGAACCGAGCGGGCACCTGCGCATCGCTTCCGACAGGTTGCCTAGTGTGACGGGACCATTACAGTTTCTGCACATCTTCTCTTCATCTCTGTCTGTCAACTACCCATCCTTTCCATAGTACTACACTGTCCAATATCTCCTCCTTATTTTTATCACCTACCCATCCTCTCCACAATGCTGCCCTACATCTCCTCCCTTATCTCTGACTATCGAACTACTACACGCTACCTCTGTTCTGCTAATGACCTAAGACTGACATTATCTATAAACTGAACCTAACACTCCGGTCTCCAAGAGTTCTCACGAGCTGCACCAATTCTCTGGAATGTATTTCCCAAAACAATTTGATTAATTCCCAATATCCACACTTTTATTTGAACCCTAAACACGCATTTCTTTTGATTGGCCTATCACCTCAGCAATTTAACTATTTCCATTTTGCCTTTTTCCAGATCTGGTCTCTTGTGCCACCTTTCTACACCCCCATGCACTTAATATCACTTTATCTGTTGTACAGATCCTGGCTGGTGAACGGTTCATGCAGCATTATGGCTGGACCATATATGACGGCACTTTTTACCATTCACCTTTTCACCTCCTCTATATCCTTATAGATTGTAGCTTGTGAGCAGGGACCTCACTCCTTATGTATCTGGTGAATATTTTGTTAGGCTCTGTGCCCACAGGACATTTTTGCTGCGGTCCAGAATGCAGCATAACCTGTAGTGGTTTCAAGTATCTCTAGAGTCCTTGACAGGAGATTTGCTGCGTTCTTGACCTACGTTTTTTTTTTTGCACGTTTTTCTTGCGTTTTTGGACATGGTCATTCTTTCCCAACCACAGCAAAAACTGGGGGTTTTGACACTTTCAGCAACTTCCAAAACCAATATGTAGATTCAGTAGTTCTGTGAAACACATTGGTTTTGCTGGAAAGCCAAAACGCTGGAACATATTAGCATACATTTGCATAAAACCATACTAAAAACGCATGAGAGCAGGAAAATCGTCCTGTGGGCACATAGCTACTCTGTATTGTCTCATATTGTCTGTACCTGTTTCCTCTGAATTGGAAAGTGCTGTGGATTATGTTTGGTGCTATAGAAATAATAATTATTACTATTATATGTGACCTGGCATTAGTGAGGAGCCGGTGTCCAATCAACGGTTGGTGAAGTTGTATGAACTTGAATATGTACATATAATGATGCTCTGTTCAGAGAGCATAGGGTGAAGGACACATATTCCAGAGTATTTTACAATATAAGGACTAATTATTGTATATATGTATATAAGAGAGAATTGAGCCAGCTCTGCAAAGTCTGGCTGAAAAAGTGTAAGATCCTCTATTCCCCCCCCCCCTGGCAGCTCTTGTCATATTAACCCATCTCATGCTGGACACCTGCCTCAATCATTTTTTTATAACTGTTGAATGGAGGAAGACGGCGATTGCCACTGAGGAGGATGAAGACGGTATGCACTGACGCTGAGGAACATGTCAACATGCCATTTTACATTTTTTACCTTTTTTTCTACATGCTTAATCCTAGCAAAGTTAGATGGAAATGGTGGCTTCTGCATATATCAAACTGTGCAGTGCTTGTGGTACTATAGTTATATGCACAAAGATAGACAGATAGATGATTGATGGATGGGTAACTAATAGATTTAATATATTTAGAGTTGGATACATACACTGTGTGTGTTTAATGACATCTGTAGAAAGTGAAAGTATCTGTCTGCTATTAATCCTTATAAGTGCAGTGCACTGTGTGCTGGTGACCTCTCCCCCACCTAGTGCTGAGCATGGGGATATTTGTGCCCAATCTGACCCCTGACAGGACACCCAGGCTCCATACTCAGGTTTTCCAGAGCAGTTTGGTAGTAAATGACATCTCTGGGAAACCTGAGATTGGAGTTGTATTGTCCTGTTCTGGCTCTTCACAGCAGTAGGTGGAGGAGGAGGAGGCCCCCAGCACAAACACCAGCAATCTGCCCCGGAATTTAGCAAGATTTACTGCTGACAAGAGAAGAGTCAGTATTAGGAGCGGCCATCCTCCTCAGTGAGCTCAGGTCACAGCACACCGGCTGACTGAGGATACCACTGCTGCTCCTGTTCTGGAGGGACCCAGCACACACTCACCTCAGGTCTCCTCACTGATCTGCTGCGGGCTAAGCATGGACGGGATAATAAAGTCCCGCCCCCTGCAGCTCCCATTGGCTGCATGATCCTCCACACATAGACTGCTCCAGTTTGAGGGGGAAAATCCCAGCAGCAGCCCTCCAGCTCCTATAGCTGCTGTGAGAGATCTGCTATGACTGGCAGAAGGACACCCCTGCCTGACAGCGAATGGGCCCTCCCACCTGTCCCGGGCCCCGGCATTTGCCCGGGTGCGCCGGGTGCTGACGCCGGCCCTGGTTATGGCATACAAAATGGTACATCAAAAATATATAAATATAGTAAAACTACCACATCGCTAGCCTGTCAATATGTCCCCCATGCAAAGGGGGTTATGACACGTGTTCAGTGGCTGCCCCGACACGTGTTTCAGTAAGTCTTTCTTCAGGGGGTGCTGACGGGCTCCGGGAGTTCACAATCCACAAATATATTTCGTGCTCCTCTAAAGGGGTTGTATTTTATGCCATCTGTGGTTGTGGGTTAGTGTATATAGGTTTAACAACTAGGGAGCTTAGGGTACGGGTATGGGAACACGTCAAAATCCAAAAGGCGGGCTCTGTAAGTGATGATACCACACTCAGGACCCTCCCTCGTCATTACAAACGTTACCACGGATGCAACCCAAGCTGTTTACAGGTCCATGGCATAGACATGGTTAACCTAGGGAGTAGGGGAGGCGATTTGAAGAATCGTCTGCTAGACTCGAGTGTCAATGGATAGTGCAACTCGGGACCATGAGTCCTGCAGGCCTGAACGAGAAACTGAGTTTCTCACCTTTTTTGTAAATCTGGTCTCCATAAAACCTATCTATAGTTATTGAAACTTTAGGTGTGATCTTTAGACTGTGCCCTTGGTGACTGCCTCATGTGTATATATATATATATATATATATATATATATATATATATATATACCAAACAAATGTCGCAGCACTCCTTTAGCGATGCTTATAGATGTGTTTATTCCAGCTTGCTAGGGTACAATGGCAACGTTTCGGGCCCACACGCCCTTAGTCCTGCCTTGATGGATCAAAAGATTGGGTACACTAAAACCAGGAGGTTTAAATGTTGATTATAAGTTAAATGTAGCCACCTAAGAAATCCGAATCTATTGGGATCCTCCCCTCAGACTTTATTGAGCAGTATAGATTTTTAACATCAGCAGGACTAAGGGCGTGTGGGCGTGTGGGCCCGAAACGTTGCCATTGTACCCTAGCAAGCTGGAATAAACACATCTATAAGCATCGCTAAAGGAGTGCTGCAACATTTGTTTGGTATATGGAGACACATTGAGGGCTGTGAAGGTCGCTCTGCACCCAAGGCATCCAGCATACCTTGCTGCTCCTACTTTCTGCATAGTATATATATATATATATATCACTACATGGTGGCCCGATTCTAACGCATCGGGTATTCTAGAATATGTATGTAGTTGACATGCTGTGACTGACAGAACTTGTTCAGTCAACATGAGTGAACTAATATATGTATATATATGTATATAATATATCAGCGCTATGGTATATGGTGGTACATTACAGCACATGTATAGCAGCACTATAGTATATGGCGGTACATTACAGCACATGTATAGCAGCACTGTAGTATATGGCGGTACATTACATTACATGTATAGCAGTGCTATGGTTTATGGCAGTACATTACATGTATAGCAGCGCTATGGTATATGGCGGTACATTACAGTACATGTATAGCAGCGCTATGGTATATGGCGGTACATTACAGTGCATGTATAGCAGCACTATAGTATATGAAGGTACATTACAGCACATGTATAGCAGCGCTATAGTATATGGCAGTACATGTGTGGCAGCGCTATGGTATATGGTGGTACATTACAGTACATGTATAGCAGCACTATAGTATATGAAGGTACATTACAGCACATGTATAGCAGCACTATAGCATATGGCGGTACATTACAGTACATGTATAGCAGCGCTATGGTATATGGCGGTACATTACAGTACATGCATAGCAACACTATAGTATATGGCGGTACATTACAGTAGATGTATAGCAGCACTATAGTATATGGCGGTACATTACAGTACATGTATAGCAGCACTATGGCATATGGCGATACTCCGCTCCCCACGGCCCCCTGCTCCTCCACAGTAAAAGTAAAAAATCCCTCAGTGAGGATACTCACCTGTCCGCCGTCTCGCTCGACCTCCGTCTTCTAGGTCCTACAGGCCTTTAGGATATGTCGTTGCCTGGGAAACCGATTAGCTAACTGCCGGGGGGGCAGGACGGAGCAGGGGGGCAGGATAGATGGAGACGGGGGGTGGGCAGGATTGTGTCGGGGGGGGGCAGGATGGAGTGTGCGAGGCAGGATTGTGTCGGGGGGGGCAGGATGGAGTGGGCGAGGCAGGATTGTGTCGGGGGGGGGCAGGATGGAGTGGGCGAAGCAGGATGGAGCCGTGGGGGGGAAGGATAGAGCCGGGGGGGACAGGATGGAGCCGGGGGGGCAGGATGGAGCCGGGGGGGGCAGAATGGAGGCGGGTGGGAAAGATGGAGGCGGGGCAGAATGGAGGCTGCGGGGGGCAGGATGGTGGCGGGGGGCAGGATGGTGGCAGGATGGTGGTAGGGGAAGCAGAATGGAGCCAGCGGGGCAGGACAGAGCCGGCGTGGGGGGGGCAGGATGGTGGCGAGCGGGGCAGGATGGAGCTGGCAGGGCAGCATGGAGCCAGCGGGGCAGGATAGAGCGGCGGGGCAGGATGGAGAGAGTGGGGCAGGATGGAGAGAGTGGGGCAGGATGGAGCGATCGGGGCAGGATGGAGCAAGCGGGGCAGGATGGAGCAAGCAGGGCAGGATGGGGGGTGGCAGGATGGCCGCGAGCGGGCCAGGATGGAGCGAGTGGGGCAGGATGGAGCCGACGGGGGAGCAGGATGGTGGCGGGGGGACATGATGTTGACGGGAGGGTGACAGGATGCTGGCGGGGGGAACATGATGGAGCCGGCGGGGCAGGATGGAGCTGGCGGGAGGGGGGGCAGGATGGTGGCAAGCGGGACAGGATGGAGCCGGCGGGGGAGCAGGATGGTGGCGACTGGGACGAGGGCAGGATGGTGGCAGGGGGGGGCAAGATGGATCCAGCGGGGGAGCAGGATGAAGCCGGCGGGGGAGCAGGATGGAGCCGGCGGGGGAGCAGGATGGTGGGAGCAGGACAGGATGGTGGGAGCAGGACAGGATGGTGGGAGCAGGACAAGATGGTGGGAGCAGGGCAAGATGGTGGGAGAAGGGCAAGATGGTGGGAGCGGGGCAAGATGGTGGGAGCGGGGCAGGATGGAGCGAGCGGGGCAGGAGGGAGTGAGCAGGGCAGGATGGAGCGAGTGGGGCAGGATGGAGCGAGTGGGGCAGGATGGAGCGAGCAGGGCAGGATGGAGCGAGCGGGGCAGGATGGAGCGAGTGGGGCAGGATGGAGCCGGAGGAGCAGGATGAGGGGGGGCAGGATGGAGCGAGCGAGGCAGGATGGAGCGAGCGGGACAGGATGGAGCGAGCAGGGCATGATTGAGACGGCGGGGCAGGATGGAGCTGGCGGGGCAGGATGGAGCTGGCGGGGCAGGATGGAGGCGGGGGGCAGGATGGAGTCGGCGGGGGGGGCAGGATGGAGCCGGCGAGGGGGGGCAGGATGGAGCTGGCGGGAGGGGACCAGGATGGAGCTGGCAGTGGGAGGGGCAAGATGGAGCCGGCAGAGGGGGGGCAGGATGGAGACGGCGGATGGGCAAGATGATCAGCTGATCGGTTTCCCAGGCAACCACAGGTCCTCAAGCCATGGAGGAGCTAGAAGACGTAGGTTGAGCGCGCCGGCGGACAGGTGAGTATCCTCTATGAGGGTTTTTTTAATTTCAGCATCACCAAGCAGCGGGGGGGCCGCGGGGGGGCAGGAGGAGCGGGGGAGCCGCGGTGGGGCAGGAGATGCCGTGGGGGGGCAGGAGGAGCGGGTAAGCCGCGGGGGGGCAGGAGGATCGGGGGAGCCGCGGGGGGCAGGAAGAGCCGCGGGGGGCAGGAGGAGCGGGGGGGCCGCAGGGACAGAAGCATCGGGGGGCCGCAGGGACAGAAGCAGTGAGGGGCCATGGGGACAGGAGGAGCGGGGGTGCCGCGGGGGGGCTGTGAAGAGAGCCGCCTCTGCGGCCACCGCGTATCCCGTGTATCCCGGCGAGAGCGGCGCTAAGGCGCCGCTCTCGCCGGGCTGCAAATAGGCGCATCAAACTTTGAATTCTCGCGCCTATTTGCATAGTCTGAGCTCATTGGCTGCCACCTTCGGCAGCGGCCAATGAGCTGCCTCTGTGTGGCGCGCGATTTCGGTTACAGACACACAGAAAAAACCCTTTGACTATTATATAGTAGATATCCTGGACTTAACCCTTCTTTATGGTGCAGTTATGATTCCATATCATGTTTGCTTTTGTGTGACTTAAAGGGAACCAACCACCCCCAATGACCCCCCCGGACTATTAATATTGGTCCCTACACACAGCACATATATGTGCTGCAATGATTTTTGCTAAAAAAACCCGTTTTTAAAACTTGAGATAATGCTTTTTAAAGTTTAAAACGAAGGGACGGATGGGCGGCACTTAGCTGTTTGAAAAGCCGGGTTGCATCTGTCAGTCATCCCCCCCGTGTCCCCTCGCAGCAGTAACGTCCAGCCCTTTGCAGCGTCACAGCCCTGTGCACGGGCTCGCATGCCCGTGCACACGTCATCATCTACAGCCGGGTTGGGAGCGCGCGCTCTGACTCCCACAGCCGAGCGCAGGAAGTCAGAGCGCGCGCTCCCAACCCGGCTGTAGATGATGACGTGTGCACGGGCATGCGAGCCCGTGCACAGGGCTGTGACGCTGCAAAGGGCTGGACGTTACTGCTGCGAGGGGACACGGGGGGGATGACTGACAGATGCAACCCGGCTTTTCAAACAGCTAAGTGCCGCCCATCCGTCCCTTCGTTTTAAACTTTAAAAAGCATTATCTCAAGTTTTAAAAACGGGTTTTTTTAGCAAAAATCATTGCAGCACATATATGTGCTGTGTGTAGGGACCAATATTAATAGTCCGGGGGGGGTCATTGGGGGTGGTTGGTTCCCTTTAAACTGAGTTTTTGTGCCATTTCTAACAGGAGTTTTTAATTGATTTTATTTCACTAGTATTTCTGTTCCTGGTCGAATGTGTGGGTACCACAGTTGCCTGATGACATAACCTTTGACCTCAACTACTACGACAAGTACTACAAGGAGGACCTAGAAATAACCACTAGGTGGCAGATGGACTTAGAGAATGAAACCGCTTTTATATAACTGTTTACAATGTTAATTGTGTTTCTTTGCGGCCTTTTATTTCTTTATTCCTTATGCACACTTCCATGTCCTCTATTTAAAAGGTATTGATGGTCTAAATAGTGATAATTGCCTAATGTCTGTCTTTTAGCCCTAATAGCTGGTCGCCAGGTCTCTGGCCCATAACTAACATAGCGCCGATATCTTCGGCGCATGCGCAGTAAAACTGGACGCAACTGCACACGCGCGGGCATGGCTCCGTGTACTTCCGGTTGGTGACGTCACCGGAAGTACTATTCCGACCCCGGAGTTCACAGAGCTGTGTGCCCTGCAGCCGCAGCGCAAAATAGCCGGTAATGAAATAGGAAGTTGCAACAGGTGGTTGCCATACATATAAACCAGGTTCCCACTCCTTTTCTATCACCCCCTGAAGAAAGACTTATCTGAAACATGTGTCGGGGCAGCCCCTGAACACGCGTCATAACCCCCCTTTGCATGGGTGAGTGTGGGCCATATTGACAGGCTAGCGATGTGGTAGTTTTACTATATTTATATATTTTTGATGTACCATATTGTATGCCAGAACTTATGATGCCTGTATATCTACATCTGTGTTAATGGGGATTGTTATCTGTTCATCCCTTCTGTAACTTGTACTTGGTTTTATGTACTTTCCCAGAGTTTTTTACTATTTCACTGATGTCTACAAATAAACTTGTGCACTTGCTATCAGTGGATTTGTGATGATTACATTGGGCTGTTTGGCTATACAACTCTATACTCTGTTTGTTTATGTATACATTGAGTTGCTGAATATATGAATCCAGTATGTTACCCTGCAATCTATTATAATCGCTTGCTCTACATTTTTATTAAATAAAAATTTAAACGGTGGCTACACCTTACAGAAATGCCAGTGGCCAAAACCCATCAGAAAAACGTTCAGGAAAAGGATGAAAAAATGATACTGACAACTCTTCAGAAAAAAAGTCAGCGTTTCTTGAAGAGTCTTTTGCTTGCAAAAATCAGTGGGTTTGTCTGAGTTTAAAAGACATTGTGTGCACATACCCTTTCTCAGGCGGAAAAAAATGGTGGAGGTTTCTATAGCTTCACATATCAAAGAGTGTGTAAAAACAGAAAGCTCACAGGTGGCATCTGAGTGCTGTCCGATTTCTTCACATAACTGTAGACTTTAATTTGGCAAGTTTGATCTGAGACTCAAATCAAAATTGAACAAGTATCTATGATTTTGTGCAGACCATTTGGTTCACAATAATACATAGACATGTGAACAGCTCCATATGCTATAATAGGGGGGTGTTCTACCTATGAAAACCTCGGATAGAACTCTTAGGCTGGCTTCACACCACGGTGTGATCTGGTCCGGGGCTGTCCGATGTGAATCGGACAGCCCCGGACCTGCTTTGGACACACAACCAGAGGGAAAATATGCCCTCTGGTCCGGTGTGCAGCTGGATCACTACAGCAGGAGCTGTCCCTGCTGTAATGACAGGATCACGGCTAGCAGGGAGCTGACCACGGTCTTGAAATCACAGCGCAGGGGACAGCTCCAAGTGCTGAAATAAAGCTCGCTGCTAAACTACTGCACCCGACGTCCGGCTCCCACATCCGACATTATGTTGGATGCAGCGCAATCCGGCGCCATAGACCCCCATGTTCGATTCCATCCGATTTTCCCCCCGGACACAAAAACGTTGCAAGCAACGTTTTTGTGTACGGGTGACAAATCTGAATTGCCTCAGATCCTCCTGGACAGATAGAAACCTGATGGCACATAGCTTCCATCTGGCTCCATAGGGCAACATTATGGCAAAATTGAGTTCGGGGCTGTCCGGTTCACATCAGACAGCTGCAGACCTGATCACACCGCGGTGTGAAGCCGGCCTTATGAGAAAAACTGATTTCTGAGTGAGATGTTGTGATGGGTGGAGTGTGGTCTGTAGGCACAATAACTTCCAAGATAAAGTGTTACTTTAGCAATACTATCGAGTGTTATGGCCACTTTACACGTCCCAACATCTGTCCGATGTCGGATACAACGGCACGGGAGCGCGCATTTTTTGGGCAGAATTCCAAGATCGAATGTTACACAGCGCGATATCGGCAGGCAACGCAACTGCCATGTGTACGCCCCCTTGTACGGGCAACCCAGGAACGACTATTTAACATGGGAGAGAATAGGGGAAGTTGTACTCCACATCGTTGTTGGGCTTTCACACAGCACGATCCGGCCACAACGTCAATCCAATATCGGGCCATTGGAGAGCAGGCTCATTTCTTCCCCGATATCGTTTTGGCATCGTTCTTGCATCGAATTCGACTTTTACACCATACAACGCACGAACGATATCGGCACCAACGCACGAACCACGTGACTTTTTATCGGAGTTGGACGCCGATATCGGGACGTGTAAAGTGGCCATTAGTGCTTTCATTTTTATGTGCTTGCTTTATTTGAATAATCTGAAAAAAATGTATATCTTATTATCATTTAGATCCCACACCAACATCTATATAGGGAGGACCACTGTTGATCACAGAGGATTATGCGGAACGGGCTGACTAAGAATTTCTATCACCATTTCACTGATATTCATATACAGTGTTTCCTCATATATTTGGTAACAGATGTCAGAAGTTCTTTCTGTGTTCTTATGTTTTCCCATAAACAATTTTTCACTTTCTAACAGAAATCAGCATATTTTTATACAATTTACCATACAGGGAAAAAAAATCAAATAATTGTATAATTTAAGTTGTTACAGACAGTGCAATACCAATTATGTTTAGATTTCTTTAGTTTGTTTTTTATATTAAAGTAAGTTTTGACTTTGTGATTTTTTTTTCTTTATATATTATTTTACCAATACTTATTGGTCCGTATTCTGACTACATAACTAGGCTGCGAGTGTGGGGCACTTGAGAAACTATTAGTGATGAGCGAGCATTAAAATTCTCGAGTTCTCGATACTCAAATCGAGCAGCTCAGAAACTCAGACGGGATAGATTCGAGTAACGAGCATAATGTAAATCAATAAGAAATTCAAGCATTTTTCTGGAAGACCCTCTAGGAGGACTGGGAGGGCAGGTAAATCACTGATATGGATTAAAACAGCGCTCAAATGGATTAGGAACAGCATGAGGAAGACTCCTGGACGCATCTCTTACTACAAGGTCGCTGCTGGGAACAATGTTGTCAGAGCATTAGGCTGTGTGCACACGTTGAGCTTTTATCATATGTTTTTTTTCATTCTTGAGCACAGATTTATTACAAAACCTGAAGGGAATTCTGATGTTAGGAAAGTCAATGAGAATCCTGACGTGTCATGTACATGCTGCTTATTTGTGAATGCAAAATTGGTACAGAAAATAATCTGCAGCATGTCAGAGGCAAAAGTGTGTTTTTGGCACTGCATTTTTCTTGCAAAGACATGCAGAAACGGTGCAAAAATTTCTGCAACCGAATACTCAACACGTCCACACACCCTTACAGTCCTATAGCTATACTGCTGCTGCAACCTAAAAGCAAACATCCTTTTCAGGGCTACATATTTTCTTTTCCCTTTTAATGTCAGAAAGTTTGCAGATTTATATTATTACTAGCTGTGAGCCCGATGCAAATGCATCGGGATTCTAGAACATGCATACATTTGCTTATAATAGTTATAGCTGGTCTGAGTATTTTTTTGGGGGGTCCAATACTTTTTTGGGGGGGTCCAATACTTTTTGGGGGGGCCAATACTTTTTGGGGGGGTCCAATACTTTTTAGGGGGGGTCCAATACTTTTTTGGGGGGTCCAATACTTTTTTGGGGGGTCCAATACTTTTTTTGGGGGGTCCAATACTTTTGGGGGGGGGGTTCCAATACTTTTTTTGGGGGGTCCAATACTTTTTTTGGGGGGTCGAATACTTTTTTTGGGGGGTCCAATACTTTTGGGGGGGTTCCAATACTTTTTTTGGGGGTCCAATACTTTTGGGGGGGTCCAATACTTTTTTTTTGGGGGTCCAATACTTTTTTTGGGGGTCCAATACTTTTTTTGGGGGGTCCAATACTTTTGGGGGGGGTCCAATACTTTTTTTGGGGGTTCCAATACTTTTTTTGGGGGTCAAATACTTTGGAGGGGGGGGTCCAATACTTTTTTTGGGGGGGTCCAATACTTTTGGGGTGGGTCCAATACTTTTTTTGGGGGGTCCAATACTTTTTTGGGGGGTCCAATACTTTTTTTTGGGGGGTCCAATACTTTTGGGGGGTTCCAATACTTTTTTTGGGGGTTCCAATACTTTTTTTGGGGGGTCCAATACTTTTGGGGGGGGGTCCAATACTTTTTTTGGGGGGTCCAATACTTTTGGGGGGGTCCAATACTTTTGGGGGGGTCCAATACTTTTTTTGGGGGTCCAATACTTTTGGGGGGGGGGGTCCAATACTTTTGGGGGGGTCCAATACTTTTTTTGGGGGGTCCAATACTTTTGGGGGGGAGGTCCAATACTTTTTTTGGGGGGTCCAATACTTTTGGGGGGGGGTCCAATACTTTTTTTGGGGGGTCCAATACTTTTTGGGGGGGGTCCAATACTTTTTTGGGGGGTCCAATACTTTTTGGGGGGGGTCCAATACTTTTTTGGGGGGGTCCAATACTTTTTGGGGGGGGTCCAATACTTTTTTTGGGGGGTCCAATACTTTTTTAGGGGGTCCAATACTTTTTTTGGGGGGTCCAATACTTTTGGGGGGGTCTAATACTTTTTTGGGGGGGGTCCAATACTTTTTTTGGGGGGTCCAATACTTTTGGGGGGGGTCCAATACTTTTTTTTGGGGGGTCCAATACTTTTGGGGGGGGTTCCAATACTTTTTTTGGGGGGTCCAATACTTTTTTTGGGGGGTCCAATACTTTTGGGGGGAGGTCCAATACTTTTTTTGGGGGGGTCCAATACTTTTTTTTGGGGGGTCCAATACTTTTGGGGGGGAGGGTGTGGTCCAATACTTTTTTGGGGGGGTCCAATACTTTTTTTGGGGGGGTCCAATACTTATATTTTAATTAGTTAATGTAATTAATATCTTAATTTAATATATATATATTTTTTTTTGTTATTATTATTTTTTATTTTATTATTTATTAATATATTTTTTTTTACTATTTTTATTATTATTAAATTTATTTATTATTTGTTATTTTAAGTGAATTGGAAGCGGGCATTGCGAGTCGCTGGCCGAAAATAGAACCAGAGGCTCGGCCACAAAGTTAGCGATTTCCCGCTGAGGCTAGCGACTCGCTACCTGAGCGGGAAATCGCTAGCTTTGTGGCCGAGCCTCTGGTTCTATTTTCGGCCAGCGACTCGCAATGGCCGCTTCGCGGCCATTGCTCGCACAAAGCTAGCGACTCGCAATGGCCTCGCGGCCATTGCTCGCGCAGCTAACGACTCGCATTGGCCGCTACGCGGCCAATGCTTCGCCGTGGTGACGTCACAATAGTGACATAGCCACGGCGATTTCGGGGTCCGACACGATTTTGCCTACGGCAATTATATAGTAGATACCTAATTTAAAATGCACAAGTTGTGCAGTAATGGACAGGGGAATGGCTGTGCAGTTGATGGTACATGCAGAAGCGGAGGCCCTGGGCCTGGTGAATCTGTGCCTTCTGCAGGTGCAAAACAAACAATCTCATCCATGAGACCTACCTTCCTGTTCCACTTTGCAGGGGGGTATGGGACACCATTCTGAAAGCCATGACAATTCAAGAGGGGATTTTTGGGTCGTTCTCTGTTGACTATCCAATAACATATCCATTCCTTTGTTGTAACCACATGACTGCCATGACTTGGGTAAAATGTCCACATCAGCCTTTTACTAAATATTTATACAAATCTTTGAGGCACCCACCAAACTGGCAACCCACCACCACATAATGTAAATGTAAACAGGCTATGAAGAGTTAATAGATCCAGTCCAGAAGCAAACCCCACAACCTTACAAGTTTCCCTGGCCACACCAGTCCAGGAAGAAGGGTACTAACAGCAGGACCTACTCCCACTCATTGCATTACATTACCAGAAGCCACTATTCCAAGAGAGCGGCTTCACGTGGATATTAAGTGTTGATGATTGTGGCTTACCGCCAATCAAAACCCAAAGGTCAGCATCTCAGAAAATGAAAATAGGGAGGATGAAGGGTTAAAAACTCTGCTGCAGTATTCCATGAGATGTCAAAGGGTGAATATAATATTGACTTAGTAGTCAATGCATTTCAGGGCACTCTGAAACGCCCAGAAACATGGCAATATGATATTGATATGTCCTGAGGAAGGGGCCAGGGAGCCCTGAAATGTGTTGACTAATAAATCAATTATTATATTCACCCTTTAATGTCTTGTGGAATATAGCAGCATGGTTTTTAACCCTTCATCCTCCCTACTCTATATGCACCACACTGGGAACTGCAGCAGCTGTGATATGCTTTTATAGTGGTTGTGACTCTCACAACCACACAAGGTGATTCTCTGATACCTATTTAGGTAATATTTTATCTCTAAGGCTGTGATCACACATAGCGTATTTTGTTACGCTTTTTGCCTCGTTTTTCGGCCGCACAAAAAAGCGCAACAAAATACGCAGGGGCTTTCACACACTGAGCTTTCTTAACCCCAGAAAGCTCAGGTGATGTCACAGAGGGGAGGAAGAATCCTGCTTCTTCCTCCTCTCTGTGACAGCCCCATTAGATTTCGCAGTGTATTAATATACATTGCGAAATCTAAATTAAAGAAAGGCAAGTGTATGAAAAATAAAAAAGAATCACATACTTACCTCTCCGACGCCTACATACATATCACATGACCGCGAGCAGCCAATCAGCGCCGGGAACGCCCCTCTGACGTCACCGCAGGTCCTGGCAGCACTACACATCGCTTGGCACCGGAGACCGGACACCGGGAAAAGATGTCGGAGAGGTAAGTGTTTCATTCTTTTTTATTTTTCATACATTTGCCTTTCTTTAATTTAGATTTCGCAGTGTATATTAATACACTGTGAAATCTAATGGGCGGTCACAGCTGTCACAGAGGGGAGGAGGAAGCTGGATTCTTCCTACCCTCTGTGACATCACAGGGAGAAAACGCAGGAGCAGCTGCGTAAAGAATTGACATCTCAATTCTTTACGCAGCTGCGTTTTCTCCCAAAAATGCACTGCGTATTTTTGCGCAATGTCTGCACTGCAAAGTGAATTTCACATTCACTTTGCTGGTAGACAAAAGGCACATTGCGTATTTTGAAAAAGTGCGCGTAAAAAAGCGCGGCAAAATACGCAATGTGTGAACGCAGCCTCAGGCTGCTTTCACATCGCGTTTTTTTCCTGTCCGTGAGGATCCTGTTTTTTGCAGGACCCCACGGACAGGAAAGGACACCATCGGATGTGTGCCCACAGATGCCATTTCTGTGTCCGGGGCTGTCACTTTCACGGATACGGACACAGAAGGGCACTTTCACTTCCGCAGTGTATAATATACATTGCTTAAGTGAAGCAAGGGTTAAAAAAAATAAAAAATAAAAAAAAATAAGATTCTCACCTCTTCGGCGTCTGTCCCGCAAGGTGTGCCATCTATCCAGAGCTTAAGGACCTGGCGGGCCGGGGCTACCTGATCAGCTGATTGGTCACATGACTGCATCATCTGAGCAGTTTAAATCTCCCGCCCGTCGATGGGTTTTGGCGGGTGCAGGTTTTAAACCGCTCAGCTGATGCGGTCATGTGACCGATCTGCTGATTGGGTAGCCCCGCCCCACCAGGTCCTTAAGCACGGGATTAGATGGCATGCATCGCTGGACACACGCCAGAGAGGTGAGGATTTTTTTTTTAATGTTTGCGTTAGTTAATTTTGCTTCTGCAATGTATGTATGAATTAAACAGGTACAGAGCAGTTTTAGTGTACTGAGCATGCTCAGTACACTAAAATCGGGTCCGGGAAACAATCCGATGTTTTCCCAGACCTGTGCTCCATGGGCTCCTTGTTAATTGCCACAGACCGACCGGGTCGGATCTGATTCTGCCCGATTTGGTCCGCTGTGCCCAAAATCTGAGCAGTCTCTGATTTTGGGTACAGCAAAAAATCGGACAGAATTGGATTCTACACAAATCAGACAGCAATACAGCACCAATCTGTGCTTATAGGGATACATGGGGGGCCAAATCGGATCCGTAGCTGTCTATTTTACAAGGGACAGCCACGGATCCCCAGAAAATGCAATGTGAAGCCAGCCTAAGACCCTTCATCCTCCCTACTTTAATTTTTTGAGATAATGACTTTTGGGTTTTCATTGGCTGTCAGACATAATCATCAACATTAACTGAAATAAACACTTGAAATAGAACACTTTGTTTGTAATGACTCTAGATAATATATGTGCTTCACTTTTTGTATTGAATTACTGAAATAAATTGACTTTTTGATGATATTCTAATTCATTGAGATGCACCTGTATATACCTCAGTCCTCTCACTAACAAGCTCACAATAACACATATGTGGAGCCCACTGGGACGGGGTACTCAGTATCGGACCGGGGTATCACGGGGGTTATCACGGCAGTCTTGGTCCGGACCGTGTCCCAAGCCCACAAGTAAAGGTTGGGGGGTATTTACAAGGGAGAAAGTCATGATGCCACCCATGGTATGTGGTCAGGGTGACCACCGCTGAGGCAGAACCTCCGGGGATGATGGATAGCAGCCTGTGATGTGATGACTCTTCACGGTCAGAGCCTGGTCTCCAGGGCAGTAGTGATGGAAACAGTTTGTGAGGGAGTTGTAAGGGAGAACAGGGTTTGCAAGGATTACACAGACTCACGGTTTTGTAGTTTTCCAAGTCTTTACTGAAGCAGATGGTATTCAGCTGAGTACTGTCCACGGAGTCTGTACAGGGGCCGGGTTACTCCCACCCTGGCCGGGTCCTTTGGCTCCCTATTTCTGTGCTGTGTGTGTGGCCCTGCTGCCACTTTAGTTAAGCTGCCGGCCCTGTCTTCCCTCACGGGTACCAACTTGCTAGGTAACTTGAGTCTTTTCCGTGTTCCTGACCCCGCCGTGTTGCTTCGCTGTGGTACAGTGAAGATGTGGGACCTTCATTAATCCTGTGCTCACTGTGCTGTTTGTGTCAGGCACAGCATCGGATCCGGTATCCGTTCTGTGCGCTTCTCTGGGGCGAGTCTCAGGGGACTCTGTTCCTTCTCCTGTTCCTCAGACTCTGGCCGGCCTGGAATTAGACAGTGGACTGTGGGTCGAGCCTAACGCAGCTCCTTTACACCCAGGTCCTTTCTTCCTCAGTGCTGCACCGCACTGAACTAACTGCCACTTCCTCTCCACACCAGAATATATAGGGAAGCAGCTTTAGCTCCCCCTTCTGGCCTGGAGGCGCTAGTGTAGTGTTGTGGGTTGTGTGGGGAGTTAACCCTTGGTGGTGTTACTGTGGCACATTAACCCTGGGGTGCCACACATAAATGCACAATTCGCTGCCACCACCAATCATTTATCAAGTCGATCAGACACGTGTTACTGGTAATGTGAGGCTTACACGGGGTTATGGTTATTCATCACGGAACAAGAAAACAAAGCTATTAAGATTTATAGATTTAATGAGAAAGAATAGGCAATGTTTACGTTTACAAAAATATTCAAAATTTTACAAAGGGGACAAGTTATACAGTATGGTCAGTTACATTAAACAGGAGGAGGAGCCAAGAGCGCAGCAGGCGGGAATGGTGAGCAGAACTGCAGTGCTCCATGGAGGAGCTGGTAAATGAGTGTGTGTGTCTGTGTGTGAGTGTCTGTGTGTGTGTAAACAGTGTTGTGTGCAGCTTGTCTTGTCTCCCATCAGACTGCTTCTACTAATGAGCCAGCAGCGCGTCAGAAGACAGTGAAAGTGAAACCTGCTGCTGGCTAATAACCAGAAGCAGTCTGCAATCGGGCAGGAGGGAAGCGTATTCAAAGCTGAATGCATGGATGGAGGTAAAACACAGCCGGAGAAAGGGGGGTTGGGCTGAGAAAGTCAGCCCTGAGGGTGCCCAGGGGGAGAGGAGACCTAGGTCACAGGGCCCCCTGTGTATGGTGGGGGAGAGAGAGAACTAGGTCACAGGGCCCCACTGTGTCAGGAGGGGGAAGAGGAGACCTAGGTCACAAGTCCCCCTGTGTCAGATGGGGGAGAGGAGACCTAGGTCACAGGGCCCCTTTGTCAGGTGGGGGAAGAGGAGACCTAGGTCACAGAGCCCCTGTGTCAGGTGGGGGAAGAGGAGACCTAAGTTACAGGGCCCCCATGTAACATGGGTGGAGAGGAGACCTGGATTCTTTGTCTGGATGGGGGGAAAGAAGGCCTAGGCACAGGGCCCCCCTGTGTCAAGTGGGGAGAGAAGAGACCTAGGTCACAAGTCCCCCTGTGTCAGATGGGAAGAGGAGACCTAGGTCACAGGGCCCCTTTGTCAGGTGGGGGAAGAGGAGACCTAGGTCACAGAGCCCCTGTGTCAGGTGGGGGAAGAGGAGACCTAAGTTACAGGGCCCCCATGTAACATGGGTGGAGAGGAGACCTAGGTCACAGGCCCCCTATGTCAGATGGGGGAAGATGAGACCTATGTCACAGGGTCCCTGTATAAGGTGGGGGGAGAGGAGACCTAGGTCTCAGGGCCCCCTGTGTAAGGTGGGGAGAGGAGACCTAGGTCACAGGGCCCTCCTGTGTCAGGAGGAGGGTTTGGGTTGAGAAAGCCAGCCCTGAGGGCCCCCAGGGGGAGAGGAGACCTAGGTCAAAGGGTACCCTGTGGAATAAAGCGATGTTTGGGTGAGCGCTGGGATATGAAGACAGCTACACTTCAACAAGTGTTTTACCTGTAAGTTTATTGTTCAAATCACACTAGGTCCTCTCCCACAACATGTTTCGACGCTCAGGCGTCTCCTCAAGTGGATCCACTTGAGGAAGACGCCCTGAGCGTCGAACATGTTGTGGAGAGACCTATGTGATTTGAACAATACACTTACAGTAACACTTGTGAAGTGAGCTGCTTCATATCCCAGCGCTCACCCAAACATCGTTTTATTCCATTGCCTGCATATCCATCTCCCTATGGGGAGAGGGTGGAGCAGCTCCGGAAGAGAAGACAAATCTAACAGAGGAGAGGAAAACACGTGACGGATCACGTGCAACTACACAGGCGGACACCGAGGAAAAAGGGAAAGAAATCCACACCGTCCAGAGAGAGACCCCGTGCACTCACTACGTGAGCCCCCCTGTTGTGCGGACAGCACAACAGGAAAAGGTGAGTGTAACGGTGACTTAACAGAGGGTGGATATAAAACATAAAGCAGCGTGGCGCAACCAAATTCTATATCTCATTAAAGGGTACCCTGTGTCAGGAGGGGGGAGAGGAGGCCTAGGTCACAGGGCTCCTGTGTCAGGTTGGCGGACAGGAGACCTAGATCACAGGACTCCCCTGTGTCAGGTTGGGGGATAGGAGACCTAGGTCACAGGGTCCCCCTGTGTCAGAAGGGGGGGTTTGGGTTGAGAAAGCCAGCCCTGAGGGACCCCTGGGGAGAGGAAACCTAGGTCACAGGGTACCCTGTGTCAGATGGGGAGAGAGGAGACCTAGGTCACAGGGCACCCAGTGTCAGGTGGGGGGAGATCTAGGTCACAGGGCCTCTGTGCCACGTGGGGGGGGAGAGGAGACCTAGGTCACAGGGCTCCTGTGTCAGGTGGGCGGTCAGGAGAACTAGGTCACAGGACCCCCTGTGTCAGGTGGGGGAGAGGAGGCCTAGGTCACAAGTCCCCCTGTGTCAGATAGGGGGAGAGGAGACCTAGATCACAGGGCACCCAGTGTCAGGTGGGGAGAGATCTAGGTCACAGGGCCTGTGTCAGATGGGGGGAGAGGAGACCTAGGTCACAGGGCCCCCATGTCACATGGGTGGAGAGGAAACCTATGGCTCAGGACTCCTATATAAGGTGGGGGGAGAGGAGACCTAGGTCACAGGGCCCCCCTGTGTCAGGTGGGGGAGAAGAGACCTAGGTCACAGGGCCCCCTGTGCCAGGTGGGGGAAGAGAAGACCTAGATCACAGGACCTCCTGTTCAGGTAGGTGGAAAGGAGATCTAGGTCACAGGGCCCCCCTGTGTCAGGTGGGGGGATAGGAGACCTAGGTCACAGGGCCTCCCTGTAAGAGGGAGGGGGAGTTGTGACAGGTTGGGGAGAGGAGACACAGGGCCCCCCTGTCAGGAGGGAGAGGAGATGCAGTGTGAAAGGCCTCTCTGTTAAAGGAGGGGGTGAAACACAGCGTACAGGTGGAAGAGACACAGTGCACAAGGGGGAAGCAGTGGGGGCGAGGCATAGTGCACAGGGGGAGAGATACAGGGCATCTCTGTAAGGGGAGAGGAGGACACACAGAACACTAGGGATGAAGAAGCACAGCGCAAGGGGGGGCAACACAGCAAACAAGGAGAAGGCAAAGGGGAGAGGCACGGGGCCCACCTATCAGGGGAAGGGGAGACACACCACACAGGGGGGAAAAGGAACAGCACGCAAGGAGGAGGCACAGGGCCCGCCCTGTCAGTGGAGGGGGAAACACAGCATACAGGTGCAAAGAAGCACAGCACACAAGGGGAAGGCACAGGGGAGAGAGGCACAGGGCCCCCTGTTAATGTAGTGGGGAGACACAGCACATAGGGGCACAGAGGCACAGAACATGACTCACCGTGGCCGGGACTCCGGTTTAGACAGGCGATGCTTCCTTCTCCTTGTCACGGGTGGACCGCGCCTGCCGGTAGTGGGGCCCGGTGTAGTGCAGATCAAAAGAGTTTGAAGACGTCTTGGTGGAACAGATTAAAGGGGTTTTTAATTTATTCGTGACGCCACCTATGAGTAAGTTCGGTAAGGACTACCGACGCTGCGGAACCTCCGGGGGATTGACAGCAGCAAGATGGAACGCTCCCCACAGGCTGAGCGGTGATCCCCGGAGGCTGGAGCTGCTTAAGATGTTGTGCGGCAGCTACGGTTACCTTGTAGTGCGGACGGACATTTCATAAGGAAGCACGGACACAAAAAGTCTCTGCAACGGGTCTTTACTGTAACCAGCAGGCAGTACATGGTATACAGTTCAAGAGTAGTGGACCGGGTGGACTCAGCAGTGATGGTGTCCCTTAGAAATCCGCAGTGTTCCTCCATTCTAACTAGTGATTGCCATTGTCGCCCAGGAATACCAGGTCGGGTATGGGGAGGCTGCTTCAATGCCCTATCCATGATGTACGTTCTGGATGTTTTGGGGAGCCTTGGATCCCTCAGTGGGTACACCGCTGGTTAGACGACTGGAAGTTGGCTGGTGGTGGGGTGCTCCTGTGAAGCTGCTCCTCCACGCTTCTGGTTCGGTAGCAGAGGTGAACTGCTGCCAGCTTCGGTACCAGTGAACCGGCTGTGAGGTTGTGGGCACGGGAGTCTTTTGGAACCCGTGTGATGATGCCCGATCCCGGTTGGTAAGGCCTCAGGTGCTGACACCTGACCGGTGACGGCCCGGGGGCTACACGGGGTGCGGAGCCCCCGCTCCTCTCCAAGTTCAAGTTCTAGACTCTTACTGTTGTGTAGACTAAGTGTCTGTTCTCTACACACTACCCTAGCACTCCGCCCACCAGGACCTAGGATTGACCCTCTGTTCTAGGTGATGCATGCAGGGTTGGATTTCTAAGTTAACCAGGTCACTGCTGTGTCAGAGAATATTGGGCTGCATTTATGGCTGCAATACCCTCTTGTGACCCACTCGTTGTGGGGCGCCACACTCCCCCTTGGTTGAATACGCTTGTCCCCAAGCGTCACACTACCCACATTACAGAGATTTTTATATTTTGTAACAGGTAATAAACACTTTTATTAATGACAAGTCATTGTATGCATAAAAGTGAAACGGTGAATAAACAGGTTAACACATTACGCGGACCCGGCGGGCGGTCGGCTGTCCTTAGGTAAAAGTTCAGGCTGTGGCCGCCAAGTCGCGGTGTTACTTGCAAACAGGAAGAAGTCTCTTGGTGAAAAGTTCAAACAACAAGTCACTTATGGAGGGCAGTGTTCCGGACTCGTATAGCGAACCACCCGTCACAGCATATATGTCGCTCATAGGTTACAATGTCCCCTCTATACAAGTCTCGGTTTGGATGCCCTCGCGGTAGGTGCGATTCCACATCACAGCGCCCCACGAACACTTCAGTACTCACACCTCCTCCCTTACGAATCCCCACCCGGTGGATAAGTTGAAGGTGCTTACCCGTCCGGTTTTACGGAATTGTTCAGGCAATGGAGGTTAGCGGCGGGCTTCAGCGCGGGCCTGCATATTGGCGTGCAGCCGAGTGTGCCACTCCTCCCTTCGGATACGACGTACCTCTTCGTCGGAGTGGTGCGGCGTGTGGATAAAGTCACTACGGCGTGATGGTTGTTGAACTGCTTGAGTTTGGTGGGCAGTCTGTAGAAAATCCCGATTCAACAGAACCGGAGAAGATGTTGTTGCGGCGGCACCCGACCAGTGTACCCGAGCTGATCGCCCGGCAGAAGGATCCTTGGTGTCTCCCCAGGCGAACCCGGTGTAGAGGTCCTCAGCTGGGCTGTAGATCTCGTCGTCGTCCTCCTCGACCTCTCCTTCGATGACTACGTCGGGCTGCTCGGCTGACGGAGACGATGGAACAGAATCCTCTGGGTCGATGGGTGGCTGTGCTGCAAAGTTCTCCTCGGGTCGTTGTGCAGGACTTCCAGGCTGCCTGCCTCTTCTTCTGTAGCAGCGGGAAGTGGTGTTTCAATCCCGGTCACCAGGTAGGCCTCGGCACTTGCAGAGGAGGCCTCCGGATCAGGGGAGAAACAGGCGACAGTCTCAGCAGTGTGGAAACTAGTCGCTGGTTCCGCAGGTGGAACCAGGTATAGGTCGGCTTCTTCTGTGGAGCGTTTTGGAAGCTCCGGCTCAGGAACGGGGTCGGCTGCGGGTTCGACCGCTGGGACGGGTCGTGCTGTGGCTCTCACAGGAATGATACAGTCTATGGGCTCCGGTGACGAAGCAGGACAGGTGGTGGGCGACGGTGAGGCGGTTGAGAAGCTGACGATGTCGTCTGGGCCTGGAGAAGCTGTACCCGGTCGGCTCTGCTGCATCGCATGATAGAGTCTTCTGCCTAGGGTCGCACTCCAGCTGCAAATCGTCCATTCCACAGTCTCTAGTAACCGCACCCGGAGGTCTTGTAGAGCCTCTAGCCAGAAGTCGGGGCTGCCGTCTAGGTAAGGGCAGGACCCGGACCCGGTTGGCCTATGGCTGCTCTGGCCTCCGCCTCGACCTCCCGCATTAGGTCTTGGAGTCTCATGCTGGTCATTCTCTTCTATGGAGGGAAACCACACCCGTTCAACCGGTAAGCGTTCTGGTAGAGCTGGTGAAGAAGGTCTGTGACACTCCCATTTCCTCTGGGCTTTTGTAGTCCAATGGTGGGAAAAGTCTTTGGGGTCCGCCCCCATGGTTGATTCGAGCAATCAGGGCGGACAAAGAGTTTGGCGCCTTTTGTCTTTAGCCCTCCCACGATGAGGGGGGGGTTGACTCACTCCTGGGCTTGCACGTGGCGGATTCTTGTGGCGGGAACGCCATCTTGGGTGCCATCTTGGCCCACGGTGAAAAGGCGGGAAAGTTCTTTTAGGGACGAACAAAATCCAATTTGTAGACAATAAAGTCATTTTTAAGCACATTATACCCGTTGGATAACGGGCCTGCTCGTATCCTGTTCGTGATGCCATTTTCTGACTCACCGTGGCCGGGACTCCGGTTTAGACAGGCGATGCTTCCTTCCTCCTTGTCACGGGTGGACCGCGCCTGCCGGTAGTGGGGCCCGGTGTAGTGCAGATCAAAAGAGTTTGAAGACGTCTTGGTGGAACAGATTAAAGGGGTTTTTAATTTATTCGTGACGCCACCTATGAGTAAGTTCGGTAAGGACTACTGACGCTGCAGAACCTCCGGGGGATGGACAGCAGCAAGATGGAACGCTCCCCACAGGCTGAGCGGTGATCCCCGGAGGCTGGAGCTGCTTAAGATGTTGTGCGGCAGCTGCGGTTACCTTGTAGTGCGGACGTACAGTTCATAAGGAAGCACGGACACAGAAAGTCTCTGCAACGGGTCTTTACTGTAACCAGCAGGCAGTACATGGTATACAGTTCAAGAGTAGTGGACCGGGTGGACTCAGCAGTGATGGTGTCCCTTAGAAATCCGCAGTGTTCCTCCATTCTAACTAAGTGATTGCCATTGTCGCCCAGGAATACCAGGTCGGGTACGGGGAGGCTGCTTCAATGCCCTATCCATGATGTACGTTCTGGATGTTTTGGGGAGCCTTGGATCCCTCAGTGGGTACACCGCTGGTTAGACGACTGGAAGTTGGCTGGTGGTGGGGTGCTCCTGTGAAGCTGCTCCTCCACGCTTCTGGTTCGCGTAGCAGAGGTGAACTGCTGCCAGCTTCGGTACCAGTGAACCGGCTGTGAGGTTGTGGGCACGGGAGTCTTTTGGAACCCGTGTGATGATGCCCGATCCCGGTTGGTAAGGCCTCAGGTGCTGACACCCGACCGGTGACGGCCCGGGGGCTGCACGGGGTGCGGAGCCCCCGCTCCTCTCCAAGTTCAAGTTCTAGACTCTTACTGTTGTGTAGACTAAAGGTACCTTTACACGCCGCTACAACAGGATGGATACCAACCGCTACTTCACGTGCACGAGCACGCCCAAACGGTTACAAACGGGAAACGCACCCTCTTTACACGCCACCACAAGGTGCGCTACGCTACGCTACATCTACAGCTAGCTACATCGCCGGGTGTCTCAAGTAGCCATCTGTTGCTCATTTACACACCGCTACAAACAGCTACTATGGGCGTACCTGGTGCAGCAGGGACAGCACATAGGCGTGCTACAATTGTGGATTACGAGACGTCCGTACGCTGATAGGACAAAGCAATAATACCATGATTGGCTACGCATCGCAGGAGGCTGATTAATACTTGACGCTCGAGCAATTGTGTAGTGTGACTCGTCAGCTCCTTAAATATGCCGCCCTGTGCGGCGACAACCAATCGCAACGCAGGAGCTTCCTCCAATGATCGCTGAAGGGGCGCGGTAACCCGGAGCCTGTGTCACGCCCCAGCTACATAGCATGGTGTAGGAACAACCCTTCTGTTCCTTCTTTACACGCCGATACAGCTCGCTACAATCGGCTTTGTTGCCATCTGTTTATGGGCAGTGCACGGATACAGATGTATCTGTAGCCGGCTGTGTCGTCCCGTCTTCAGACGCCGCTACTACGGGCGATATTGGCGCGACAAGCTACATTTGTAGCCTGTAGCGGGTTGTATCCATCCTGCAGTGGCGGCGTGTAAAGGTACCTTAAGTGTCTGTTCTCCTACACACTACCCTAGCACTCCGCCCACCAGGACCTAGGATTGGCCCTCTGTTCTAGGTGATGCATGCAAGGTTGGATTTCTAAGTTAACCAGGTCACTGCTGTGTCAGAGAATATTGCGGCTGCATTTATGGCTGCAATACCCTCTTGTGACGCACTCGTTGCGGGGCGCCACAAACACACAGGGGGAAAAGTCACAGCGCATAAGGGGGAGGCACAGGGGGTAAGAGGTACACGAACAAGGGGGAGGCACAGGGCAGAGAGGCACAGGATCCCCCTGTCAGGGGAGGGGGAGAATTCTGGAAAACTTCATAGTATTCGGTTAAATTAATCGAAACACGAATATCTTACTATTCTCTTATCACTAGTCTGTATCTCTTCTTCACTGAAAACAGGTTTTGCCGGGTGAGAAAGAGTGATCAGTGTAGAGGGAGGAGAAGGATTGTCTGATACAAGAAGTGCATAATTTCTAACAAAGTTCCTGAACTTTACTTGTGCTATAATTTATAGAAAAAATAAAACATTAAATACTTTCTAAACTGTAAGATTAAAACTGTACATCTTTATTAAAGGAGTTGTGCACTCCTGATCAGGGGCTGGCTGGTGCCTCTGGCCCCGGGTGGCAGTTTTGGCCTACCAGCCCACATTTGAGGACTGCGGGGGGGTGACCGGGGAGGAGGGGGGAGTTTTGCTAGCAGAATTTTAAATTTTTTGATGACCGGCCGGGGGGTGCTAGCAGGATTTCCGTGCCTCGGCTCTCTTACCATCTCCCCGCCGCCGCCTGCTGCTGCATCGCAGCACTGGCCGCAAAGCACCGACAGCCGACCATTTCTGTGGGGGGGCAGCCCTAGATGTGGGCTACACCACCAGCCCAGGGGCACTTGCTCCCCTGCCACCTGGGCCATTCCGCCCCTGCTCCTGATTGCTGGGGGGTTTGCTAAGGGCAGGGCCGTATTTGGAGTTCCTGCTGCCCTAGGCACTTTCAATGGTCGTGCCACCTTCGCCCCCTCTGTCGCAGGAGCACGTCAGCTGTATGTGTTTCTATGCAGATGATGCACTCACATCCAGATTGCCTGCAGCTGTCCCGAGAGAGTCATGCGAGACTCGTGAGTATCTCGCATGCCTCTCGGTCTGTGTTTCCAGCCTTATTGCTGCAAAATAAACAAAATACCATTGGAACATAGTGTATGACTATGGTAAATAGCAGTTAATATTCCATGAAGTGTTACAACTCCTTCGGTCAACTGATCAGTGCTGGTGTCAATATTGATGGCCTATTATAAGGATAGGATATCAATATTAAATAATCAAATTAATAAATTGAAAACAGATATTTAGTGCATATGATGTACATACAAAGAGCTAATAAACAATGCTGCCAGCAAAATATTCTTGCATAACTATTATGGCGGCATGGTGGCTCAGTGGTTAGCAACTGTGTACAGTGGCTCAGTCATCAGCACAACAGCCTTGTAGCAATGGGGTCTCAGGTTCAAATCCCACAAAGGATGACATCTGTGAAGATTTTGCATGTTCTCCAAGTGTTTGCATGGGTTTACAACCACACTACAGAGACATACTGATAGGATGTTTACATTGTGAGCCCCAATGGGGACAGTGTTGATGATTTATGTAAAGTGATGTGGAGTTCATAGTGTGATATAAATGCAAAAAATATTATTCTTAATATGTCCCAATACCAGGATCTGAGGATCTTCTATTTCGAGGTCAAGAGTAGAGATGAACGGTGTTCGATTAGAATTGTTCGACCAATTCAAATTCAACCTGTTTTGGGCGGTGTTCGAGTCATTCGACAAACACGAACAATTTGCTTCAAATTTGGCAGTTCGAGGTTATGTACGATAACGCTTCGTTCACGAAAAACGTAACTGGATTTTCACAGTAATTCTGTTATTCGGTGTTAATATACAGTTTCAGTGTATAGTCGGCAGGGGGACGGGGGGGGTGGAGGATCAATCTGTGCTACAATAATGCCGATCTCCATTTTTTTTTCTTACCGCATTTACAGTGGGGCGGTGCAGTCTGTCAACCTATCAGCAGCACACACACAGCAAAGTGCATTTTTTGCACACAAGCAAGGGCATGTGTCATTGGCTGTGTATGTCACATGTCCTTGCTATATAAGACCAAGCCATTTTCCCTGTTGCCGCCATTTACTCAGTGCTGCAGCTCTGTATCAGATGGCACCGCTGCTGCTGTGGGCGCTATACAGTGTCAGTCAGTTAGTTAGATAGAGAGATAAGTTTAGGGAGTAAGGACTACTTGTAATATCAGCCCTTTTGAGGACTAGTTCACAGAAGTAGGGACAAGTTGTAATATCAGCCCTTTTGAGGGCTAGTTCAGAGAAGTAGGGACTAATTGTAATATCAGCCATTTTGAGGGCTAGGTTAGAGCAGTTCCAATCCTAGCATTTTTTGCCAGGCAGGTCTGTGCCAGTACAGAGCAAGTGTTTTTCTTTTGGGCCTAGCAGCAGTGTCTGGTAGACAGCTGAGTAGCCCAGCCGTGGAGCAAGCTACACCGCCTGTGTATCTAATAACAATATTTAACTGCATCTAGCCCAGGCAATCCTTTAGGCCTAGTAGCAGTGTCTGGTAGTCAGTGAAGTAGCCCAGCTGTGAAGCAAGCTGCACCGCCTGTCTATCTAATAACGATTTTTAATTGCATCTATCCAAAGCAATCCTTTTGGGCTAATAGCAGTCTCTGGTAGTCAGCGTAGTAGCCCAGCTGTGAAGCAAGCTACACTGCCTGTGTATCTAATAACAATTCTTTACTGCATCTATCCAACGCAATCCTTTTGGGCTAATAGCAGTCTCTGGTAGTCAGCGGAGTAGCCCACCTGTGAAGCAAGCTGCACCGCCTGTCTATCTAATAACAATTTTTAACTGCATCTATCCAACGCAATCCTTTTGGGCTAATAGCAGTCTCTGGTAGTCAGCGGAGTAGCCCAGCTGTGAAGCAAGCTATACCGCCTGTGTATCTAATAACGATTTTTAACTGCATCTAGCCTAGGCAATCCTTTGGGCCTAGTAGCAGTGTCTGGTAGTCAGCGGAGTAGCCCAGCTGTGAAGCAAGCTATACTGCCTGTCTATCTAATACCAATATTTATTTGCATCTAGCCCAGGCAATCCTTTTGGGCTAGTAGCAGTGTCTGGTAGTCAGCTGAGTAGCCCAGCTATGAAGCAAGCTACACCGCCTGTGTATCTAATAACAATTCTTTACTGCATCTAACCCAGGCGATCCTTTTGGGCTAGTAGCAGTGTCTGGTAGTCAGCGGAGTAGCCCAGCTGTGGAGCAAGCTACACTGCCTGTGTATCTAATAACAATTTTTAACTGCATCTAGCCCATGCAATCATTTGGGTCTAGTAGCAGTGTCTGGTAGTCAGTGTAGTAGCCCAGCTGGGAAGCAAGCTACACTGCCTGTGTATCTAATAACGATTTCTAACTGCATCTAGACCAGACAATCATTTGGGTCTAGTAGCAGTGTCTGGTAGTCAGCGGTGTTAAAGACGACATCATAGGTACTATGTAGCTTCCGCCATACTTTATCTAAAGAAGCCATATTTGATTAGTTTATCATGTCTATTCTGACTAACTAGCTGTAATTATTTGTTCAGTGAAGATGAGCATAACTCAGCACATTCTTGCCTTTGTCCTTGTATTCTAGATAAGACCACCAAGCCATATGTAAGCCAGAGTGTACCGTTCTTATCTTCTGTAACTCTCTTAAAGGTCAGTAATTAATCATCTCAAAACTGTCTATAATGCATATTCATCATATTTGTTATTGTATGATGTAACCTATTTTTTCTAAACTTCTGTAAACATATATAAGCTGATACAAACAATAAACGATAGAGCTATTCTTTTGAAGACCGAGTCTGTGTCATCAATTGAGTTATAGCCATTACCAGGTATACCTGTGTAGAGCTCTATATCAAATCAGTCTACTCTGGTTAGGCGGCCGTCACACGCACAGATATCTTTAGCGATATTGTAAGCGATCACATGCACGCGCAATCGCTTACAATATCGCTCACATCGCTGGTGAGATGTCACACAGACAGACTCACCAGCGATGTGGAGCCGCGATCTCGCTGGTAACTATGGTACACATCGGGTAACTAGGCGCCGCGCGTCGCTCAGTTACCCGACGTGTACCATAGTTACCATCTCCCAGCATAGGCTCTGCTGCTGGGAGATCGTTCATCGTGGTGTTATACACTACGATGAAGGAGATCGTGAAATCGATCATCGCTAGATCTGAGAACCGGACCTCAGATCAGCGATGTCACGATCAAGCGATTTCACATCGTGAATCGCTTGATTACATGCATCGATTTTAAGCCCGATATCGCTTAAGCGATCAAAAAGGAGATCGCTTAAACGATATCGGGCAAGATATCTGTGCGTGTGACGGCCGCCTTAGATGCATTTTATAGCATCTCTGACAGCGGAGTAGCCCAGCTGTGAAGCAAGATACACCGCCTGTGTATCTAATTACGATTTTTAACTGCATCTAGCCCACGCAATCCTTTGAGTCTAGTAGCAGTGTCTGGAAGTAAGTGGAGTAGCCCACCTGTGAAGCAAGCTACACCGCCTGTCTATCTAATAACAAGTTTTAACTGCATCTAGCCTGCGCAATCCTTTTGGCTAGCAGCAGTGTCTGGTAGTCAGCGGTGTAGCCCACCTGTGAAGCAAGCTACACCGCCTGTCTATCTAATAACAAGTTTTAACTGCATCTAGCCTGCGCAATCCTTTTGGGCTAGCAGCAGTGTCTGGTAGTCAGCGGAGTTGCTCAGCTTTCGAGCAAGCTACACCATCTTCCTAATAACAATTATTAACTGCATCTAGCAGAGGCAATCCTTTGGGCTAGTAGCAGTGTTTGGTAGTCAGCGTAGTAGCCCAGCTGTGGAGCAAGATACATCGCTTGTGTATCTAATAACAAGTTTTAACTGCATTCTAGCCCACGCAATCCATTTGGGCTAGTAGCAGTCTCTGGTAGTCAGCGGAGTAGCCCAGCTGTGAAGCAGGCTACACTGCCTGTGTATCTAATAATGATTTTTAACTGCATCTAACCCACACAATCCTTTTGGGCTAGTAGCAGTGTCTGGTAGTCAGCGGAGTAGCCCAGCTGTGAAGCAAGCTACATCGCCTGTCTATCTAATATCAATATTTATTTGCATCTAGCACACGCAATCCTTTTGGGCTAGTAGCAGTGTCTGGTAGTCAGCGGAGTAGCCCAGCTGTGAAGCAAGCTAGCCCATGCAATCCTTTGGGCCTAGTACCACAGTTTGGCCACTCAGCTCTGCTCTGTTTCCATCCATAGTTTTTTGTGCCAACAACTACAGAGCTGCCAATTAGGAGACAAAAAGCTAAATGCGACCAAAAACAACAGTACACTGCAGTAAAAGTATTAAATGCAAGTGCAGTATAAAAAATAGTATAACAAATACAGGGTACTTAGTCTATCCGTTTTTTTGCGCAAAAAAAGTTATATCAAGCCACGTCACTAACTTCAAAGTGTACCCATCTCTGACGCGGTCCTAACTGTTGTATTAAAAAACCTGACTAGTGTGTATACTTACCAGTGAGCAGGAACCAGCAAGACCTGTGTCTGAGATGGACTGAAGGCGACGGGGCTCTATGTGTGCAGGGCCCAGAGAGGGGGGCGGGAACTCCATCTCTTGCAAAGCAAGAGGCAACTTAATTAGAAACAAATGAGTCCAGCACACAGAGAACAAGTCTGTAAGAACATGTTCACACCGCCAACATATTTGGAGACAAAAAGCTAAATGCGACCAAAAACAACAGTACAGTGTACTGTTGTTTTTGGTCGCATTTAGCTTTTTGTCTCCAAATATGTTGGCGGTGTGAACATGTTCTTACAGACTTGTTCTCTGTGTGCAGGACTCATTTGTTTCTAATTAAGTTGCCTCTTGCTTTGCAAGAGATGGAGTTCCCGCCCCCCTCTCTGGGCCCTGCACACATAGAGCCCCGTCGCCTTCAGTCCATCTCAGACACAGGTCTTGCTGGTTCCTGCTCACTGGTAAGTATACACACTAGTCAGGTTTTTTAATACAACAGTTAGGACCGCGTCAGAGATGGGTACACATTGAAGTTAGTGACGTGGCTTGATATAACTTTTTTTGCGCAAAAAAACGGATAGACTAAGTACCCTGTATTTGTTATACTATTTTTTATACTGCACTTGCATTTAATACTTTTACTGCAGTGTACTGTTGTTTTTGGTCGCATTTAGCTTTTTGTCTCCAAATATGTTGGCGGTGTGAACATGTTCTTACAGACTTGTTCTCTGTGTGCAGGACTCATTTGTTTCTAATTAAGTTGCCTCTTGCTTTGCAAGAGATGGAGTTCCCGCCCCCCTCTCTGGGCCCTGCACACATAGAGCCCCGTCGCCTTCAGTCCATCTCAGACACAGGTCTTGCTGGTTCCTGCTCACTGGTAAGTATACACACTAGTCAGGTTTTTTAATACAACAGTTAGGACCGCGTCAGAGATGGGTACACTTTGAAGTTAGTGACGTGGCTTGATATAACTTTTTTTGCGCAAAAAAACGGATAGACTAAGTACCCTGTATTTGTTATACTATTTTTTATACTGCACTTGCATTTAATACTTTTACTGCAGTGTACTGTTGTTTTTGGTCGCATTTAGCTTTTTGTCTCCAAATATGTTGGCGGTGTGAACATGTTCTTACAGACTTGTTCTCTGTGTGCAGGACTCATTTGTTTCTAATTAAGTTGCCTCTTGCTTTGCAAGAGATGGAGTTCCCGCCCCCCTCTCTGGGCCCTGCACACATAGAGCCCCGTCGCCTTCAGTCCATATCAGACACAGGTCTTGCTGGTTCCTGCTCACTGGTAAGTATACACACTAGTCAGGTTTTTTAATACAACAGTTAGGACCGCGTCAGAGATGGGTACACTTTGAAGTTAGTGACGTGGCTTGATATAACTTTTTTTGCGCAAAAAAACGGATAGACTAAGTACCCTGTATTTGTTATACTATTTTTTATACTGCACTTGCATTTAATACTTTTACTGCAGTGTACTGTTGTTTTTGGTCGCATTTAGCTTTTTGTCTCCAAATATGTTGGCGGTGTGAACATGTTCTTACAGACTTGTTCTCTGTGTGCAGGACTCATTTGTTTCTAATAGAGCTGCCAATTAGTTAACTTCCAAAATGATTGGCAAAAGGCCTGCTGCTGGTGGAAAGGGGAATAGGCGTGTTGGAAAGGGAAAAAAGGTTTGTCCCCATGGGGTAGGTGATAAAGCAACAGTAACATCTGCAGAAGAAATACCACTTTCCTGCCAAAGTAAAATGTCTACTTCTTTTCGTGGATAATCTGATATGATCCCTTTCTTACGGACATGACCATCTCTAAAAAATGTAGATGAGGCACAAAAAGAGCAGGTGCTTGAATGGATATCAAGCGCTCCAACAGCACTTGCTTCCTCACAGCTCCCAAGTCTCCCGTCTGAGTATGGTTTAACACAGACGGTTGAGTCTGCAGAGTTGTTCACTCATACTATAGCTTGGGAATCAGAGGTCTGCTCCAAAGCTTCTGTGAGTCCAGACAAGGAAATGATCTGTACTGATACCCAGAAGCTTTGTGAGTCGGATCCAGGCCCAGATGCAGAAGGTTCTGAGCATAATGTAGACCCTCATTCTCAAACTGTAACTCCTATTGGTGGAGACAATGAGGAAGATGCTGATGAGACTGAGCTACCTGATTGGAAGGACAACTTGACTTTTCGGTCAGGACAGGAAGTGGTTGGCTCTGAGGACGAGGGGTGTGAGAATACACAGGGTGATGATGAGGGTGGAGATCCCACTTACTGTCAACCCACAGTCAGCCAGACGATGAGGTCAGCAGAGAAGGTGGAGGAGGATGCTAGTGACGACGAGGTTAGGTTGCGCCTTCCTGGATAGAGATGGAGTACTGGAAGCACGTCAACAACTGTATCTGTAAGATTTGTCACCAAAATCTAAGTAGAGGCCAAAAAATAAATAGTTTGAGTACTTTATGCATGAACCGTCACATGTATATGAAGCATAAGTAACGGTGGGAAGCTTACTGTGCTACAATGCGGCCTAGCGGGCCGGGCCAACCACTGTCTGCCGGACCTGGCCAATCACCGTCTGCTCCATCAAGTGCATCCGCGTTTTCTTCATCCTCTGTGACTGTGGGGACAGCAGTCACACATGCTTTTGGATGCAGGCCTTCCACCTCTATACCCACAACAGCCAGTGTGATTGACAGGTCATTAGTTCTATTGAAAATGGAAAGACCTGTTGGTATTGAGCGCTCCCCGACATCAAGAGCACCACCTTTGGAAGAAGGCAACATAATATCTCCGCTTGCACCTCCCTCACAGACCAGCAGTTTCCAGGGACACCCTACTCAACCCTGTCTCAGCACAGCAGCCAGCCCTTGGTCCCTCAGATGTGGACAAGTAAAAGACCATTTCCTCCTAGCCATGACAAAGCTCAGAGGTTGAATTTCACCATCTGCAAGCTGTTGGCTACAGAAATGCTGCCTTTCTGCCTGCTGGACACAGAGGATTTTCAAGACCTAATGTCCATCACAGTACCCCAGTAGCAGATGCCCAGTCGCCACTACTTCTCAAAGAAAGCTGTGCTTGCGTTACACCAGCATGTCGCACACAACATCACCGCTTCCTTGAGAAACTTTGTGTGTGACAGGGTTCATTTCACCACAGACACTTGGACCAGTAAGCATGGACAGGGGCGTTACATGTTGCTGAGTGGACACTGGGTAACTATGGTGACAGCAGGAGAAGGGTCTGCTGTACAAGTCTTGCCGTCCCCACGAGTTGTGCATCAATCCACTGTATGTAGAGGTTCCTCCACTGTTTCTGCCTCCTCAACCTTATCTCGGTCCTCTACCTGCACCAAAAGCCTGTCTGGTAATGCCATCCGCGTTCTAACTGCGCAGAAGGAATCCTGCACACCTCCTTACTATGTCAGCAGCAGAGCTCAACGGCATCAGGCAGTGTTTACATTGAAATGTCTGGGAAATGTGACGCACACAGCTGAGGAGTTTCATCAATGGTTGTCTCCACTGAACCTGAAGCCAGGGAAGGCCATGTGAGACAATGCTGCAAACCTGAGTGCGGTCCTTTGCCGGGGCAATGTGACTCACGTACCTTGTGTGGCTCATGTTTTGAACCTGGTTGTCTAGCAATTTTTAGCACACTATCCAGGCCTAGATGGGCTTCTGCAGAGGGCAGAGTCGCTGTGTGCTCACTTCTACCGTTCGCATCCCGCAGCTCAACTACTTGCATCTCTACAGCAGTCGTTTGGTTCACTGGTTCAAATGCAATGTGCCGACACGATGGAATTCAATTCTACACATGTTGCAGCGACTGTGGCAGCACCAACGAGCCCTGGTGCAATACGTTATGATGTAAAGCCTGGGCCAACGAGATCCAGAGGTGGGGCAAATCATGCTGCTGGAGTGGTCTCAGATCAAGGACCTCTGCACCCTTCTGCATAGTTTTGAAAAGGCGACGGAGACGTTTAGTGCTGACGATGCCATTATCAGTCATCTACATGCTGGAGCACACTTTAAACAGTATTCTGAGTCAGGTAGTGGACCAAGAGGAGGGGGAGGAAGTACAGGAGGAGTTGTATGTGGAAGGGATCTCCAAGGTCCAGACGGTCAGCAGCACCAAGGCGGCAGGCATTGGAGGGTGTGGGAGAGGGATTAACGAGGGCGCATGGTAGCAGCCAAACTGCTGAGGAAGGCACAAGAGCCGAGGAACAAATGGAGGACAAACTGACAATGGGCATGGAAGACTTATCAGATGAGGGAGACCTTGATCACATTTCTGTTGTGCGAGGTTGCGGGGAGAGGGCAGAGGAAGGAAGCATGATTCTTACCTCGCCGCCACCAAGACAACAAGTCCTTGGCCCTCCTGGATGCGCAAGACACATGAGTGCCTTCTTGCTGCACTACCTGCAACATGACCCTCGGATTGTCAGAATTCAAAGTAATGCCGACTACTGGGTTAAAACACTCTTAGGGTATGTGCACACGAGGGCGGGTTAGTGGCGGCGGCGGCTGGGCGGGACCCGACAGGAAGCTCCGGAGCCGTCCACCGGCTTCCTGTCGGGTCCGTGCTGCGGGAGACGGGCGGGTGTGCGGCGGTGCACAGCGGGTTAGCGCCGGCGATTCTGCAGCGGCTGGAAGCAGCACATGATTCTGCTTGCAGCCGCTGCAGAACCGGCCGGATTATAGAACATGCTCATTCTTTGCTAACCCGCTGGGAACCCAGCGGGTTAGCAACGGATGAGCATGTGGAAACCGCCGGTGTGTGCACACCGGGTGTCGGTTTCCATAGGTTTATATGTTAACCCAAAAGCCGCTTTTGGATTAACATAAATTTACATAAACCTCATGGAAACCGACCGGCGGTTTCCGCTGCTAAACCTCTGCTAAACCTTCCTGTGTGCACATACCCTTAGATCTCTGTTAAAAGAGTAAATTTGGCTAAATAATTCCTTCCATAGAAAGAGATGCATGCATGCAGGAGTATCAGCAGAAGCTGTTACAGAATCTTAGATCCACTTTTCCACAAAACACCAGTGGTGCACATAGTGACTCTCACAGTTCGAACTTGCCAACCATGGGACTGTCGAGTCATCACTCAAACCGTAACAGTAACACTGTATCTGGTGGTAACAGCAATTTTGTGGAATCGTTTCACACATTTTTTAGACCATCCTTTGCAAGGCCAGAGGAGACAAGAAGTCTGACACATAGTCAACACCTAGAGAGGATGGTACCGGAGTTTCTCCAAGTGAACATTGATGCCATGACTGCGGAACTGGACCCTTGCTCATTTTGTGCTTCCAATCTGGAAAAATGGCCTGAGCTCGCCACTCACGCCTTGGAGATCTTGTCATGCCCCGCAGCCAGCGTTCTCTCTGAACGTGATATCAGCGCTGCTGGTGGTGTGCTGAGAAGATAAGCGCACACGGCTGTCCAGTTCAAATGTAGACAGACTAACGTTCATCAAGATGAACAACTCATGGATCCACAAGGACTTTTCTACCCCTGTGTCATCCTGAGTAGACTAAAGGCTTATGGATTTTTGAATGTGAATGTGCTGCATGAAAGTCACCATCTTAAGCTTGCAACTCTAGGGCAATTGATGCCACTTAAGGCTAGGGTCACACTTAAATATAGGATTGCGTTCCAGCAACCAGCAATCTGGGAACCGGATTACTGATGCCGCAATCCGGTAGCCGGATTGCTCAGGATGTCTGCCGCAGGGATGAGCAAACTGTTCTGTGTTTTCTTTAAACTGTTAATTTTATTATTAAATGGTGCTATAATGTCTCTAGGGGGTGCCCACTCTCCCTAGAGACCTTCCACCCACTCCTGTCAGCTGCTGTACAGTTTTATATATAAAGCATTATATGCCCACCACCACAAACACAGAACACTTTCCTTATCCCGGCAGCAGCTTTTTAAAAGCTCAAAACTAGATCAGGTTTAAAAAAAAAAAAAACGGAAGTGTGACCCTAGCCTAAGTGGTGTCTGTGCCCAAATTTTTGGAAAATATGGAGACTCTTGTTGTCTGTTTTACATGATTTTAGAAGGGCATGACATGCCTATATCTGTGTCTCCTCCTCCTTTTACTCCTCCACCTCTTTTCTTTTCGCATGACTATATGTACTTGTCACTTTTCCATGTGTTTGTTGTCTTCTGGGTAGTTTGTCAGCTTTTGGACGCCATCAAAGGTGTTTTCTATGTGTTTTCTATGTGTTTGTGTTTGCCTGCCATTGTTTTCAATGGTGTTCGACGGTGTTCGGCGAATATTCAACGAACATTCGACGAACACCCCCCCAATTCTACAAATTCAATCTAATCGAATTTGAACACTAGGATGGTGACTCATCTCTAGTTAAGAGCTCTGTGATGCGATGTTTCTGCATGTCTCGCTGTCTTCCTCTTTTGACACTGCAGTGCAGTGGACAATAGAGCATTAACTGGTTAATAACAAGAAGTATGGAGTGTGTACTAACTGAGCCATAAACCCTCCCCATACCATGTCCAGCAGACATTGTAGGATTGCTGTATGGATTTCATTATTAGGGTACAGACACACTGGCATAAAACTCGGACGACTGCAATGCGTGATTTTATCGCATTGCAATCAGACCAATGTTAATCAATGTCTGAGAGCACATTGGCGTGTGTCGGACGCTTTTATCACGGTCATGTAAAGGGCAGCCATAGAGGAACATTGCTGTCCGTATGTCCATGCCTCTGCAATGCATCAGCATGGACCACACACGTGCCGGAGGCATGAAAGTGTAAAATAGGCCTTAGTGTGTGAAAATGTGAAAAAGTGATTCTGCACATGTATATATTGTGGCACCTGTGAAGAGGCTGCAGGAGTGGTTTAAAACCACTACTTTATTACTTTCACTGTTTGAAGTCCTGTCGGGGTTTGCCCACAGAGCGGGACTTCTGCGCCACTTCTACGCACAGAACTGTTAGAATTGGCTTAGGACTCTGATGTACACCGCATTTGACAGGTCTGTGCATAGAGAACAGGACTTCAAACAGCATGCTGCAGGTCTCTATGGACCCCCCCCCCTGCATATAGTAAGCTGTAGACAGGGCTGTGGAGTCGGTAAGGCGAGGGTCAGATTAGCGTCTGTCTTTTGGCTGACAGATCCGTGTAAAACTTAGAATTCTGCAGCCGTAGCACAAGCGTTAGCGTGCTGTAACACTATGTTCAGGTTGTCATATAGCCCTAGGGTTACCGGTCTCCCAGCGCAGCTGGCCACTTGACACAGAAGTACCGGATATGTGCTATTCCTGAGTGCACACAGAAACGCAATTTGCAGTAATGGATATATATGCAGCCTGAACACAGCATTACACCATGTTAACACCATGAGCTCAGGCTGCAGAATTCTAAGTTTTACATGGATCCGTCAGCCAAAAGGCTGACACTAGTGTGACTAGCGTAATTCAAACCACTGACTCCGACTCCTAAATTGCCCAGACTCCCACAACAACTCCTTCAACTTTGACTCTGACTCCTCCAAACACGGCTGATGTTTAAGTGATACATTTATTGTAGAACAATGGTAATATCAGCTTTTAATCATTATTACGATAGACAAATCAAGATCTTTAGAAATAACATAAAAATAATTCATAATATTAATATTCAGCACATTTTGCATTGAATAACTGTAGCCAATTTGTTATATATTTTAGGGGAGTTGGTCCATTTTCTACCGACTCCGACTGCACCAAAATGGGCTCCAACTCCCACTCCACAGCTCATGCTGCAGCTCTATGGGTCGCCCCTCCCCCATATAGCATGCTACAGCAGGTCTGTGTGGGCCCCTCCCATCCCCAGCCCCCACCCCCGTATGCAATGCTGCAGTGCTTGCTGCAGGCAGCCCAGGTCTGTGTGGGCTGCTCCCATTCCCACCCACCCCCATGCAATGCTGCAGTGTCTGCTGCAACCCAGGTCTGGGTTCAGGGTGGAAGACTCCAGTGTGTCCCTCCCTTTGCTGCCATCATTGCCATTTCCTCCGTCCTGCTGGTTGAGCTCTAATCTGGGGGCCGGCTGGGGCAGCTCCTGGGCTTGCCTTCAGGCTCCACCATCATACACAGTGCCACAGGAACCACAGCCACTGTGAGTCTTTGACTGGTCTGCATACCCGCATACTGTCCACCGATGATGTCCCCAGACTCCTCAGACTGTCTAGCACTGCCTGTGCTGTGCATAGACAGTGTACAGTACAGATGAGCTAACCCCCCCGCACTGCTCAGCCTCAGTCATCAGCAGTCATATATACCGCTGAGTCGCTGACTGAGCCTCCGGCGATGTGCTGCCCAGTCCTCTGCAGCGTGAGAAGCCCTCCTCCTCACTTTTCCTCCATGAAAGTGTCGGATCCGAGATGGACAGTGACCCCTGAAGCAGACTGAGGTAGGTGGGCGGGCGTGGGCCAGATGACTGTGGTGGGTGGGCGGGCGGACCAACTTGACCCTGGACTTAAAGGGATCCTGTCATCTCCAGAATGCCTCCTAAACTACCAAAACATGTACCTGCAGCATATTATCACTAATCCCACACTCCTTTTGTCTCCGAAAAGCATCCTGTGAAAGTGCATAAAACATTTTAATACTTACTCATTAGTGATTATAATTAGCAGGGGCTATATTCTTTAGCTCTTAGGGCGTGTTGTTTTGCAGCCTGAATGATCCACCCTCTCTCTGTCTGTGTGCTCTGCTTGTGCAGGCATTGCCCTCCCCCCTCTCTGTCACTCGCAGAATGCAAATCATTAGTCCTGACTTCAGCTCCACATCACAGCAGCACAGACAGAGGGAGGGTGGATCATTCAGGCTGCAAAACAACACGCCCTAAGGGCTAAAGAATATAGCCCCTGCTAATTATAATCACTAATGAGTGAGTATTAAAACGTTATTATGCACTTTCACAGGATGCTTTTAGGGGACAAAAGGAGTGTGAGATTAGTGAATGGATGCTGCAGGGACATGTTTTGGTAACTTAGAAGGCGTTTTGGAGGAGACAGGATCCCTTTAAAGTAAAAGTTAAAAAACAAAAACTTGTTCATGTGCCACCCTTTCCCCTACCCCCCCCCCCCCATCCCTGTGCCCTAGGCATGTGCCCTCAAATGCCTAAGGGCAAATATGTATGGCTAAGGTGTTGTGCAGTGTCTCTCCCCCCTGAGCTCTGTGCCTCTCCCCTCCATGCCTATTCCTTGTGTGCTGTGCTTTTTTGGCCCCCTGTGTGCTTCATCTCCCCTCCTCCCTGACAAGGGGACCTGTGCCTCTCTGCCGTGTGCTATGCTTCTCCTTTGTGCCCTGTGCCTCTTCCCCCAGTGCGCTATGTGCCTGACACCAGAAACACATCATGTTTTGTTCAGCATGTTTGTTTTTTTAAAGATAATCCAATAAAAACTATCTTTTATTTTATTCCAGACTAGTAGTTCAGTGTGTAGCCACTTTTTTATTTTTGCTTCTTTCAACGTTTATATTCATCAGTAGTTGCTATACCTTATCAAATTCTATTGGTAAATAATGTACACATTTTTAAAATTCGCCTCCACTTTGCTGATTCCAGCATTGATCACATGATCATAAATAATGCAATTACTAGAGCATTACACGCCATTAGGATTTGGCAAACCCTGCAGCATTCAGGAGTTGACAACTCCTTTAATTAAAAAGCACAACTTTAATCTTATAGAAAGTATTTAATGTTTTATTTTTTCTGTAAATTATAGCACAAGTAAAGTTCAGAAACTTTGCTAGAAATTATGCACTTCTTGTATCAGACAATCCTTCAGGCCACTTTACACACACAGATATATGTGACCAACTTCTGAACAGATCTCTGGTTGCTGTGAAATCATGGACACATTGTTCCATTTTGTACACAGCCACAAAATGTAACAATGTGTCCATGATTTAACTGCAACCAGAGATCTGTTCAGAAGTTGGTCACATATATCTGTGTGTGTAAAGCGGCCCTTCTCCTCCCTCTGCACTGATCAATCGTTTTCAACCGGAAAAACCTGTCTTCAGTTAAGAAGAGATTAAGACTAGTGATGAGCTAATAGTAAAATATTCGGGATCAGATTAATTTAATCGAAAAGTATGACGTATTCCAGAATTCCTCATGAATAATGAATATAATGCAAGTCAATTGGGGACTTATATAGTTTTCTGGAAGAGTTCCCTAAAAACTATTTGAGTTCCTCATTGAATTGTATTCAGTTTGTTATTTGTGACGAAGTTTAGAATAGTTCAAAGTATTCGGTTAAGGCCTCGTTACACGGTACAAGATCGTGAACGATATCGCTGAAACGTCACGGGTTTGCAGACATTGAAGCGACATTGTTACTAGGTAGTTGCGTGTGTCACTGAGATGTGGTTACGATAAATTGTTGGATCGCTGACTCCAGATTTGAGAACATGTTCTCAAATCAGACCATCAACGATCAGCAAACCTGCAGTATCACTATCATCATGGGCTATTTAAACATCCCCATTGACACCCCCCACCCTGCTGCCTCTAGACTTCTATCACTTACCACCTCCTTTGGGCTTTCTCAATGGTCCTCCTCTGCCACCCACAATGCATATGTTCACTCACTGACCTCTCAAACACACTACTCCCCCTATCCGTCCATACCCTGCTGACTTTGTCTCCCATCTGCCCTCCCACCAACCTTCCCCCTGTCCGGAAACTCACTCATTCCCGCAGAAACCTCAGACTTATTGATTTCCACTCATTCTCCTAGTCCCTTCTCCCTCTCGCAGACATAACCTCCTCTCATGATGCTGACGCTGCTGCCAATCTCTATAACATCACAATAACTACAGCCCTCGATCTGGCTGCCCCCTCACATGCAATAGAACCTGCACACACAGGCAATCCTGGCTCACCAAAGAACTGCGACAGGCGTCCAGGGCCCCCGAACGAAGATGGACGAAATCCTATTCCGCAGTGCACTTCGCCATGTACAAACAGTCCCTCACTAACTTCAAGGTCGCACTCACCGCCGCAAAATATGCCTACTTCTCATCTTTAGTAACCTCCCTGCCTAACAACCCCCAAACAACTATTCAAAACTTTCAGCTCTCTACTCTGTCCCCCACCACCTCCCCACTCTCCTCTCACCTGTGCCAATGACTTTGCCTCTTTCTTCAAATGGAAGATTGATACCATCAGAGAAATCTTCGACCCACTGCCCATCGGCTCTTCCCCATTGCCGCCCAGCCCTCCCTGTCCAAAGGCAGCTTTTCCACCATGACAAAAGATCAACTCTCCTCCCTTCTCTCAAATTCACACCTTACTACCTGCGTCCTTGACCCACTCCCCTCCCACCTCATCCCGAACCTCGCCACAGTCGTCATCCCTACCCTAACCCAACTCTTCAACTTATTCACTACCAGCATCTTCCCCTCATCCTTCAAACATGCCTTGATTACACGCATCCTCAAAAAGACAAATCTTGACCCATCATCTGTTTCCAACTATCGCCCCATATCTCTTCTCCACTTCACCTCAAAACTACTGGAACAACATCTCCATCTTGAACTGTCCTCCCACCTCTCCCCTGTTCCCTCCTTGACCACCTACAATCCGGCGTCCTACCTCATCACTCCACCGAAATAGCCCAAACCAAAGTCACCAACAACCTACTGACCACCAAGAGCAAGTGACACTACTCTGTCCTCCTCCACCTTGACCTATCTTTCGCCTTCGACACTGTAGACCAGGGGTCTCAAACTCGGCTGGGTTGGTGGGCCGCACATAGAAAATTTTTTTTATCGGGGGCCGCATTGCTTGTAGGACTAATGGTACCTTTACACGCCGCGACGGCAGGCTGGATACAGCCCGCTACAGGCTACAAATGTAGCTTGTAGCGTCAATGTAGCCCGTCGTAGCGGCGTCTGAAGACGCGACGCTACAGCCGGCGACAGATACATCTGTTTATGGGCTCTGCTCGAAAACTGATGGCTACATCGCCGATGGTAGCGAGCTGTATCGGCGTGTAAAGAAGCAATGGAAGGGAACTCCGGACACCCGGGGCTGTAGCTGCAATGTAGCTAAGGCGTGTCCCAGGCTCCGGGTTACCACGCCCCATCACCGATCATTGGAGGAAGCTCCTGCATGACGATTGGTAGTCGCTGCCTAGGGCAGCATATTTAAGGAGCTGACCAGTCACACTACACAATCGCTCGAGCGTGCTGTATTTCTCAGCCTCCTGCGATGCCTGGCCAATCATGATGATATTGCGCTGTCCTATCAGCGTACGGACGCCTCGTAATCCACGATTGTGGCACGCCTATGGGCTGTCCCTGCTGTACCAGGTCCGCCCATAGTAGCTTATTGTAGCGCTGTGTAAACGTGGTACGCTAAGCTACAGCTGGCTACTTGACACACCCGGCGATGTAGCTAGCTACAGATGTAGCGTGGCGTAGCGCACCTTATGGCGGCGTGTAAAGAGGGTGCGTTGACCGTTTGTAGCCGTTTGAGCGTGCTCGTGCACGTGAAATAGCGCGATGTATCCAGCCTGCCGTCGCGGCGTGTAAAGGTACCATTAGGGTACCTTTACACGCAGCTACGGCAGGATGGATACAACCCGCTACAGGCTACAAATGTAGCTTGTAGCGTCAATATAGCCCGTAGTAGCGGCATCTGAAGACGGGACGACACAGCCGGCAACAGATACATCTGTTTCCGAGCACTGCTCAATAACAGATGGCTACAAAGCCAATTGCAGCGAGCTGTATCGGCGTGTAAAGAAGCTACAGAAGGGAACTCTGGACACCCGGCGATGTAGCTGCAATGTAGCTAAGGCGTGACCCAGGCTCCGTGTTACCACGCCCCATCTGCGATCATTGGTGGAAGATGCTGCGTTACGATTGGCCTTTGCCTCACAGCCCTCCATCTTGGATGAGCTGTCCCTTCAGCACTACACATACGCGCCGTATGCACGATCATATATTAGTACAATTACGCGGACACAGACTTGACGAAAGAAAATTAGCAAATGCCTCATGATCTTCATACAGTGTGCACATTCTCTCAACACATGATAACGAATAATGCTGTACACAGCGCACAAGTGTGTGTTACGTACCGCTCTGGCTTATTGTACAGCAGCTGCCGTAGAAGTGTTCCTTGTGTGGCACAGCGCGCAGCGCGCACACAGATGCACACAAACCCATACCACATCGAAAGTTATTACTCAGCACACAGATCATAGCCGTGTTTTTACGCACTGCACTGTGGGTCTTCTGTAGTAGGTGCCGCATAAGTGTGTCGGCCGTGTCACTGCGCGTTAGGCTACTTAAAAAGGTGCGTGACCCCGACAGCGGCCGTAATGACGTCATGACGTTGGTTTCATTTTCACTCTGCCTGCAAGGTGCCAGCCCCGCCTCTGCACACACCATAGCAGTCATGGCAGCCGGTCACCGCGCTGCAACGTGGGGGATGGCGGAGCTGATCATTCTGATTGATCAGTGTGACCGTCAGGACTATTGGGGCCACCATCACCACCGGCACCCCAGGCTGCGCAATCGGCGCACCGTTCGGCGGATCCAGCGGTCCCTGATCTGCCAACTGGGGGTAGAGAGGACAGTAAAAGCGATCCAAAAAAAGATCGCTGACTTAAAACACAAGTGCCCAGGTCGCATACTCGACATCCGTGCCAGGATTGCCAGGCTGCGTGGTGAGTAATTGTTGGCCCAAAACACACACCGCCACATGTGCATGTCCTACAATACACAAAAATGGTTTGAAACATATGACAAGGCACAGTGTGGCCTACACAATCAAACACATCTTCACAGTGTTGTGGTCCTCCAGTCAGCGCAAACAATGTTTCCCACGCACAGTACATGCATACAACATGAGTGTATGCATCCAGCATCACCTGCTTCATTTTAAGTTATGCCTCAAATACATAGGCACACAAGCTATATGTAGGAGAACAATGTGTTCTGACGAATTTATCAAGGTTATTGTTATGTTTTTTAAAAAATAGATGCAGAATCGTCATCTGAAGAAGGGCACCATGCCCCACCCCCAGGTGGCCCATCCACAACACCGCCACATCAGGCTGAAGTGGCACCCTTGGCCCCAAGCTCCACACCTTCCCCAGGGCCTCAGGAGCCACACCTGCCCTCACCTACCGGGACAGAGGACCTGGATGAGCTGTCAGCAGCTGCAAGTCCGCTGGAGTGTGACGAGGTGTTGTCATCTGGTTGGCTGGAGGAGGACGAGATCACCTCCCCACAGGAGGGCGAGGACCTTGAAGCACCTGACGGGCCGGAGGATGGTTTGCCCCGTAGCCCAGGACCCCTCTTGCCCCCAAACCACGTAATGTGGCCACGGAGCCCCAGCCCGGGAGTCACACCACCTCCCACTCTCTCGAGCTCAGTGGCTAGTCCTGGGGTGACCATGTCCCCACACAGTGACTATGGTGGTAAGTGTGTTATGTTGCCACATACACCCTGCACACTGTTACTAAAATTTTATCTTGGACAACAAGATTATTCAAAACATAGTTAAGAATGTTGTTTAACCATTTCTGCAGATGGTGAACGTGCGGGTGCATCAGGATGGAGCTTGAGCCCATCTCTCTCCCCGTCTGATGGTGATGGAGTTGGAGGAACAGGGTAAGGGGATGCTTGTGGGCAGTCCTGACTAGCCATCACCAGCGACTGCTGTGTACTAAAGTGTGTGTTTACTCCCAATACAGGTGCCCCTACCATGGAGGCATTCATCCTTGCCCATCAGGCGTTTGTCGGCCGCATGACCAGGGCTTTACAGCGTGGCCTGCAGGACCTTGCCCGGCTGGGTGAAATGCTTGAGGGCCTACGGCCTGAACATGACTCACACCCATGAAGTTCATGGCTGCAATTTATTCCGGCCAAACATGGCCCCAAAAACAGTTGTCCTAGTTGGACCCAAAAATTTTCAAACCTTGCCTTGTTGGCTTTAAAGTGTCATATTTTTTTATTTTTTTGCCCCCGTTGGGCTCTTTTCTTATAGTGTCCCACATTGGGACCATCACGAGTGTGGACTGCCTAGCCCTTTGCCTTCTTTACCTATACTGTCCCACATTGGGACCATCACGAGTGTGGACTGCCTAGCCCTTTGCCTTCTTTACCTATACTGTCCCACATTGGGACCATCACGAGTGTGGACTGCCTAGCCCTATCTGGGCTAAGCATTCTGTGTATTGTGCCAAATGGCTGTCACACATGTATGTTTTCAATACAATGCTGGTTTAAGTGTGTTGTAGGCTCCTTCATGTGACATAAATAATATTTGGAGCCTAAACCTCACCATGAGGTAACTATGTCAGCCACATCACCACATCCCTTTGTCAAAGTGCAAACACATTACAAAGGAACTAGTGATGGGCGAATCCTAAATTACTCGGAATCGCTTGACTCTAGCGAGTCCGAGCACAGGACTCGCTACTCGTTGCGAGTCTAGCGAGTCCAATGTTAATGAATGGGGAAGCGAGTAATAGCGAGTAGTGTGAGATTTACAAATCACAGATGTGTCTCGGAAGCTTCAGCCTGAAGCAATCCTAGTTTTGTCATTTATTTGCATTGGACTCGTTTACTTTGCAACTGTAATCGCTGGGAAACTCGCACAGATAAGAGTCCTGTCTGCTCTGTGTGCTGGCTGCCACAGCTCCAGGGTCCTAGAGCCCGCCTGCTGCCTGATGTAGCAGTGCTGAGATTGTTCTCAGTCTGCTCATTCCCTGTGTACAGACATGAATGTCTGTGCACAGAGATGATGTAGCAGAGCTGAGATTGTTCTCAGTCTGCTCATTCCCTGTGCATATACATCTATATCTATGCACAGGGATGAGCAGAGAGGACATCGCGTTTTGGACTGCGTCGGACGGAAGAGGATTTTTTTAATTAAAGATGGAGTCTCTAATGGCTTTTTTTTTATTTCTAATAAAAAAATTTCTCTGTGTTGTGTTTTTTTTAAAACAATTTAATAGAAATTCATGGCGGTCATGTCTAATATTGGCGTGACCGCCATAAATTTCGGGCTCAGGGCCAGCTGATAATACAAAGCTGGCCCTAACCTCTATTACCCAGCGTGCCACCGCCACCAGGGCCGCTGGAAGAGCGGGGTTCAGCGCCAGAGGATGGCGCTTCAATGAACGCGCCATCTTCTGGGGCGGCTGCGGGCTGCAATTTGCAGCGGGGGGTGCCCAGAAAGCTTGGGCATCCCTGCGCTGCGGATTCCAGCCCCCAGCTGCTTAGCTGTACCTGGCTAGACATAGAAATTGCGCGGAGCCCAACGCATTTTTTTGACTCCGACTCCGAGACGACTCCGACTCCGAGACGACTCCGACTCCGACTCCGAGACGACTCCGACTCCGAAACGACTCCGAGACGACTCCGACTCCGACTCAGACTCCGAGACGACTCCGACTCCAAGACGACTCCGACTCCGAGACGACTCCGACTCCGACTCTGACTCGACTCCGAGACGACTCCGACTCCGAGACGACTCCGACTCCGAGACGACTCCGACTCGACTCAGAGACGACTCCGACTCCGAGACGACTCCGACTCCGACTCCGAGACGACTCCGACTCCGAGACGACTCCGACTCCGAGACGACTCCGACTCCGACTCGACTCCGACTCCGACTCCGACTCCGAGACGACTCCGACTCCGAGACGACTCCGAGACGACTCCGACTCAGACTCCGAGACGACTCCGACTCCGAGACGACTCCGACTCCGAGACGACTCCGACTCCGACTCTGACTCGACTCCGACTCGACTCCGACTCCGAGACGACTCCGACTCCGAGACGACTCCGACTCCGAGACGACTCCGACTCAGACTCCGAGACGACTCCGACTCCGAGACGACTCCGACTCCGAGACGACTCCGACTCTGACTCGACTCCGAGATGACTCCGACTCCGAGACGACTCCGACTCCGAGACGACTCCGACTCGACTCCGAGACGACTCCGACTCCGAGACGACTCCGACTCCGAGACGACTCCGACTCCGAGACGACTCCGACTCCGACTCGACTCCGAGACTACTTCGACTCCGAGACGACTCCGACTCCGAGACGACTCCGACTCCGAGACGACTCCGACTCTGAGGCGACTCCGACTCTGAGACTCCGACTCTGAGGAGACTCCGACTCTGAGACTCCGACTCTGAGGAGACTCCGACTCCGAGGCGACTCCGACTCCGACTCCGAGACGACTCCGACTCCGAGACGACTCCGAGACGACTCCGACTCCGACTCCGAGACGACTCCGACTCCGAGACGACTCCGACTCTGACTCGACTCCGAGACGACTCCGACTCCGAGACGACTCCGACTCCGAGACGACTCCGACTCCGACTCGACTCCGAGACGACTTCGACTCCAAGACGACTCCGACTCCGAGACGACTCCGACTCTGAGACGACTCCGAGACGACTCCGACTCCGAGACGACTCCGACTCCGAGGCGACTCCGACTCCGAGGCGACTCCGACTCTGAGGCGACTCCGACTCTGAGACTCCGACTCTGAGGAGACTCCGACTCCGAGGCGACTCCGACTCTGAGGCGGCTCCGACTCTGAGACTCTGACTCTGAGACTCTGACTCTGAGACTCTGACTCTGAGACTCTGACTCTGAGACTCTGACTCCGAGACGACCCCGACTCCGAGACGACTCCGACTCCGAGACGACTCCGACTCGACTCCGAGACGACTCCGACTCCGAGACGACTCCGAGACGACTCCGACTCCGACTCCGAGACGACTCCGACTCCGACTCCGACTCGACTCCGAGACGACTTCGACTCCGAGACGACTCCGACTCCGAGACGACTCCGACTCCGAGACGACTCCGACTCCGAGACGACTCCGAGGCGACTCCGACTCTGAGGCGACTCCGACTCTGAGACTCCGACTCTGAGGAGACTCCGACTCTGAGACTCCGACTCTGAGGAGACTCCGACTCCGAGGCGACTCCGAGGCGACTCCGACTCCGAGACGACTCCGACTCCGAGACGACTCCGAGACGACTCCGACTCAGACTCCGAGACGACTCCGACTCCGAGACGACTCCGACTCCGAGACGACTCCGACTCTGACTCGACTCCGAGACGACTCCGACTCCGAGACGACTCCGACTCCGAGACGACTCCGACTCCGACTCGACTCCGAGACGACTCCGACTCCAAGACGACTCCGACTCCGACTCCGAGACGACTCCGACTCCGAGACGACTCCGACTCCGAGACAACTCCGACTCCGACTCGACTCCGAGACGACTTCGACTCCGAGACGACTCCGACTCCGAGACGACTCCGACTCCGAGACGACTCCGAGACGACTCCGACTCCGAGACGACTCCGACTCTGAGGCGACTCCGACTCTGAGGCGACTCCGACTCTGAGACTACGACTCTGAGGAGACTCCGACTCCGAGGCGACTCCGACTCCGACTCTGAGGCGACTCCGACTCTGAGACTCCGACTCTGAGACTCTGACTCTGAGACTCTGACTCTGAGACTCTGACTCTGAAATTCATTAAATAATAAAAAAAAATGCGTGGGGCTCCGCGCAATTTCTATGTCTAGCCAGGTACAGCTAAGCAGCTGGGGGCTGGAATCCGCAGCGCAGGGATGCCCAAGCTTTCTGGGCACCCCCCGCTGCAAATTGCAGCCTGCAGCCGCCCCAGAAGATGGCGCGTTCATTGAAGCGCCATCCTCTGGCGCTGAACCCCGCTCTTCCAGCGGCCCTGGTGGCAGTGGCACGCTGGGTAATCAAGGGGTTAATACCAGCTTTGTTATACAAGCTGGTATTAAGCCCGAGATTCTTAATGTCAGGCCACGTTTGACCCAGCCACTAAGAATCTCCAATAAAGGGTTAAAAAAACACAACACAGAGAAAAATTTTTATTTGAAATAAAAAAAAAAGCCATTAGGGACTCCATCTTTAATTAAAAAAATCCTCTTCCGTCCGACGTAGTCCAAAACGCGATGTCCTCTCTGCTACATCCCCTGTGCATAAATATAGATGTCTATGCACAGGGAATGAGCAGACTGAGAACAATCTCAGCACTGCTACATCAGGCAGCAGGCGGGCTCTAGGACCCTGGAGCTGCACAGAGAAGACAGCTGGACTCGGCTCGCAAAGAAACAGCAGTTACTTTGCGAGTTTCCCTGCTATCACTGGCACAGTAGCCGAGTCTAATGCAAACAATGGCAATCCTAGTTTTGTCAGCGTTTCTGACAAAACTAGGATTGATATTGATTTGCATTGGACTCGTGCGAGTAATCACTGGGAAACTCGCAGAGTACCGAGTCCTGCGAGTCCCTTACTACTCGCCGAGTAACGAGTCCTAGCGAGTAGATTCGCCCATCCCTAAAAGGAACCGATGGTGGTCCTGCTCTGAGGGCATTGGGCCATATTGTGTGGCTTTGGCAAACCTATATTGGGCCCACTACCATTCACCCACGCTGACCCCCACAATCCTTAACCAAAAATAAATACACAATTGTGTCACAAAAAAATTTTTAATCCAGCCAGAAATCATAACATAAACAAATCATATGCTGTAATTCAGCCAACGTAATTTTTCAAATTAAAAAAAACCCGAAGAAACCAAATAAACAAGGAGATATCTCCATATTCAAAAGTCCAGACTGCCAATTATGTGCATTGGCTACTAGTGTCCTACTTCTTCATCCTCTGTCGGCTCTGACAATGCCGGCTCCCCCCTCCTCTCATGGCAGCCCCGACCTGCCCGAGAGCGTCTTGATCTACGACGACGTGTTGGGGGGGGATTGGGTGACTGTGGCGGGGCCGGTCTTCTCACGGGCCGGGATGGGGCCGATGGGGAAAGGGGCCACAAGTTATGTGGCATAGGGGGGGGATGTGGCATCCCCATTGAAGGGCCCCATCCTCGGCAGCATCAGCGGCAGTGTTGAAGACCCGCTGAAGGATCTGTATTTGGAGCGGCTCCATCCTTCGCAACCTGTCGCTCATGTAGAGGGCGTAGCTGTCGATGTGGGTCCGCTGTTCGCTTAACAGCATGCGTCGGGCCCAGGTGCCCAGCTCCGTCTCAGGTGGTACGGGACGTCTTCGTCGACGGATACCGGAGCTGGGACCTGGGACTGGACCCACATCACTCGCCGCGCCCTCCTGCTCAGCCCCAGATGTCATTGGCTGACAGGGGCCTGGGGGGGAGAAAAAAAAAAAACCTCATTAGTGAAGGCAATATCCACTCAATACATTGTCCACAGGACTCAATATACCACTCCCACACACACAAAGCCAACAAACCAAGATCGGAAAGGAAGAAAAAACCAGAAAACCACCAAAGGTTAAAGACCACAAGACCAGTACTTCGCCTGTACACTCACCTCTACCATTCCAGGTACTCAGCTCAATACAGAATTAGGTGTTAGTCACAGAGCCGTAACCCAATTAGTACATGTCACCACAACACCTTGATACTGGGGGCTGTGCTGCCCAAAGACAGATATTGGCCACCTTGCCGTTTGGACTCCTAATATGATGAAAATCCACCCCACATTCAACTACCTATAACCCACTTGCACCAGAGCCAACACACATGTGTGGCAGCACCATTTACTAGATGGTACTATGTGGCTCTTTAAATTCAAACCACAATCAATTTTGAAACCCTTAAATAAGTAACGTAAACATAAAAATATGTTGTGGAAGATGCAACATTGGAATACGGCTCTCTGCTTAGAATTTACAGCCTACAAATTCCTGGAAGGAGGGCAGATTTATTGACACCCAAAGGTTTCCCACACCAAGGAGGAAAATATGACAAAATGGTTTGTGTAAAGGATTTAGACAAGCACACATGTGAAGGAAACATTGTGGGCCACGACTGTAACACAATTACCCACCTCCTGTGGCGCAGATGGTGATTCAGCCGGGCCTACATGGGACGCAGCAACGGGGCAGTTGGTCGTCGTTGCACGCGAGCTAGCCTCGCCCAGGATGAAGGTGAAGAATGGATAGTACCATAGGGTAGGTGATGGTACCTCCTCAGCTCCAGCCCCTGAGCGACGGCGCTGGTACTCATTGTGAGCCCGCATGAACGACGCCCGCATGTTCTTAATTTTTAGTGCCACCATATGCTTGTCCCACCTCTTGCCTACCCTTGACTCCAACCGATTGGCTAGAGCCACAAGAGACCTGTAGGCCTCGGCCCTCGCTGCCTGATTTTTATATTCAGGCAGCGAGGAGCGCCACAGACACTCGTGCCGCTGATACTCCGTGAGAAGCTGGGTCTCCAACTCCACAGTACCCCTCGGCATCTGCCGATGACAAAACACACCAAAAACAGACAGTCACTACACAAGGCATACCGAACTTTAAAACCTTTTGAAAAGGATAAACATGCTCATAAATTTGGAACATGGAGAATATATGCTGCTATTTGGTTGAGTTCAACTTTGCGTGTGTGGGCCATTTTCTCAATGTCACACCGCTCCCAAGTCGAACACATGTGTCCAGAAATTATCAATCTCCGGATATCTGTGTCCACCTACACATGTTTCCTACATGATTTAAGACCCCAATGTACCTATTTAAACACACCTCTACACGGTGTGTGCGTACATACCTCTAGCCCAACATGTGAGCAAACACATTGTGTGCAAGCTAGTACCTGTGCACTGTCCAAAATGGTTAAGGTTAACTATATGAGAAAGGAGGGTTGGGTGTGTGCCAACACTGCACATACTACATCGAATGTGCACCCACATGATCATGTTGGTGTTCCTCCATCCATGGGACTACAATTGGAACACATGTACCAAACATCCCTGGAATGAACGGGGCAATTATTCCACCCATCAAATGGTGATGTGAAGTACCGGCAAAAACCACACCTTTATCTGTTGCCATCGAAAATAACATCAAGGTGCAATCTATACTTACACAATACAAGTAGAGGCACTACCTGGCTATTGCCATACAGAGAATAACGTAGCCATATGTATTATTACAGGGCAAAAATTACATGCCGTATCAAACATGCCCATACACACATCGCCTAAGCAGCCTGTGACAGAAGCATCTGCATTCATTACAATTTCTTTGAAACCGCTAAAGAGGCTTACCGTCAGAGCAACAGAAGTCAAACAGGACACCAGTAGCTCAATGCACATCAACGTCTGGACAAGGTGCAGTGGCCATTGGCCTGGCTTTATAGTCCGCTAAACCAATCACAGCGGACACAATTACGCACATCGTGATGGGACACCTGGGTGCAGAATTAACTGCCGCTAATTGGTGGAGATCGCTGAATCGTGATAGGTTGGCGGCCCTTTAAAAGCTGCGCATTCCGGCAAACATTACACTTGCTGGCCAGACCCATTAAGTAAGTATTTGTGGACACACATGGAATTTGTGGTGGGTGGGGTGCATATGTTGATGTTATTGGAGAGCGCAGAAGACTGCTTGAGCGGACTATATAGGGGTTTGTATTGTTGGGGACGATATAGTGTACTGTGTTGAATTTGAGTAGGCATTTTGTCTGGGGCTTCAGACTTTTGTAGAGATACATTGCTGTGTTTGTTTCCAGACACCATACAGGAGATTGGCTGCAGGACTTTAGACAGAAATGTGTTACTCATGTCGACTGGATCGATTTCTGCATACTGGTTGTGGCCAATGGAGACTGGGTCCAACGGGGATAGGATCACACATGGCTTTGAGGTGTGGCGCTCCAGACATAGCATAGATGTGTAGCAAAAATGACACCAGCAAAAACATATGTAACCATGGTTAACCATCCTCACTCATGTGCAATGTTGTTTAGTTCATGTAGGCTTACTCAACCTGGCATATCGGGGTACGTAAGATTTGTTTTTTTTCTAATTTTTAATTTATCCAATTTTAATTATGTTCTGTCTAATGGATTCTGGCACATTTTTGAGCAACATTATTGGTGACACATGTCCCTTTGTAACTCACCTAGGTGCAGATGTTTGACTTTGAGACCCTCCGATTGCAGTTGATGTATAGGAGGCCAGTATCATTGGCAGTGTTCCATTTTGTTTGGGGCGACTACTGGGTGTTTGCCTTCCCTTGCTTCAGGGATGTGTTTTGGGCCCACACGAGAGATCCCATCCACTTGGCTATAGTGTGTCATCGAAAAGAGGTGTGGCTTGCTTAACCTGCTGACATGGCCACATATTGTTCTATGTACTCATGTTGTGTATTCTCATCTACAGGTGCTGATATTGAGGATGCAGAATATCCATGACCGCAATGTTATCGTGGCTCTTGCGTTGGTGAATGAGCAAATGTGGCTTCAGGATCGATATGAAAGGTTGATGAGGCGCAGACAGCGGTGGTTGTGGACCCGGGATTGGCTTCGCAGGCGGGAAACCCGGGGCCACATGCAGCTGTTGCGGGAGCTGGAGCTTAACAGTCCTGATGATTACCGAAACTATCTCCGTATGTCCGAGGACTGTTTCACCTTCCTATTGGAGCGTGTTGGGCCAATGATAGCGCGTCAGGACACTATAATGCGACCATCAGTATCAGCTGCTGAGCGGTTGGCTATCACTTTGCGGTTCCTGGCTACAGGGCAGTCCATGACATCCCTCACATACTTGTCACGTGTCTCACTGCCCCTGCTGAGCCGCCTGATCCCTGAAACGTGTTGGGCCATCTGGAGAGCTCTGCAGCCATCCTACATGAAAATGCCTCTAACAGCCACAGAATGGCTGGAAGTAGGCCGAGGCTTTGAAACCCGGTGGAACTTCCCCAACTGTGGCGGGGCATTGGATGCTAAGCACGTGAGGATTACCAAACCTGCCAACTCTGGCTCTTTGTTTTTCAATTACAAAGGGTATTGTAGTATAATCCTCATGGCTGTAGTGGATGCGCACTATGAGTTCCTCTACGTGGATGTTGGAATGAACGGTCGCAACTCAGATGGGGGGTGTTTGCACGCAGCTCCTTGGCAACACTACTAGGGAGTGGTGGGCTAAACTTACCCTCAAATGAGGACACGACCGAACATCTCAACTTTGCGTTTGTGGCGGATGAAGCATTCCCACTTCAGGAACACCTACTGCGGCCATATCCCCAGAGGGCCCTTACTTCTGAGAGACGCATTTTCAACTACCGGCTATCCCGGGCCCGCCGTGTAGTTGAAAATGCGTTTGGGATAATGGCGAATAGATTCCGGGTTTTTCATACGCCTATGCATATGAAACCGGAGTCTATTGATGCGGTAGTGGTGGCCTTCTGTGTGCTGCACAACTTCCTGCGTCGTAGGGATAGAGCATCATACACGCCAGGAGGTTATGTAGATAATGCAGACGCTACAACAGGGGAGCTCCGTCCAGGGTCTTGGCGTGATGAGGGCCATGTGATTGTGCCACTCCAGCCGCAGAGCCATGGCCGCACTCGGCAGGAGGCCAGGGACAGTAGAGAAGCTTACTGCTCCTACTTCAATGGGTCTGGTGCAGTGAGCTGGCAGAACCAGGCCATGTAGTGTGGCTGGCTCTTGGTATTTGAGGTTGCAATGGAGGTGACAGCAGGTTAGCTGCGCCCCTTTTCTTTTTTGTTTACCATTTTCTGGATCTTTGGTTTCATTATGTGCATAAGGTTTCGTTAGTTAGTTAGTTAGTTTAGGTATGCTATTTTTTTTTGTGTTGCTGCACAGGTTTCAATGTGTGGTCAATTTGTTATCCCTTTAATGTGGTTCAAGAATGTGACATGCACTTTAATTGTCCATTGTTTTTACTTTCTGTTTTTTTTTCTTTCCAATCCAAAGTCACGATTAATGCATTTTATTAAAAATGTTTATGTTGGATCCAAAATAATCTGTGTGAGCCTGATTACTTGGTGGAGGAGGGCAATGTGATGAAGGTTTTGGTGGGGGCCAGGGATGTCATAGCCACCTATTGGCTGGGATTGTGCAGACAATATGTGTGGGTTGCCATGTTTTTTTACAAGTCTTTTGCCCAACAGTGTTTGTGGCCATTGTGCGTACATGATCCTTTATTTTGTTGTAAATGCTTGAGGGAAGGAGGTGTATCACAGTCCGCGCTGCCAAGATTTCCGCGTGTAAAACATGCAAGGGAGCCGGTGTCAAAACAAACCTTTTCCTTTATTCATCCAACGCGTTTCAACGCCCTCCTGGCGTCTTCATCAGGGATACATCCACCCCTCTCAACAGCTCTTATTTATAGCCACACACAATTATCATAAACAGTGGGTGTTCCCAAACATGTGATGTAAAAAACGTCATCAAGGCGGGGAGGGTGCTGCATTTTGGCGCACAAAACATAAAAGTACTCATAAATACATAAAAACACAGAAACAATGTCATTGAGCAAATCTAAAAAAACAGTACAATAATATCATTAAAAAACTCCCTTAAAAACAATGCGGAAAAGCTTCTAAAATCATGTCCTGCATATGTATGTGTAAAAAAATAAAAAAATGTCTCGGATGACATGACGGATTGTATATGCGTGTTAAGCAAAGCATCATCTGTCACTACCAAGGATTGAACCCATACTTGTCAAGGTGTTCATTCTTATATATAGGGTATTAGAGCGTTGTGCTATCTGCATTGACAATATATGTGATCACTAAAACAAGTTTCATTTTAGAAACAAGTGCCCTCAACACTTTCTTTTTATTACACAGGAAAACCTTGGTCGGAGCAAGAACCTACAAGATAGACGTGATTTGAGAAAGAACAATAATAACTCCATATTATAAAGTGACTCATGGATTTTCATACAAAAAACGCAATTGTTTTTGAAAAGCAATGATGGGGAACAGAAAAAAACCTTTTCTGTTGATATATCGATTCTCATGTATTTTGATGCCTCTTAATAAAAACTAAATAAAGGAATTTTCCGATATTGTTATTCTTACTGCCTAGGTGTAGGTGACAAAAATCTGGCGAAGAACACTGGTAAGGTCTGGTAGCAGTGACTAATGAGTTTGTTCAGTCATTGCTAATGTAGTGGCGCTCCATGGGAGAGAGGTTTCACCAACACCACGCCTCAGCCGGTTCTATTCCCGACAGAAACCGAGTCAGGAAAAAAACCCTTCAATAACATGGTGGGACATGAACCACATGTTTCAAAAACACAGTTTTTACTTATGACCCCATACTGGGTTTCATGGGAAGGCTAAAAGAAGTGAGCAAATTCCATCGTGCCTTGTCATGCACAGGACCGTATACTGGATGGCAGACAGATGGAATGCTGATGTCATGATGATATAGACGAAACAGCAAAAGCAATGCCAATGTACAAATATTACCCATTGGCCGCCAGCAGGGGCGCCCAAACAAACATGTACCAAAGAAAAGGGGAAAGCAGGTCAAAACAAAGGGAGACAACCAAAGAAACACAATCATGCCGTCTCTTCAGAAAACGGGGTAGGTCGCTCTTTATATGCCAATTTGCTTAACACGCATATACAATCCGTCATGTCATCCGAGACATTTTTTTATTTTTTTACACATACATATGCAGGACATGATTTTTAGAAGCTTTTCCGCATTGTTTTTAAGGGGAGTTTTTTAATGATATTATTGTACTGTTTTTTTAGATTTGCTCAATGACATTGTTTCTGTGTTTTTATGTATTTATGAGTACTTTTATGTTTTGTGCGCCAAAATGCAGCACCCTCCCCGCCTTGATGACGTTTTTTACATCACATGTTTGGGAACACCCACTGTTTATGATAATTGTGTGTGGCTATAAATAAGAGCTGTTGAGAGGGGTGGATGTATCCCTGATGAAGACGCCAGGAGGGTGTTGAAACGCGTTGGATGAATAAAGGAAAAGGTTTGTTTTGACACCGGCTCCCTTGCATGTTTTACACGCGGAAATCTTGGCAGCGCGGACTGTGATACACCTCCTTCCCTCAAGCATTTTGATGTCGTTTCCGTAAGTGGAAACCGGTGGAAGTCCAGCAGCAGCCATCCAGGAATTTGTCCTACCAGGCTTACTAACCAGTTGTGGGGATCACAACTGACATAGGTGAGTGGCTTTTGTCTCACCTTACGGTTCTAGTGTCTAGTGATAGGGGCACTATTGCGCCTTTGTCCCCCCCCCCTTTTCTCTCATTTTATCAGTTCAGCGTTGGGGTGGAAGCTGCGTTGCACATAGGATCTTGCATCCAAGGGGACAGAGTGCGGCATAAAACTTCATACAGGAATGGATTACCTACGAGGGAGATTCGTGTCCAGGGAAAAGCTAATACAACAATCAGTAGGTGTTATGAATTTCACGACTGATGTGACTGAAACTATTGAGGATTCATTTGATGAGAACGAGATTAAACTAATGAAGGATTTGCTCCATAATCTGGACGATGCCCTACAGAAGGAGATACAATATGGGATCGATGCCCGATTCCTTACTATTTACATCCAGGAGAATATCTGCCCTAGGGACTAAGATTGGTACTGAACTCACCATTTCCAGATGACAGTGTTTTCACTGAAAATTGGAAGTTCATTCTTCAGAAATGCATGAGTACATTGCTTAGTATACTTTGTGATAAAAGGTCAAAACTCGCTGATGAAGCCACTAGCGAGATTAATGTGTTAACCGAGAAACTGACCAAATACAATATGAGTACTGAATTCAAAAGAATTTATTCTAATATTAGCACCAGCCTTATACGGTTAGAACAGGACACTGTCATTAGAAAAACCAGGAAATTAAACAGGGACAGACAGGATTACACACAAGATAAGACGAACACAGAGAACAACACATTTAGAAGGAATAGGGTACCTTCTTACAATAGAGAACGTAGAGAGAGGAGTTTTTCTAACAGCACAAGGTACAATAAGGAGAAGACTGGTGACTCGAGAACCAACCAGAAAGGGACAGGAGTATCTGGGAAAATTGATGGTACCAAAACAGATATGGTGTTCAATTCCAATAGTAATAGTTCTAATAATAAAAACAAATTGGTGACAAAAACTGATATAGATTCCAACACGGAAAGTGTAGGGATAATCATCCAAAACAGTCCCGTCATTAGCAAAGATATGACCATTAATAATAACAATGGTGGCGACACTGAAATAGAAACGTTTGATGAGGAAGATGGTCTAGATAGTATTTTTTTAGATGAGCAATTTGATGAGGATGGATACCTAATTCCACAAAACAATATGGACAGCAATAAAATAAAGGAAGGAACACACACCGGCACAGTGAATGGTGCCAGTAACCAAATTGTCACTATAGCACAGGTACATAATACATCTGATGAGAAACAAATAGACCAGACTAAAGGGAAAAGTGATGAAGAGCATCTAAAAAACATCAAAGAGTTGATTGATAAAATCAATAAGGAGAAGCCACTCAGTCCCGTTAGAGTGAGCCATGACATGGGTAGCAACAATAAAAATACATCTATCATAGATGGTTCCCAGATTGTCAAAATCTCTGCTATTACCAGTTCACAACTTGATTTAATGGGGACAGAGGATATAAACACGGTTAAGAGGGTAGTACTCGACAACTCCAGCAATAAGAATAAGGGCGTAGTACCTTTTTTATCTGCGGCCAAACCATTGGCCCAAAATATCACAAATTTTTTCAGCCCCATCACAGGCAAAAGGAAAAAAGAGGAAGTAGAGGGAAAGGGAAGAAAAAAAGTCAAGATAAGTTTCAAGGATTAAAGAGTGATTCAAGCAAAAATAGCAATATAGTGAATTTGTCAGACTATACACTGACTAAGGATGAGATCAATCTATTGAGTAAAGGTTTATTGTTTTGCCCGACCACTGAACCTGAGGACTTTAGTTTATTTATAGACGTCCATCACTACATCAGGAAACTGACACTTAGGCGGCATTTTGCCTTGGGATCCAACACCAAGGGGGGCCCCGCAACAATTAATGATACACGGAAGAACGAAGGCAATAAAAAATTGAGAAGTAGATCCACATTCTACCCTCTAGAAAGTAAAGGACACGCGTTGGAAACTTTTCAGGATTTGTTACTGTGTGATTTGAAAAAAGAGAGATTAGAACATATAAATAACAGCAATGGCCCCAATAAGAGAGATAATCTAACGAAAGGAGAGAAACTAGCTATTAAAGAGCTGAGAGAAAATGGTACCATTACTATCCGGGCAGCAGACAAAGGGGGGGCAATAGTAATACAAAACAGGGCGGATTATGAGAAGGAAGCTATGAGACTACTTTTATATTATGAGCCAGTCAGTGGGGATCCATATCCCAATTTAACAAAAATTTACAATAATAAAATAAATATGGCATATGAGAAAAATATTTTAACCCTAGAAATGAAAAAATTCCTTGTTAAAAAAGAACCACCCATCCCTTTCCTTTACCATCTTCCAAAGATACACAAAAATTTAGAAAACCCCCCGGGCCGCCCTATCATCTCTGGGATTGGGAGTCTGAGCAGCAATTTGGCCGAATTCATAGATAAAGAATTGCAAGGATATGTACCGTATATACTCGTGTATAAGCCGAGTTTTTCAGCACAAAAATTGTGCTGAAAGTGCCCCCCTCGGCTTATACACGAGTCACTATACAGCTGAGTGGGGGGGGGGGCCGGTGTCCGGGGGCTGGAGCAGGCGGGGGGAGGCTGCACTATGAGCGGCCGGTCACGTGGGGCCGCTCATTAGTGCAATGCAATATGCACGGCATCCCCCTGTCCATCAGCGGCAGGGGGAGCCGTGCATATTACATTGCTCTCCCCCAGTAGTTTATACAGGCCCCCCGATCCCCCCCCCCCCCGTAGTTTATACAGGCCCCCCGATCCCCCCCGCCCCGTAGTATATACAGGCCCCCCGTAGTTTATGCAGGCCACCCGATCCCCCCCCCCCCCGTAGTATATACAGGCCCCCCGATTCCCACCCTCTATGTAGTATATACAGGCCCCCCGCGCTCTATATACAGGCCCCCGGTTGCAGCCACGGACCTGTAAGAGAATCGCTTTCATACTTACCCTCCTCGCTGTTACCCGCGCTCCTCCGGTCTCCTTCCCGCTTGTACCCGGCGCGTCCACAATGACGTCATTGTGGATGCGCCGGGAAGAAGCTGGAAGGAGACGAGGACGCGCGATGACAGTGAGGAGGGTAAGTATGAAAGCGATTCTCTTACAGGTCCGTGGCTGCAACCGGGGGCCTGTATATAGAGCGCGGGGGGCCTGTATATACTACATAGAGGGTGGGAATCGGGGGGCCTGTATATACTACGGGGGGGGGGGATCGGGTGGCCTGCATAAACTACGGGGGTGGGTAATCGGGGGGCCTGTATATACCACACTGCTGGGGCTGCTGCCTGTATATACCACACTGCTGGGGCTGCTGCCTGTATATACCACACTGCTGGGGGCTGCTGCCTGTATATACCACACTGCTGGGGGCTGCTGCCTGTATATACCTCACTGCTGGGGGCTGCTGCCTGTATATACCACACTGCTGGGGGCTGCTGCCTGTATATACCACACTGCTGGGGGCTGCTGCCTGTATATACCTCACTGCTGGGGGCTGCTGCCTGTATATACCACACTGCTGGGGGCTGCTGCCTGTATATACCACACTGCTGGGGGCTGCTGCCTGTATATACCACACTGCTGGGGGCTGCTGCCTGTATATACCTCACTGCTGGGGGCTGCTGCCTGTATATACCACACTGCTGGGGGCTGCTGCCTGTATATACCACACTGCTGGGGGCTGCTGCCTGTATATACCACACTGCTGGGGGCTGCTGCCTGTATATACCTCACTGCTGGGGGCTGCTGCCTGTATATACCACACTGCTGGGGGCTGCTGCCTGTATATACCACACTGCTGGGGGCTGCTGCCTGTATATACCACACTGCTGGGGGCTGCTGCCTGTATATACCACACTGCTGGGGGCTGCTGCCTGTATATACCACACTGCTGGGGCTGCTGCCTGTATATACCACACTGCTGGGGCTGCTGCCTGTATATACCTCACTGCTGGGGGCTGCTGCCTGTATATACCACACTGCTGGGGGCTGCTGCCTGTATATACCACACTGCTGGGGGCTGCTGCCTGTATATACCACACTGCTGGGGGCTGCTGCCTGTATATACCACACTGCTGGGGGCTGCTGCCTGTATATACCACACTGCTGGGGGCTGCTGCCTGTATATACCACACTGCTGGGGGCTGCTGCCTGTATATACCACACTGCTGGGGGCTGCTGCCTGTATATACCACACTGCTGGGGGCTGCTGCCTGTATATACCACACTGCTGGGGGCTGCTGCCTGTATATACCTCACTGCTGGGGGCTGCTGCCTGTATATACCACACTGCTGGGGCTGCTGCCTGTATATACCACACTGCTGGGGGCTGCTGCCTGTATATACCACACTGCTGGGGGCTGCTGCCTGTATATACCACACTGCTGGGGCTGCTGCCTGTATATACCACACTGCTGGGGGCTGCTGCCTGTATATACCACACTGCTGGGGGCTGCTGCCTGTATATACCTCACTGCTGGGGGCTGCTGCCTGTATATACCACACTGCTGGGGGCTGCTGCCTGTATATACCACACTGCTGGGGGCTGCTGCCTGTATATACCACACTGCTGGGGGCTGCTGCCTGTATATACCACACTGCTGGGGGCTGCTGCCTGTATATACCACACTGCTGGGGGCTGCTGCCTGTATATACCACACTGCTGGGGGCTGCTGCCTGTATATACCACACTGCTGGGGGCTGCTGCCTGTATATACCACACTGCTGGGGGCTGCTGCCTGTATATACCACACTGCTGGGGGCTGCTGCCTGTATATACCTCACTGCTGGGGGCAGTATACCTGTGCTGGAGTCCACCCTCGGCTTATACACGAGTCAATAGGTTTTCCCAGGTTTTGGGGGCAAAAGTAGGGGGGTCGGCTTATACACGGGTCGGCTTATACACGAGTATATACGGTATTTACTCTGGACAGCTTCACAAAGGATTCAACGGACATCATTAGTATTCTACAACAATTGACATGGAAGGAATCATTCATTTTTCTCACAATGGATGTTAATTCTTTATACACTAACATTGGACACAAATTGGGACTACTATGTGTGGAATATTTTTTGAAAAATGACCCTCTGAGAGAAGCAGCAAGCATAGAGTTCATACTGGACGGTTTGTCATTTGTATTAGAGAACAACTACTTTACCTTTGGGGGCATGATGTACCACCAAAAGTTTGGCACAGCCATGGGGTCTAAAATGGCATGCTCGTACGCAAATTTGGTCATGGGTCTGTTTGAAAAAGTGTACATTTATGGTAATATGCATAGGAACGGTTTGGTTCTGTATAAAAGATACATTGATGATTTGTTTTTTATCTGGGATAGGGAACAAGGGGTAATCAGCGACTTCATAAAAGAGATAGAGAATAACGATTGGGGGTTCAGTTTTGAGTATAGCATGAATGACACTAGTATCAATTTCCTTGATTTGGCAATATTTGTAAGAAATGGTGAAATACTCACTAAGACCTTCTTTAAACCCACTGACCGCAATTCATACATCAACTACAATAGTGGGCATCATAAAAATTGGTTAAATAACATCCCAGCTGGACAGTTCAGGAGGATAAAAAAGAACTGTTCTTCCAGTAGTGACTACTCAGAGCAATCAAGAATTTTATCCAAAAGATTTGCAGAGAGAGGTTACCCTAAAAAATTAATTAGTAGAGCACGGGAACACTTCAGGGACATCTCACAGAAAAATCTATTGACACCCGCATTCAGAAATAAGGCAGAGAACACCAAAAATTGGCATTTTGTCACTACTTATAATAAATATCACCGAGAAATAAGAAAATCTATAATGAAACATTGGCATATCCTGAGAAATGATGTAATTCTGAAGGAAATAATCCCAGAAATCCCAGGTATCATTTTTAGAAGAGCCCCCAATATTAAGGGTAAAATAGCCCCAAGTAGATTGAGACGGCTATCTCCTGATGTAGAAGAAAAAACAACATTGAGAGGGACCAAAGAGTGTGGGCGAAAGAAGTGCCTATGCTGCAGAAATATACAGCAAAGAACTTCTTTTTCATCCTCTAGTAACAAAGAAACGTTCCAGATAAAACAACCAATGACATGCACGACGAGATATGTCATTTACCTACTTGAATGTCCCTGCGATAGACAATACGTAGGGAGAACAATTAGACCCCTTCATGAGCGGCTTAATAAGCATCGCTCCAATGTTAAGAAGGGCTTTAAACAACATGGCGTTTCTTTCCATTTTGATGCATGCCATAATAGAGACCATACGGCACTGAGAGTGACGCCCATTGATCATGTAGGAGAACATTGCCAAACAGATTTGAAATGTTACAGAGAAGAGAGAAATATTGGATTTATAAATTGGATACGTTAAAACCTAGGGGATTAAATTTGATTACAGAGTTAATATAAGGATTGGGCCCATTGATCAATATTAATATCACTTACAACAAGAGTTGTCACTTCCACTGGGTAATATACACTAATCACTAACATATACTATCACCACGGAACATGGGTACAGATGAGTTCTTCACTCTTTTGATTATATCCAGCAGAGTTTGTTGCGGCCCTAGTATCAAGAGCCGTATCAAACATCCAAAACACCTTTGTGCCAGTGGAAATAGCACATATGGAACATTTTTTGAATGCAGCAGCGCTGCTTTCTCCCTAGAAGTATCACTACATAAGCGGTGACTGAATAATCACATTTTGCCACTAATACTTTGATAAACTTAAGTATCACTTTTTACAAGAGCGTTTTGTTTTTTCACTAAAAAAAGACACTATTCACTAAAATACATAACACTATCACGAGATATGGACATCGATGAGCTCGCTCTCATTACCTTAATCATATTCAGCAGGTTTTGCCCGTGGCCCCGGTAATAACAGCTGCACAACCACTTCACTCTGCCCGGAATTGGCATATAAAGAGCGACCTACCCCGTTTTCTGAAGAGACGGCATGATTGTGTTTCTTTGGTTGTCTCCCTTTGTTTTGACCTGCTTTCCCCTTTTCTTTGGTACATGTTTGTTTGGGCGCCCCTGCTGGCGGCCAATGGGTAATATTTGTACATTGGCATTGCTTTTGCTGTTTCGTCTATATCATCATGACATCAGCATTCCATCTGTCTGCCATCCAGTATACGGTCCTGTGCATGACAAGGCACGATGGAATTTGCTCACTTCTTTTAGCCTTCCCATGAAACCCAGTATGGGGGTCATAAGTAAAAACTGTGTTTTTGAAACATGTGGTTCATGTCCCACCATGTTATTGAAGGGTTTTTTTCCTGACTCGGTTTCTGTCGGGAATAGAACCGGCTGAGGCGTGGTGTTGGTGAAACCTCTCTCCCATGGAGCGCCACTACATTAGCAATGACTGAACAAACTCATTAGTCACTGCTACCAGACCTTACCAGTGTTCTTCGCCAGATTTTTGTCACCTACACCTAGGCAGTAAGAATAACAATATCGGAAAATTCCTTTATTTAGTTTTTATTAAGAGGCATCAAAATACATGAGAATCGATATATCAACAGAAAAGGTTTTTTTCTGTTCCCCATCATTGCTTTTCAAAAACAATTGCGTTTTTTGTATGAAAATCCATGAGTCACTTTATAATATGGAGTTATTATTGTTCTTTCTCAAATCACGTCTATCTTGTAGGTTCTTGCTCCGACCAAGGTTTTCCTGTGTAATAAAAAGAAAGTGTTGAGGGCACTTGTTTCTAAAATGAAACTTGTTTTAGTGATCACATATATTGTCAATGCAGATAGCACAACGCTCTAATACCCTATATATAAGAATGAACACCTTGACAAGTATGGGTTCAATCCTTGGTAGTGACAGATGATGCTTTGCTTAACACGCATATACAATCCGTCATGTCATCCGAGACATTTTTTTATTTTTTTACACATACATATGCAGGACATGATTTTAGAAGCTTTTCCGCATTGTTTTTAAGGGAGTTTTTTAATGATATTATTGTACTGTTTTTTTAGATTTGCTCAATGACATTGTTTCTGTGTTTTTATGTATTTATGAGTACTTTTATGTTTTGTGCGCCAAAATGCAGCACCCTCCCCGCCTTGATGACGTTTTTTACATCACATGTTTGGGAACACCCACTGTTTATGATAATTGTGTGTGGCTATAAATAAGAGCTGTTGAGAGGGGTGGATGTATCCCTGATGAAGACGCCAGGAGGGTGTTGAAACGCGTTGGATGAATAAAGGAAAAGGTTTGTTTTGACACCGGCTCCCTTGCATGTTTTACACGCGGAAATCTTGGCAGCGCGGACTGTGATACACCTCCTTCCCTCAAGCATTTTGATGTCGTTTCCGTAAGTGGAAACCGGTGGAAGTCCAGCAGCAGCCATCCAGGAATTTGTCCTACCAGGCTTACTAACCAGTTGTGGGGATCACAACTGACATAGGTGAGTGGCTTTTGTCTCACCTTACGGTTCTAGTGTCTAGTGATAGGGGCACTATTGCGCCTTTGTCCCCCCCCCCTTTTCTCTCATTTTATCAGTTCAGCGTTGGGGGGAAGCTGCGTTGCACATAGGATCTTGCATCCAAGGGGACAGAGTGCGGCATAAAACTTCATACAGGAATGGATTACCTACGAGGGAGATTCGTGTCCAGGGAAAAGCTAATACAACAATCAGTAGGTGTTATGAATTTCACGACTGATGTGACTGAAACTATTGAGGATTCATTTGATGAGAACGAGATTAAACTAATGAAGGATTTGCTCCATAATCTGGACGATGCCCTACAGAAGGAGATACAATATGGGATCGATGCCCGATTCCTTACTATTTACATCCAGGAGAATATCTGCCCTAGGGACTAAGATTGGTACTGAACTCACCATTTCCAGATGACAGTGTTTTCACTGAAAATTGGAAGTTCATTCTTCAGAAATGCATGAGTACATTGCTTAGTATACTTTGTGATAAAAGGTCAAAACTCGCTGATGAAGCCACTAGCGAGATTAATGTGTTAACCGAGAAACTGACCAAATACAATATGAGTACTGAATTCAAAAGAATTTATTCTAATATTAGCACCAGCCTTATACGGTTAGAACAGGACACTGTCATTAGAAAAACCAGGAAATTAAACAGGGACAGACAGGATTACACACAAGATAAGACGAACACAGAGAACAACACATTTAGAAGGAATAGGGTACCTTCTTACAATAGAGAACGTAGAGAGAGGAGTTTTTCTAACAGCACAAGGTACAATAAGGAGAAGACTGGTGACTCGAGAACCAACCAGAAAGGGACAGGAGTATCTGGGAAAATTGATGGTACCAAAACAGATATGGTGTTCAATTCCAATAGTAATAGTTCTAATAATAAAAACAAATTGGTGACAAAAACTGATATAGATTCCAACACGGAAAGTGTAGGGATAATCATCCAAAACAGTCCCGTCATTAGCAAAGATATGACCATTAATAATAACAATGGTGGCGACACTGAAATAGAAACGTTTGATGAGGAAGATGGTCTAGATAGTATTTTTTTAGATGAGCAATTTGATGAGGATGGATACCTAATTCCACAAAACAATATGGACAGCAATAAAATAAAGGAAGGAACACACACCGGCACAGTGAATGGTGCCAGTAACCAAATTGTCACTATAGCACAGGTACATAATACATCTGATGAGAAACAAATAGACCAGACTAAAGGGAAAAGTGATGAAGAGCATCTAAAAAACATCAAAGAGTTGATTGATAAAATCAATAAGGAGAAGCCACTCAGTCCCGTTAGAGTGAGCCATGACATGGGTAGCAACAATAAAAATACATCTATCATAGATGGTTCCCAGATTGTCAAAATCTCTGCTATTACCAGTTCACAACTTGATTTAATGGGGACAGAGGATATAAACACGGTTAAGAGGGTAGTACTCGACAACTCCAGCAATAAGAATAAGGGCGTAGTACCTTTTTTATCTGCGGCCAAACCATTGGCCCAAAATATCACAAATTTTTTCAGCCCCATCACAGGCAAAAGGAAAAAAGAGGAAGTAGAGGGAAAGGGAAGAAAAAAAGTCAAGATAAGTTTCAAGGATTAAAGAGTGATTCAAGCAAAAATAGCAATATAGTGAATTTGTCAGACTATACACTGACTAAGGATGAGATCAATCTATTGAGTAAAGGTTTATTGTTTTGCCCGACCACTGAACCTGAGGACTTTAGTTTATTTATAGACGTCCATCACTACATCAGGAAACTGACACTTAGGCGGCATTTTGCCTTGGGATCCAACACCAAGGGGGGCCCCGCAACAATTAATGATACACGGAAGAACGAAGGCAATAAAAAATTGAGAAGTAGATCCACATTCTACCCTCTAGAAAGTAAAGGACACGCGTTGGAAACTTTTCAGGATTTGTTACTGTGTGATTTGAAAAAAGAGAGATTAGAACATATAAATAACAGCAATGGCCCCAATAAGAGAGATAATCTAACGAAAGGAGAGAAACTAGCTATTAAAGAGCTGAGAGAAAATGGTACCATTACTATCCGGGCAGCAGACAAAGGGGGGGCAATAGTAATACAAAACAGGGCGGATTATGAGAAGGAAGCTATGAGACTACTTTTATATTATGAGCCAGTCAGTGGGGATCCATATCCCAATTTAACAAAAATTTACAATAATAAAATAAATATGGCATATGAGAAAAATATTTTAACCCTAGAAATGAAAAAATTCCTTGTTAAAAAAGAACCACCCATCCCTTTCCTTTACCATCTTCCAAAGATACACAAAAATTTAGAAAACCCCCCGGGCCGCCCTATCATCTCTGGGATTGGGAGTCTGAGCAGCAATTTGGCCGAATTCATAGATAAAGAATTGCAAGGATATGTACCGTATATACTCGTGTATAAGCCGAGTTTTTCAGCACAAAAATTGTGCTGAAAGTGCCCCCCTCGGCTTATACACGAGTCACTATACAGCTGAGTGGGGGGGGGGCCGGTGTCCGGGGGCTGGAGCAGGCGGGGGGAGGCTGCACTATGAGCGGCCGGTCACGTGGGGCCGCTCATTAGTGCAATGCAATATGCACGGCATCCCCCTGTCCATCAGCGGCAGGGGGAGCCGTGCATATTACATTGCTCTCCCCCAGTAGTTTATACAGGCCCCCCGATCCCCCCCCCCCCCGTAGTTTATACAGGCCCCCCGATCCCCCCCGCCCCGTAGTATATACAGGCCCCCCGTAGTTTATGCAGGCCACCCGATCCCCCCCCCCCCCGTAGTATATACAGGCCCCCCGATTCCCACCCTCTATGTAGTATATACAGGCCCCCCGCGCTCTATATACAGGCCCCCGGTTGCAGCCACGGACCTGTAAGAGAATCGCTTTCATACTTACCCTCCTCGCTGTTACCCGCGCTCCTCCGGTCTCCTTCCCGCTTGTACCCGGCGCGTCCACAATGACGTCATTGTGGATGCGCCGGGAAGAAGCTGGAAGGAGACGAGGACGCGCGATGACAGTGAGGAGGGTAAGTATGAAAGCGATTCTCTTACAGGTCCGTGGCTGCAACCGGGGGCCTGTATATAGAGCGCGGGGGGCCTGTATATACTACATAGAGGGTGGGAATCGGGGGCCTGTATATACTACGGGGGGGGGGGATCGGGTGGCCTGCATAAACTACGGGGGGGTAATCGGGGGGCCTGTATATACCACACTGCTGGGGGCTGCTGCCTGTATATACCACACTGCTGGGGCTGCTGCCTGTATATACCACACTGCTGGGGGCTGCTGCCTGTATATACCACACTGCTGGGGGCTGCTGCCTGTATATACCTCACTGCTGGGGGCTGCTGCCTGTATATACCACACTGCTGGGGGCTGCTGCCTGTATATACCACACTGCTGGGGGCTGCTGCCTGTATATACCTCACTGCTGGGGGCTGCTGCCTGTATATACCACACTGCTGGGGGCTGCTGCCTGTATATACCACACTGCTGGGGGCTGCTGCCTGTATATACCACACTGCTGGGGGCTGCTGCCTGTATATACCTCACTGCTGGGGGCTGCTGCCTGTATATACCACACTGCTGGGGGCTGCTGCCTGTATATACCACACTGCTGGGGGCTGCTGCCTGTATATACCACACTGCTGGGGGCTGCTGCCTGTATATACCTCACTGCTGGGGGCTGCTGCCTGTATATACCACACTGCTGGGGGCTGCTGCCTGTATATACCACACTGCTGGGGGCTGCTGCCTGTATATACCACACTGCTGGGGGCTGCTGCCTGTATATACCACACTGCTGGGGGCTGCTGCCTGTATATACCACACTGCTGGGGGCTGCTGCCTGTATATACCACACTGCTGGGGGCTGCTGCCTGTATATACCTCACTGCTGGGGGCTGCTGCCTGTATATACCACACTGCTGGGGGCTGCTGCCTGTATATACCACACTGCTGGGGGCTGCTGCCTGTATATACCACACTGCTGGGGGCTGCTGCCTGTATATACCACACTGCTGGGGGCTGCTGCCTGTATATACCACACTGCTGGGGGCTGCTGCCTGTATATACCACACTGCTGGGGGCTGCTGCCTGTATATACCACACTGCTGGGGGCTGCTGCCTGTATATACCACACTGCTGGGGGCTGCTGCCTGTATATACCACACTGCTGGGGGCTGCTGCCTGTATATACCTCACTGCTGGGGGCTGCTGCCTGTATATACCACACTGCTGGGGGCTGCTGCCTGTATATACCACACTGCTGGGGGCTGCTGCCTGTATATACCACACTGCTGGGGGCTGCTGCCTGTATATACCACACTGCTGGGGCTGCTGCCTGTATATACCACACTGCTGGGGGCTGCTGCCTGTATATACCACACTGCTGGGGGCTGCTGCCTGTATATACCTCACTGCTGGGGGCTGCTGCCTGTATATACCACACTGCTGGGGGCTGCTGCCTGTATATACCACACTGCTGGGGGCTGCTGCCTGTATATACCACACTGCTGGGGGCTGCTGCCTGTATATACCACACTGCTGGGGGCTGCTGCCTGTATATACCACACTGCTGGGGGCTGCTGCCTGTATATACCACACTGCTGGGGGCTGCTGCCTGTATATACCACACTGCTGGGGGCTGCTGCCTGTATATACCACACTGCTGGGGGCTGCTGCCTGTATATACCACACTGCTGGGGGCTGCTGCCTGTATATACCATCACTGCTGGGGGCAGTATACCTGTGCTGGAGTCCACCCTCGGCTTATACACGAGTCAATAGGTTTTCCCAGGTTTTGGGGGCAAAAGTAGGGGGGTCGGCTTATACACGGGTCGGCTTATACACGAGTATATACGGTATTTACTCTGGACAGCTTCACAAAGGATTCAACGGACATCATTAGTATTCTACAACAATTGACATGGAAGGAATCATTCATTTTTCTCACAATGGATGTTAATTCTTTATACACTAACATTGGACACAAATTGGGACTACTATGTGTGGAATATTTTTTGAAAAATGACCCTCTGAGAGAAGCAGCAAGCATAGAGTTCATACTGGACGGTTTGTCATTTGTATTAGAGAACAACTACTTTACCTTTGGGGGCATGATGTACCACCAAAAGTTTGGCACAGCCATGGGGTCTAAAATGGCATGCTCGTACGCAAATTTGGTCATGGGTCTGTTTGAAAAAGTGTACATTTATGGTAATATGCATAGGAACGGTTTGGTTCTGTATAAAAGATACATTGATGATTTGTTTTTTATCTGGGATAGGGAACAAGGGGTAATCAGCGACTTCATAAAAGAGATAGAGAATAACGATTGGGGGTTCAGTTTTGAGTATAGCATGAATGACACTAGTATCAATTTCCTTGATTTGGCAATATTTGTAAGAAATGGTGAAATACTCACTAAGACCTTCTTTAAACCCACTGACCGCAATTCATACATCAACTACAATAGTGGGCATCATAAAAATTGGTTAAATAACATCCCAGCTGGACAGTTCAGGAGGATAAAAAAGAACTGTTCTTCCAGTAGTGACTACTCAGAGCAATCAAGAATTTTATCCAAAAGATTTGCAGAGAGAGGTTACCCTAAAAAATTAATTAGTAGAGCACGGGAACACTTCAGGGACATCTCACAGAAAAATCTATTGACACCCGCATTCAGAAATAAGGCAGAGAACACCAAAAATTGGCATTTTGTCACTACTTATAATAAATATCACCGAGAAATAAGAAAATCTATAATGAAACATTGGCATATCCTGAGAAATGATGTAATTCTGAAGGAAATAATCCCAGAAATCCCAGGTATCATTTTTAGAAGAGCCCCCAATATTAAGGGTAAAATAGCCCCAAGTAGATTGAGACGGCTATCTCCTGATGTAGAAGAAAAAACAACATTGAGAGGGACCAAAGAGTGTGGGCGAAAGAAGTGCCTATGCTGCAGAAATATACAGCAAAGAACTTCTTTTTCATCCTCTAGTAACAAAGAAACGTTCCAGATAAAACAACCAATGACATGCACGACGAGATATGTCATTTACCTACTTGAATGTCCCTGCGATAGACAATACGTAGGGAGAACAATTAGACCCCTTCATGAGCGGCTTAATAAGCATCGCTCCAATGTTAAGAAGGGCTTTAAACAACATGGCGTTTCTTTCCATTTTGATGCATGCCATAATAGAGACCATACGGCACTGAGAGTGACGCCCATTGATCATGTAGGAGAACATTGCCAAACAGATTTGAAATGTTACAGAGAAGAGAGAAATATTGGATTTATAAATTGGATACGTTAAAACCTAGGGGATTAAATTTGATTACAGAGTTAATATAAGGATTGGGCCCATTGATCAATATTAATATCACTTACAACAAGAGTTGTCACTTCCACTGGGTAATATACACTAATCACTAACATATACTATCACCACGGAACATGGGTACAGATGAGTTCTTCACTCTTTTGATTATATCCAGCAGAGTTTGTTGCGGCCCTAGTATCAAGAGCCGTATCAAACATCCAAAACACCTTTGTGCCAGTGGAAATAGCACATATGGAACATTTTTTGAATGCAGCAGCGCTGCTTTCTCCCTAGAAGTATCACTACATAAGCGGTGACTGAATAATCACATTTTGCCACTAATACTTTGATAAACTTAAGTATCACTTTTTACAAGAGCGTTTTGTTTTTTCACTAAAAAAAGACACTATTCACTAAAATACATAACACTATCACGAGATATGGACATCGATGAGCTCGCTCTCATTACCTTAATCATATTCAGCAGGTTTTGCCCGTGGCCCCGGTAATAACAGCTGCACAACCACTTCACTCTGCCCGGAATTGGCATATAAAGAGCGACCTACCCCGTTTTCTGAAGAGACGGCATGATTGTGTTTCTTTGGTTGTCTCCCTTTGTTTTGACCTGCTTTCCCCTTTTCTTTGGTACATGTTTGTTTGGGCGCCCCTGCTGGCGGCCAATGGGTAATATTTGTACATTGGCATTGCTTTTGCTGTTTCGTCTATATCATCATGACATCAGCATTCCATCTGTCTGCCATCCAGTATACGGTCCTGTGCATGACAAGGCACGATGGAATTTGCTCACTTCTTTTAGCCTTCCCATGAAACCCAGTATGGGGGTCATAAGTAAAAACTGTGTTTTTGAAACATGTGGTTCATGTCCCACCATGTTATTGAAGGGTTTTTTTCCTGACTCGGTTTCTGTCGGGAATAGAACCGGCTGAGGCGTGGTGTTGGTGAAACCTCTCTCCCATGGAGCGCCACTACATTAGCAATGACTGAACAAACTCATTAGTCACTGCTACCAGACCTTACCAGTGTTCTTCGCCAGATTTTTGTCACCTACACCTAGGCAGTAAGAATAACAATATCGGAAAATTCCTTTATTTAGTTTTTATTAAGAGGCATCAAAATACATGAGAATCGATATATCAACAGAAAAGGTTTTTTTCTGTTCCCCATCATTGCTTTTCAAAAACAATTGCGTTTTTTGTATGAAAATCCATGAGTCACTTTATAATATGGAGTTATTATTGTTCTTTCTCAAATCACGTCTATCTTGTAGGTTCTTGCTCCGACCAAGGTTTTCCTGTGTAATAAAAAGAAAGTGTTGAGGGCACTTGTTTCTAAAATGAAACTTGTTTTAGTGATCACATATATTGTCAATGCAGATAGCACAACGCTCTAATACCCTATATATAAGAATGAACACCTTGACAAGTATGGGTTCAATCCTTGGTAGTGACAGATGATGCTTTGCTTAACACGCATATACAATCCGTCATGTCATCCGAGACATTTTTTTATTTTTTTACACATACATATGCAGGACATGATTTTAGAAGCTTTTCCGCATTGTTTTTAAGGGAGTTTTTTAATGATATTATTGTACTGTTTTTTTAGATTTGCTCAATGACATTGTTTCTGTGTTTTTATGTATTTATGAGTACTTTTATGTTTTGTGCGCCAAAATGCAGCACCCTCCCCGCCTTGATGACGTTTTTTACATCACATGTTTGGGAACACCCACTGTTTATGATAATTGTGTGTGGCTATAAATAAGAGCTGTTGAGAGGGGTGGATGTATCCCTGATGAAGACGCCAGGAGGGCGTTGAAACGCGTTGGATGAATAAAGGAAAAGGTTTGTTTTGACACCGGCTCCCTTGCATGTTTTACACGCGGAAATCTTGGCAGCGCGGACTGTGATACACCTCCTTCCCTCAAGCATTTTGATGTCGTTTCCGTAAGTGGAAACCGGTGGAAGTCCAGCAGCAGCCATCCAGGAATTTGTCCTACCAGGCTTACTAACCAGTTGTGGGGATCACAACTGACATAGGTGAGTGGCTTTTGTCTCACCTTACGGTTCTAGTGTCTAGTGATAGGGGCACTATTGCGCCTTTGTCCCCCCCCCTTTTCTCTCATTTTATTTTGTTGTAGGCAGAGGGTCCCCTGCACACAGCACATTGATGCAGGACATATTCTTCTCAGGTGTTTTCAAATACACTGTCACACAGATCTTTGACATGTTGCCTTGGGAGCTGTTCCACTAGATTCACATCTGTAAGCAGATATATTAAAACCATTCAGCCTGTATTCACACATAGTTAGCCAGAGTTGATACAGATAGAATTTCAACAGAAAACGCACATACTGTGTGTTGTAAGCCGCTACTGTGTGTCGCACAAATGCACCTCAGCGCAATTGACACACGCCGCTGTCACAAGCGCTGATCGTGCGTGACAAGGCAAACACTTCTACTACGCACACATAGCCCAGGACCGCTACTTTTATACACACGGGGTATGTGACTGGCCACCTCTCCAGCGTGACGCATTACCATCGATTTCGATGCATTCGCCATGCTCCGCCATGTCACAACCGCTTATTCCGTGCTTCACTCCGATCACTAGTACGTCACGTCTCGCCCATCCGCCCTTTCCGTCGTGCCCAATCACAACTCCGTAGTGTTGGCCAATGGTTGTGGTTTGGGCGCGGCGTACAGGACTGTGGCACGCCTATTTGTTTTACTTCCTGCCTTTGTTCCTCCCAGATCACTCTGTGGTGGCGGCGTGTAAAGCTGGTAGGCTGAGCTACAGATGGCTACTTGAGACATCCGGCGATGTAGCTAGTTACAGATGTAGCGTGGCGTAGCGCACCTTGTGGCGGCGTGTGAAGAGGGTGCGTTTACCGTTTGTAACCGTTTGGGCGTGCTCGTGCACGTGAAGTAGCGGATTGTATCCATCCTGCCGTAGCGGCTTGTAAAGGTACCCTAAGGGTACCGTCACACCAGGTGACATCGCTGGAGATATCACAGGCGACGCACGGGAGCGCGCACATTTTTGGCACCCCGCCAGCGTCGTGTTTTTAGACGTGGCGATACTTTCGGTGATGCTTTGGCGATGTTTCAGGCGACGTCGCTGTTGGGGTGTCTAGAAACCCAGCAGGGATCCTGTAACATGGGAGCCTATGGCTCCCATCGCCTGTAACATTGCCATTCGCGATGTTACACAGGGCGATGCTTACACATCGCCTGAGAGTGGTTGCCTGGTTTCACAGCAGTTCTGTGAAACCAGGCGACCACTTTGAGCCGATTTTTTGGCGCAAAATCGCCACTTTACACGGGGCGATGTCACCTGGTGTGACGGTACCCTGACATTTTTAGTAATACCAGATTTTTGGTCAATGTAGTAATGTCCAAATCCTGATCCCCTCCTCGTAGTAATGTCCGCATCTTGGTCCCTTTCTTGTTGTAATGTCCCCATACTGGTCCCCATCCTGGTCCCCCTCTTGTACTAATATCCCCAACCTGATCCCCTTCAGTAGTAATGTCCCCGTGCTGGTCCCTTTTTGTAATGATGACCTCCATACTGATCCCCTTTTGTAGTGATGTCACCATCCTGTCCCCCATACTTGACCCCTTTTTTAGTGATATCCCCAACCTGGTCTGCCTTCTTTTTACACACTCACACATATTCACTCACAATCACACCCACTCACACATTAACTCACCCCCACTCACAATAACTCACACTCTCACACTCACTCACACTCACTCATGTGGAACAAAAGGGGGGGAAAGCACAACCCATGAGCGGTACCTGGTGGTCTAGTGGGGGCGTCAATAACAGATATGGGGGGTTCGCATCTCACCTTTGGAGGTTCTGCAACCCTGCACAACCTCGGCGTATCGCAGTAGATGGCTCCGGACTCCAGCGGTCGGGGTTTCCTCCACAAGCAACTCCTTCTTCCAGTCAGGCGACTCGAGCAAGGCGATCATCTGAACCTGTGACGTTCTCAGCTACGTCACTGCAGGTTCTTTGGATTCTGTTAGCGGTGACTCTGGCTCACAGCTGCTCCTGCTGCAACCCTCGGATGGGGATATGATATTTGTACAGAAGTGTGTGATTATAACAGAAGCGCTAGAGCACAGGAGTAACACGTTTAATTACCTTTAATATACCACAACGTGTTTCTACGGCGGTCCGCCGTCTTCATCAGGTAAATCCACCTGATGAAGACGGCGGACCACCAAGGACTTTTGTTATAATCACACACTTCTGTACAAAATCGCACACTCTGATACCCTCGCACACTCACAGGCACTCACAGGCACCCACAGGCACTCTGACACCCACAGGCACTCACACTCACAGGCACTCACAAACGCAGGCACTCACAAACGCAGGCACCCACAGGCACTCAAGTGGCACTCACACTAACAGGCACTCTTAAGACAGGCACTCACGCTCACAGGCACTCACAGGCACTCACACTCACAGGCACTCACACCCACAGGCACTCACAGGCACAGGCACTCACACTCACAGGCACTCACACTCACAGGCACTCACACTCACAGGCACAGGAACAGGCACTCACACTCACAGGCACAGACACTCACAGGCACTCACACTCACAGGAACAGGCACTCACACTTACAGGCACTCACTCACAGGCACAGACACTCACAGGCACTCACGCTCACAGACACTCACGCTCACAGGCACAGGCACTCACAGGCACAAGCACTCACACTCACAGGCACTCACAGGCACTTACCGGCACTCACACTCACAGGCACAGACACTCACACTCACAGGCACTCACAGTCACAGGCACTCACACCCACAGGCACTCACACCCACAGGCACTCACACTCAGGCACTCACACTCACAGGCACTCACAGGCACTCACACTCACAGGCACTCACACTCGCAAGCACTCACAGGCACAGACACTCACAGGCACTCACACTCACAGGCACGCACAGGCACTCACATTAGCACACACTTTTATTACCCTAACCATGCTGGCGGCGGTCCAGTGCATGGAGCCCCTGGGGCTTCCATGTGCGGCCCCCAGCACTTTGGACAAAGAACCATGCTGGCGGCGGTCCAGTGCATGGGGCCACCGCGGTCTCCGCGCTATTATATTACTTCCGGCCGCTTCACTCTGCCGCTCGCTCTGCCAGTTCAATGCAAGCCACCGTCAGCCAATGAGAGGTCCGCAGGTGACGTCAGCGGCCTCTCATTGGCTGAGGGCTTGTATTGAGCTTACAGAGCGGCAGAGCGAGCGGCAGAGACAGGGAAGGGGCCGCAAGTAATGTTATAGCGGAGACCGCGGCGGCCCCATGCACTGGACCGCCGCCAGCATGGTTCTTTGTCCAAAGTGCTGGGGGCCGCACAGGGAAGCCCCACGGGCCGCATGCAGCCCACGGGCCGCGAGTTTGAGACTCCTGCTGTAGACCATTCCCTCCTGCTACAGATTCTAGAATCTCATGGCATCACCGACCTGGCCCTCTCCTGGATCTCTTCTTATCTAACGGACCTGACATTCAGCGTCAACCACACCTCCTCTTTGCCCTACCCCCTATCTATCGGCATCCCCCAAGGCTCAGTTCTTGGACCCCTGCCTTTCTCCATCTACACCCTAGGCCAACTCATTCAATCCCATGGCCTTCAGTATCATCTCTATGCCGATGACACTGAGATCTATCTGTCTGGTCCTGACATCACCTCCGTATTATCCAAAATTCCACAATGTCTGTCCGTCATCTCATCCTTCTCTGCTCGCTTTCTAAAACTGTACATGGACAAAACAGAGCTCATCATCTTCCCCCAAAGTCGCTCTCCCCATTTACCAGACCTATACATCAATATCAATGGCTGGACGCTCTCCCCAGTCCCTCACGCTAAGAGGCCCCAGTTCAAAACCCTAACCCTAAACCTGACACCACCTGATAAAAACAGACTAGTTCTGTCGAAGCACGTTGTGGAGCTGTAGAGGAGACCAATTAAAGGTTTGGCAACCATTAATTTAACTGTGCTTTGTATATGTCCCATAAGCGCTTCTATCAGACCGCTGCAATACTTTCCCATATATTTCAATTCCCTTGATGAGGGAGTAGTGTGGCACAGTTGGGGTACTGCACCTATAACCGAGTGTGCAGTTATTCCTGTCACAGGGGAACGCAAAGAAGGTAATATTGTTGCGCCACTCTGTAATTGTCATCGGGAGCAGGTTATTTGAATGGGAACCTCACCTGTGCTTGTTGTGCTGTCTGCACAACAAGAATTAGTGCATTGATGTTTATTTCCCTCTGTCCTCGGCTAATAAGCGGCTGTGGATGATGAGGATTTTGCTGCGTCCTTAATCCCAGCACCTTACATGTGAGCCGTCACGTGGTGGGTCCGTGGGCGTGTTCAGGACGTCATCCAAGGTCCTATTGCCCGGAGCTGCTCCATACCTCACTCCGCATAGCGGAGGAACGAATGTATTTCAAAAAGAGTAATAGGTATTTGTGTGAGCGCTGGGGAATCAACCGGCACCAAGGCTATTATGAATAGTTACCTCTCGGCTTTATTTGTACAGTAAAAAGGCAGGGTCCTTTAGGCCACAACGCGTTTCTACGCTCTCCAAGCGTCTTCTTCAAGTTGAATTCCACTTGAGGAAGACGCTTGGAGAGCGTAGAAACGCGTTGTGGCCTAAAGGACCCTGCCTTTTTACTGTACAAATAAAGCCGAGAGGTAACTATTCATAATAGCCTTGGTGCCGGTTGATTCCCCAGCGCTCACAGAAATACCTATTACTCTTTTTGAAATACAGGGGAAAGCAAGGTTTGTTGGCGGCCCCCAACCCAGCACTCGAGCCTAGGCAAATGGTTGGAGCCCAGTCCCTAGGGGGAGAGTTAGGGGAGGAGGGAAGTCACACAGTGGAGATCTAGTTTTCACTGAGGAGCGAAGAAGAGGGGAGCCTCTGAGAAAGAGAAGGAGACTCTCAGGGAGGTGGCCTGAGAGAGAAAGGCAGCCCACGAACAGAAAGAGGGGATCAAATATCGGAGCGTCTCATACTCCGGGGATACCTGGCCCATCTAACGGAGTACCGGCTCCGAGGATACGGTGCAGGGAGTTCATCCCTTGAGCCGTCTACACTGGTTGTCATGAGTCAGTTCATCAACCCTGACACCCTGTCTAGAAAGTGCAGCCTCACCAGGATCGCCAACCGAAGGTAGAGCCCCTTCAGAGAGAGAAGAGGGGAATCTCACAGCTCCCCAATGGGCCTGGTATACAAGAGGGCTGTGTCGGGGCAGGTTTAGCAGCAGGACACGGGATAGACAAGAGCAGGCATACTGCTGGGGCCTGTGAATGACTTTGCAATCCTCTGTGACTACCTGACCAGCTACCTAATAATTGACTGTCTGTGCTGTAGCCTGAACTGCCATCTGAACTGGTTTACAGAGTAAAGTAGCCATGTAGAGTGAGAAGGCTTCAGTGTGTTTCAACACAACTGCTGCACTGCTCTGCAGGTCATTACTACACTCCATACAACAACCAGCACCACCACCATCAGTGCTGGTCTGCCCTTGGGGACTCAGCTCCACCTGCAGGGAGCTGCAACATCCAAGCTGCATTACCATATTCCCTGGAGGTCTGAAGCGGTGCTGGTGCCCATCACCAGAATCTGCAAGTTGGTCACAAACTTTTAAACTCTTTATTACCATTCCCCAAAACTCTTTTAAGGTGACTACCAGGGCCACGGGTCTGGGCAGGCCACCAGTGACACCCCAACCACAGCAGGGCCCAGATACCCAAGTCCCCATAGACCCCTGGGTGAGTCATACCTTCTGGCGTTCACAAACAGGATCCAGTGCCCGGTGTAACCAGGTATTGTGTGCCTTTGAACTTTGAACTTTTCAGCTTAAAATAACTTTTACCACCGTTACTCGGCACAGAGAATGGGTTCCCACCATTTTACCGGAACCCCAAGATGGCGGCTTAACCATGTGAAGAACAATGTGCAGACCCGGGGTGTGCCTCAGCCCCTTACCATGGGAGGGCCTTACCAGAGGCATGAAACAGTTTGCCCGCCCTGATGGCCATCAATCAACCAAGGGGGTGGGCCAAATCAGGAAGCTCCAGGAAACATACCCAGAAAGAGCAAAGGTGCGACCAGAAGAGAAGTGTGCAGAAGAGCGGCCGAGTTACCCGGAGCAATGGCAGCAACCTGGCTGGCGGACCTGCTTAGAGTAGTGCAGCAGGAGGTCCGAGCTGCACGTGGGGATCCGGAGGCAGTCTCCCTCCTCAGCAACGAGGGAGATGCGGCCTTCTGGAGAGCCACTTTCCAGGAGGTGAGAGAGCACATAACTGAGAGCATAGAGTGGGTAGTCCGGAGATGGAGCGTGGACAAGGCCGTGGAGCTGCTCAACTGGGCGATGGAGAGACAGACCCTGGAGGCCACGGCAGCAGAACAGACCGTGGTGGAACACCTGGCAGAAGGCGGTCACCCGACCAGTGACTCGCAGCCTGTGCAGACCGTGGATGCAGGGGTACAGACCGATGACCCCGTAGACCCGCCTGCACACCCTGCCAGTGTCCCAGGATCACAGACCCAAGATCCCGGAGATTCCGATCCCCATCAGGACCTGATAGTCAAGGCCAATGAAGGGGATGACAATCAGACTGGCTCAGAGGAGGACGATCCATTCCACGACGACCAGGAGACTGACGGCAGAGAGACTGGAGCAACCCGTGTCGGAACGGCTCGGTGGAGCAGTGAGGGATTTCGGAGCAGGACCAGGAATGGGTTCCGTACTACCGTTGATGCCCCACTGCACGCCCCAGGGCCCATTTCCCCACCACTGGATGTTGAATCGCATCTCCGCAGAGGCCACCCAGACCGGGACTTATACCGGGGAGATCAGGTCACTTACGAACGACATGCAGGACCAATGGGTTGGTTCGCCATCCGCGTATCCCGTCTATAATTACAGAACATTGTGCATAAACGTTACTCAGATTGTAGATAGTTAATTATGAGTGTGATCTCCACTGAATAATGGAGACTCATAGACTTTAATGAGAAACTCTAAGACATGGTTTTCCACGTTGATAAAGTTTGAGCCTGGACTGTAAAGCGTTAAGCCAGACTCTTGTGTGATTCCATGTTTAATTCCAAAGCAACCCAGCGGTGACATAGGACACTTGCTTGGTGACGGACAATTAGGGACCTGAGCGAAGCCGTGGGTGGCCGCAGGGAGACTGCAGCCGCCCTGTACTCACCATGTGCGGCAGGTGCAGGGCGGCTTCTCCCTGCAGTCACTCGATGGGAGCCACTTCCGACTCCGCAGCATGAAATAAACATGCTGCGGAGGAGCGGACTCCCGGCAACCCGCACCGCAGCTCCAAATATGCTGCGGGCGGGTTATGCATAGTGAGGATGGGATTTCTTGAAATCCCACCCACTATGCTATTACTGCACTACGCAGCGTTTTGGACGCTGCGGCAAGACGCTGCGTCCAAAACGCTGCGTACACTGATCGTGTGCACGCACCCTTACCGGCGGGTCTGCACAGTGTTTACCGGTCCTCGTGAGGCCGATGTAAGTTTATAATGTTTGCAACATTTAATGATTAGTGCCTCCCATAAAGGGAAGAAGAACAATGACTAAATAATGTAAATAGTACCTGTTGATCTTATTGTTTATGAAAAATATATAAAAAAAAAAAATTCTCTATACATGTAGCTGGTAGACACACTCGCAGATGAGTGTATTCCACCAAATGGGAAGTGCGCCATGTATGGCACGTAGGGTGCTGCACCCAACTGGGTCTATCGTCACAGGGATGCAGGTTGTAGCGGCCACCAGCTCCACTGAGTCTAGCAAATGTGAGCCATCACGGAGAGTGGAGGAGGAAGTCACAGTGTTCTAATTTGCACTGAGGAGCGAAGAAGAGGGAAGTCTCCGAGAGAGAGAAGGAGACTCCCAGGGAGGGGGTCTGAGAGAGAAAGGCAGCGCAGGAGCAGAAAGAGGGGACCCCATATTTGAGCACCCATACTCCTGACACCCTGTCTAGAAAGTGCAGTCTCACCAGGATCACCTACCGAAGGTCGAGCCCCTTCAGAGAGAGAAGAGTCCCTCTTTCAGGACTTCAGGGAAAGCACAACATTTCTGGGACTTCTAGTGTTACAGAGTAAAGTACCCGTGTAGAGTGAGAAGGCTTCGGTGTGTTCCTTTCATCACAACTGCTGCACTGCTCCGCAGGTCATTACTACAAACAACAACCAAACTCCAAACAACGCACCGTGTGACTGGACGCGGAAGTAGTCGGGAGTGACGGCTCCATGGAGCTCAGCGCTGCACACGGTCTCCAACGTGACATAGCAACTAAAAGCCCATTTACCGGGTTGTGCAGTGGTGCACAACCCTATCAGGTTAGTGGCCCCCAGCTCCAGCCATAATTTGCTAATTGATCCTTCACATTGTGCCCCTGTTTCTCTTCTTTCCTACAAAACTCTAACAATGACCTACAAAGCCATCCACTACCTGTCCCCTCCATACATCTCTGACATGGTCTCCAAATATCTACCTTCATGCAACGTGTGATCCTCTCAAGAACTCCTTCTCTACTCCCCGCTTATCTCTTCTCACAACCGCATAAAAGATTTCTTCTGTGCAATACATCCATGCATGCATCCGCTATACTCCTGAATTCTCCCAACATATCAGACACTCGTCGACCCTGAAAATCTTCAAAGAAAACCTGAAGACTAAAGGGTCCGTTTCCCCCTTCAATTTCTCACACATTTATCACACTTTTTCTTTGCACGTTATTCGCACATTTCTAGCACTTTTTTTTTGCACAATTCTCACACGTTTCTCGCACATTTCTTGCACTTTTTTGAACGTTTCTCACACATTTCTCACACTTTTCTTACACTTTTTTGTACGTTTTTTGCTTGTTTCTCGCACTTTCTTTGCATATTTCTCACACTCAGTTGCACATTTCTCGCATTTCTTGCACTTTCTTCCACATTTTTTGCACGTTTCTTGTACATTTCTCTCAATTATCTTGCACTTTTACACGTTTTTTGCTTGTTTCTTGCACTTTCTTTGCACTTCATACATTTCTCACACATTTCTTGCACTTTTTTCCACATTTCTCACACTTTTCGCACGCGTTTCTCGCACATTTTTGGGTTCACGCGTCTCGCATATTTTTTGCATGTTTCTCGAACTTTATTTGCACATTTCTTGCACATTTCTCGCATATTTCTCACACATTTCTTACACGTTTCTTGCACATTTCTTGCACTTTTTTTGCACGTTTTTTGCTTGTTTCTCTCACTTTCTTCACACATTTCTCACACTTTATTGTACATGTCTTGCATATTTCTTGCACATTTCTCACACTTTTCTCACACATTTCTCTCATTTTTTTGAGTTCACGTGTCACACGTTTCTCACACTTGTTACACATTTCTCGCAATTTTTTCCACATTTCTCGCACTTTTTTGCCCGTTTCTTGCACATTTCTCGCACATTTTTTGTACGTTTCTCGCACATTTCTTGCACTATTTTCACATTTCTTACTTTTCTCACATGTTTCTCGTTTTTGAGTTCACGCACCTTGCACATTTCTCGCTTTTTTTTTTGCACATTTCTCACACATTTCTCGCACATTTCTTACACTTGCACTTTTTTGCACGTTTTTTGCTTGTTTCTCGCACTTTCTTCGCACATTTCTCACACATTTCTTGCACGTTTCTCGCACATTTCTTGCACGTTTTTCGCACATTTCTTGCATTTTTTTCTACGTTTCTCACACTTTTCTCACGTTTCTCACACATTTTTGAGTTCACGTGCCTTGCACATTTCTCGCTTTTTGCACGTTTCTCACACATTTCTCGCACATTTCTTACACTTTTCTCACACGTTTCTCGCACATTTTTGAGTTCACGTGTCTCGCGTTATTCACACATTTTTAGTACTTTTTTTGCACAATTCTTGCACATTTCTTGCGCATTTCTTGCATTCTTCACACGTTTCTTGCACTTTTTGCACGTTTCCCTCACAAATATCTCACGTTTCTTGCACTTTATCCGGACATTTCTCTGACATTTTTGCACGTTTCTCACATTTTTTTTGCATGTTTCTCGCACGTTTTAGAGTTCACATTTCTTGCACGTTTCTTGAAAGTTAGTAAGCATGTTACAACCAAATTTATCATTTGCGAGAAATGTGTGAGAAACGTGCAAAAAAAGTGTGAGAAACGTTTGAGACACATGAATTCAAAAATGTGTGATAAATGTGTGAGAAACATTTGAGAAATGTGCAAGGAACGTGTGAGGAATGTGCAAAAAAAGTGCAGGAAACTTGAAAGAAATGTGCTAAAAAATGTGAGAAATGTGCAAAAAAGTGCAAGAAACATGTGAAACACATGAAGTCAAAAATGTGTGAGAAACGTGTGAGAAAAGTGCGAGACATGTGCAAGAAACATGCGAGAAATGTGGAAAAAAGTGCAAGAAATGTGCGAGAAACGTGAACAAAGTGTGAGAAATGTGCAAAAAAACTAAAATGTGAGAGAAGCGTATGAGAAATGTGCATGAAAGTGCGAGAAACATGTGAGAAACGTGAACTGTAAAACATGCATACAATGTGCAAGAAACATGCAAAAAGTGCTTAAAAATGTGTGAGAAAGTTCTAGAAACTAGCAAAAAAGTGCAAAAAATGTGCTAAAAAGGTGCAAAGAAACTAGAGAAATGTGCGAGAAACATGCAACAAAAATGAGAGAAACATGCGAAAAACATGTGAAAATCATGCGAGAAATGTGCAAAAAAGTGTGAGAAACATGCGAGAAACGTGAACTCTAAAGTGTGCGAAGACATGTGTGAGAAACGGGCAAAAAAAGTGGAAGAAACATGCGAAAAGGTAACTGTAGTACTTCTGCCTATATGTGTGTTAAAGGTATAACCCAGGGGTGAAAGAAATGCGAGAAACATGCGAGAAACATGCAAAAAGTGCAAATGTGTGAGAAACGTGCAAGAAATTGCAAGAAATATTTGAAAAAGGTGTGAAAAAAGTGTGAGAAACGTGAGAGAAAAGTTAAAAAGACTGTGAGAAACATGCAAAAAGGTAACTGTAGTACTCCTGCCTACATGTGTGTTGAAGATATAACCCAGCCCTCTCACATAGTGTTTGTTTATATTATTTCAATAGCATTTGACAGTTAGAAGTCTAAACAACAACTACCAAATTGCTTTTGGCTTGTGAAAACGTGGGCTATGTGCAACCCAACGTGCAAAAAATGGTAATGAGTCAGCCATTTTTTACATGCAGTTTTTTGCGAGAAATGTGCACTCTAAAACATGCGAGAAACATGCAAAAAAGTGTGAGAAATGTCCAGACAAGTGTGAGAAATGTGCAAGAAACATGCTAAAAAAGTGCAAAAAATGTGTGAGAAACATTCAAGACAAAGTGCAAAAAAAGTGCAAGAGACATGCAACAAACGTGCAAGGAATGTACGAGAAATGTGCACAAGACACGAGAAACATGCAAAAAAGTACAGGAAACGTGAGAAATGTGCGAGAAACGTGAGAAAAATGTGAAAAAAGTGTGAGAAACGTGCGAGAAATGTGCAAATAGCATTCAAAGAAAAAGTGTGAGAAAAGTGTGAGAAATTTCCAAGAAACGTGAAAAAAGTGCAAGAAACATGCAAGAAACTTGTGAGAAAAGTGCAAGAAACTTGCAAGAAACTTGTGAAAAAGGTGTGAAAAAAGTGTGAGAAACGTGTGAGAAAAGTTAAAAAAAAACTGCGAGAAACGTGCAAAAAGGTAACTGTAGTACTTTTGCCTACATGTGTGTTGAAGGTATAACCCAGGGGTATCAAACTCCAGCCCTCCAGGGTTGCACACAGTGTTTTTTCATATTATTTCAATAGCATTTGACAGTTGGAAGTTCAAACGTGCAGAAAAGTGCAAGAAATGTGCAAAGAAAAAGTGTAATAAATGTGTGAGAAATGTACAAAAAAATGCAAGAAATGTGCAAGAAATTTGGAAAAAAGTGCAAGAAACTTGCAAGAAATGTGTGAAGAAAGTGCAAGAAATGTGTGAGAAACCTGTACTCTAAAACTGAAAGAGACGTGCAAAAAAAGTGCAGGAAATGTGCAAGAAAAGTGAGAGAAACATGCAAAGAAAGGGCGAGAAATGTGCAAAAAAAGTGTGAGAAATGTTCAAAGAAAGTGCAAGAAACATGCGAGAAATGTGCAAAAAAGTGTGAGAAATGTGCTAAAAACATGCAAAAAAGTGCAAGAAACATGCAAAGAAAAATTGTGAGAAATGTGCAAAAAAGTGTGAGAAACATAAAAACTAAATAGTGCAAGAAAAAGCAAAAATGTGCAAAAAAGTGTGAGAAGCATTTTGCTACACACATTAAACGACCTTAATTTCCTTGGGAAGAAAAGTCTACTCATCCCTTTCTTGCAAACCTTCTCCATATGGCACCTCCAATCAAGCTTGCTGTCCAGGTGAACCCCCAAATATTTGAAATTCTCCACCATCTCCACATCCTGACCATCAATAGTGATAGGTAAGCAATCCTTCCTGCACCTTCCATAACTCAACACCAACTCCCTGGTTTTCTTTACGTTGAGTTCTAAATGGTTAGCCTGGCACCAGTCAACAAAGTCTGAGACCACCCTTCTGTATTCCTCCTCCCCCCGGCCTCTCTATATGCCTCCGACTATCACTGAGTCATCAGAGTACTTCTGAAGGTGACAAAGGTCAGATTTATACTGAAAATCAGCTGTGTATAACGTAAAAAGGAATGGCGACAGCACCGTTCCCTGAGGGGCTCCAACACTGCTCCGAACACTATCCGATATGGCCGCCCCCAACCTTACGAACTGTGGCCTGTCCGACAGGTAATCAATGATCCAATTCACTAGTCCCTCATCAACCGCCATTTCAACCAGATTGTTACATAATAATAGTGGCTGTAAGGTGTTGAATACACTGGAGAAATCGAAGAACATGGCACGCACAGTGGTTCCATCATTGTACAAAAAGGAATGTACTGTTTGTAGCAGATACGCTACAGCATCATCCACCCCCAGACTCTGCCGATCCGCAAACTGAAGGGGGTCCGTAAAAGCAGACACCCTCGGACACAAGTAGGCAAGTACAATTCTCTCCAAGGACTTCATCGCATGCGATGTTAAGGCCACCGGTCTATAGTCGTTATGGGAGCTCGGGAAAGTAGTCTTGGGAACCGGCACCAGGCAAGAAGTCTTCCATAGAACTGGTACTCTCTGTGATTGTAAGCTCCAGTTAAACAGGTGCTGGAAGACAGTGCACAACTGATTTGCACACACTCTGAGGACACGTGGACAGATACCATCAGGCCCTGCTGCTTTACCAATGACCAGCTTACTAAACTGTTCCCTCACATCATTTTCTGAGATCAAGAAAGTCTCTACCTTCCTCCCCCCAGTTGATATTGCTTGTCGCTCCCCGGCCTTCTCCCCTGTTGACATTGCACATTTATTATTGAATCTGTTGAAAAACTCATTCATTTCATTAGCCATGATCAGCCCCCCATCCCCCTGATCTGACCTTGCCTTAAACCCAGTCAATAGCTTCATTCCTGCCCACACTTCTCTGGAGTTGTTGTGTGACAATTTATTTTCCAATTTAATTCTGAATGCTTTACGGGCAATTTTAATTTTCCCCTTTAAGTCTCTCTGTACAGTTTTCATCTCCTCCTTGTCTTTGCTATTAAAAGCTTTTTTCTTTCTGTTTAGTAGATGTTTCAATTCTTTTGTAATCCAAGGCTTGTTGTTTGCATAACACTGAATCTCCTGAACAGGTACAATATTGTCAGTACAAAAGTTGATGTAATCAGTAACTCTCCCAGTAACCTCATTAACATCATCATTATGTTCCCTGGCACATAACACCTCCCAGTCTGTACAATCAAAGCAGTCTTGTAACCTCTTCTCTGCTGCCGGAGACCACTTCCTTATCTGTTTAATTGTCACTGGTTGTTTGCAGACAACTGGTTGATAGGCTGGAGACAATAGTATGAGGTTGTGGTCAGATTTCCCCAGGGGGGGCAATGCAGATGATGAGTAAGCATCCTTAACACTGGCATAGAGGAGATCCAATATAGAATTGTCCCGTGTAGAACATTTGACATATTGATAGAAACTTTGGTAATGATATCTTGGCTCGATTAAAATCCCCAGAATGATAGTTAGAGAGTTTTTTTCCTGAACTGGTCCCGCAGCTCCCCATTGAAATGGTATCGAACCATGAATACATGGAGTCTCTATGCAAAGTCTGGAGCATCATGAGTACGGCATTCCCTAACATTATCCTTCACTGTTGTTATTACAGACACTTCACCGTTCTTGTTACCGATATGCTGTCACCGTACATTACCCATGTGATAATGAATTGGGATCTCGCACCAGGTTTTGAACACTGAACTGCTTCCGAACTCTTGGTCTTCTAAGCGCTTCACCACTGAAGCGTCTCATTCCCGTTGATGGACCTGGAGAACTTCTGCCTGCTTGAACCTTCTGCCACAGACTGACTCTTTCCGTGAACATAGTGTTATTGCAACCTGAGATGACTACCTGCGATTCCAGAAGCGACTCCTTGATCCAACTCGTAGGACACTAGGGACATCGATCTTGTTCCATACGACTCCGTGCAATTTTCGGTGATCACCGAGCTACCATATGATGCCTCATCCAATCCTGACACAGCTGGTGCAACAGCATACATCATCTGTATATTAGCTGAGATGGACCATATTGCGTACCCAAGTGGCCATGCTCAGGGACTTGTGAGTGGTAGTGGAGGATCCAGGTGAAAACCATATGCTGTGTGCCCAGCGGCAGTAGAAAGTGTGGGGTGTGCTGCATTTTACATCCCACAGCAGACCAGCGTGCAGGAACGTCGCAATCCACAAGATGAAAACATTGCATAGATCCAAGGTTGAAATTAGAGGTCCAAAAAAGACATCAGGAAAGGTACAAAGTCTGTAGCAAAACTGTAACAAACAAAATAATAGCTGCTGCAATGGGCTGCCACTAGCAGGGCACCCTATTGTCTCCACAGTCTGGCAGAGAGCAGACAAACACGTCTGCACACCTCTGAGTCCAGCTGAGAAAAACATACATAAACCTGCTTGATAGGGACATAAAACAAACTATTCATGAACAAAAGATTGGTCTCCTACTGGTCCACAATAACCTAACTTCATTAGAGAGACAAGTAACCTCATTGAAGGATAACAAAGCCATCATAAAAAACCGGCAGACAAAGGGGGAGCCATTGTTGTCATGAATAAGAACCAATACACCAGTGAAATATGGAGACAACTAGCTGACGAAAAACATATAAACCTATAAAATCAGATCCCATCTGCAATATACGTACAAAAGTCAACAGGATAGTTACCAAATACATCCACAACAACATCATAGATACAAAAACCAGGACATTCTTAATCAATGAAAATCCAGTCACCCTGGTACTATATATTTCTCCAAAAATCCATAAAAACCTGCACAATCCACCAGGACGTCCAATAGTGGCCAGTACAGATTCCATCCTAAATCCTGTCAATCTTTCTTAAAAAACTCTTAACTCCATTTACTCGACAGACCAAATCATTTATCCTTGATACATGGGATTTTCTACAGAAACTGAGACAAATTGAGGCTGGCTTCACATTAGCGTTTGTGTCTGCATGCTGATGGCATGCAGACACAAACGCTGTCAGAAGCAGGGACACTTTGATGTGTCCGCAGCGGATAATGTCCGCCTGCGGACACATCACTATGGAGCCCGGCAGCCAATCGGCGCTGTCCGGGGGCGGGCCGGAGGCGGAGATCAGCGCCGGAGATCTCCGCCCCCCGGCCGCCGGTAAGCTCCGGGACTGTCGGCGGGGAGAACAGCTGATCTGAGAGCTGTTTGAATCTTCCCGCGCCGACACTGTGAGGAGATGTCGGCGCGGGAAGATTCAAACAGCTTTCAGATCAGCTGTTCTCCCCGCCGACATCGCTATGAGATTACAGGCGGCGGGGAGAAGGAGGACAGCAGAGGGTCAGCTGATCTCCCGGTGGCCGTCGGTGAGCTCCTGTGACATCACCGGCGGCCACCGGGAGATTTTTCAATGGGTCCGCAGCGTTCTCCTGCTGTGTCATGCAGAGGACACTGCGGACCCATTGAAGACAATGCTTTTTTTGTACGCTTGGGGACGCTTGCTGATTGTCCAAGCTCCCCAAACGCACAAAAAAAACCAACATGCTGCGTCCCGGGTGCGGATGCTGGACACCGGAAGCAGCAGATATCGTCCGCATCCGCACCCGAACGCAGCAAACGCAGGCACCATGCGTTCCTATGTTAAACATAGGAACGCAGTGCGCATGCGTTTAACTGCGTATGGGAACGCAGCAAAACGCTGCCTTCCCATACGCAAATGTGAAGCCAGCCTGACTCAGTATCACCAACAAGCCTACTGTGCACACTAGATGTAAATAGTCGTTACACATCAATCTCACATGAGAAAGGTATTGAAGCAGTCACTGAGGGTGCCTTCACACTTGCGTTTGGAACGCAGCGCACCGAACGCAGCCAAACGCTTGCGCACATACGTTACTATGTTTAACATGGGAACGCATGTGCCTGCTTATGGCTGCGTTTGCGCTCGGATGCGCACAATTTGTGCGCCATCTGACCGCACTCCAAACGCATCATGTTGCATTTCTTGTGCGTTCGCGGGCACTTGCTTTATCCGCAAACGCCCGCAAGAGCACAAAAAATGCATGGATCTCAATGGATCCGCGGTGTCCTCCGCATGACAGCGCAGGAGAACGCTGCGGATCATATTGAAATCTCTCCCTGTGGCCACCGGGAGATCAGCCAGAGCCACAGCTGATCTCCCGCCGGTGTCGGCACAGGAGATTTGAAAACACAGCTGATCTGACAGCTGTTTAAATCTCCCGCGCTGACACCGAATAGGTGAGGTCGGCGCGGGAGATTTGAAGCAGCGATCAGCTGTTTCTTATCTCCTGCACCGATATCACCCTACTTGGTGTCGGCGCGGGAGATTTAAACAGCTGTCAGATCAGCTGTGTCTTCAAATCTCCCGGTAGGAGATCAGCTGTGGTCGGGAGGAGGAGATCTCTGCCGCTGATCTCTTCCTCCCAGCCGCCCCCGAGACAGCTGATTGGCTGCCCGAGCACCATACTAATGTGAACGCATGCAGAGCTTCTCCGCTGCGTTCACATCAGTATGGGCTGCGTTTGCACTGTGTTTGCGTCTGCATCCCATACGCAAGCAGACTCAAACGCAAGTGTGACGTCAGCCTGAGACCCTCAATAAAACCAACACTGAAACCAACACTAGAGAACTATGCATCTACCCTACTGAATCTGGTCTTAAGTGAGAACTATTTTCTCTTTGAGGACCAATTCTATGTGCAGACTTGAGGGACAGGCATTGGCTCTAATGTAGCCCCATCTTACGCAAATCTCTATATGGATCACTTTGAGAAAGTTTCATTTACCCAGATACAACATTCAAAACCCATGCAACAACCTGGTACCGCTATATAGACGTTATATTCTGTATTTGGAAAGGGTTTGAAGAAAGTCTGCTTATCTTCTTCAACACCATCCAATTCTATAAGACCAGAATTAAAATTCACGCTAAATTCCAGTAGACATGAAATCTCCTTCCTTGATACTAAAATCCTTAAAGACAGTACGGGTAAACTAACTACAGATCTGTACACAAAACCTACGGACTGCAATGGTCTTCTTTAATACGGTAGCTGCCATCCTAAAGCAACTAAAAACAGTCTCCCATGGTCGCATTTCAAAGGAGTGACCCGCATCATTTCTGACCCCTCCACAAGAGAGACCAGATTGAAAGAAAGGGCAATCAAATTCTCTGCAAGAGATTACCTCACTAACTTGTTAACATATGAACTAAACACTGCTTCTACAAACATGGACACTAGGACTGACTGCCCCAAGGAGCTACAAAGAGTCCCATTTGTACATACTTACCACCCCACCATGCCAAGGATTCATAGCCTAATCCGCAAGCATTGGTTCCTTCTAACAAAAGCCCATCCAAACATAGAGCTTTTCAGGAACCCACCTCTCATGTGTTGTAGAAGACCAATGAACATCAAAGACCAACTAGTTAGAGCAGACATAGGTTCGAAAAAACAATCTACATCTAGGACACTCACAGGGAGCCAAAGAACAGGTACTATTCCTTGCCTGGGTTGTATGAGTTCCCATTCATCAAGGGGAACGAGGTTATCCATCCACGTACAGGTAAAACTTATAAGGTTATTAAATCTCCAAAGAGTGCACATTAAGATAATAAATTTTATTTAATTATTATTAAAAACAGTCAGTAGTGTGTGTATGTCCCACACCTGTATCTAGTAAAACCGAGCAGTCGGGGAAGGAGGAGACTATAATCCCACACTCACCCTATCCACTGCCCCTGCCTGACTACGGAGATTTCAACACGTAACGTATCAGGTGTCCCCGTTCCACGGTGGCTTACCCTAGTGTCCCTGTTACTCCACTATGGCACCTTCCACCGCTGAATACTATCTGGATCTGTGATGTGTCTCTAGTTTAGATGTGGGTCGACCCCCATCATCCTCCCTGTGTATGTTTGAATTAAGTTCAGAGGTGTGTCTTCTATACGGTTCTGGAGATGTAGCTATGCCATTCAGCAAAAACTATCATAAACGGTGTGTTAACTCTCTACATGCCGTATATATCATCAGGCTAATGTATCTAGAAACCCACTTGATGCCAATTACAGGGGTCAAGTCTGATGTCTACTGGGTCTGCTGTTTGTCATATTCCCATAGTTATCACATATTTACTGTTTATGCCCATACCGGACAATATAAAGAAGCCTCCCTCTGACAAAGGTATACAACTTACTAGTTACCAGGGTTCAGAGATAAACATCACAATCGAGATAGATTAGTTATTCCCACAGACAGGTATTTTGAATCATTACTCCACTTATCTGATACATATGGTTGATTTGTCAGTCCCAGTCGTTCTCTCGACGCGTTTCTGCCCGCTGATGTTGCTGGGCGTCCTCAGGAGAGACTGTGCTATCAGATACCGGTTCACCTTATCCAAGTCACCGGGGGCGCTGTGCAGGGTAGTGTAATAGCCTTCCCTCCTTCCTCATTGGTATCAGCGTCCTTAAAACTTATAAGGTCCAAGACTACTACACCCTGTGAATCCAATTATGTGGTATATCTTATAAAGTGTCCCTGCGGATTACTATACATGGGGAAACCACTGAGGCAATCAGAGATAGGATAGCAAGCCACAAATCCACTATTCGATGTGAAAAGACTTGGTTACCGCTTACCGCTCATTTTAAGGAAGCCAAACACGATGTGGCTCAATTGCAATTCCAGGTAATAGAAAAAGTCCTGAGACCTAGACGAGGGGGCAACCATATTAAACTACTGAAAAAACGTGAGCGTTTTTGGATATATACACTTTATACTCTGGCTCTGAGGGTCTCAATAGAGAAATTGAGTGGCTGACTTAATCCTGTTCTTCCCCATAGATTCAACCCTAATCGCTCGTGGTCTCCTCCTCACCCTACCAATATGGTAAGGTATCACTTTACAATGTATGAGTAACCATCATAAAGCTTCTTGGCCAAGTTTCAGTTCTTCTCTTTTCCTTTAGCTTTATTTTATCTCTTTTTGGTTTGGACTACTTATTTATACCTGATGACAATGCATTGCAATATTGTTGTATTATTAACCATCTGTTACCCCTCGGGGGTCTGCTGCAGGGTTCCAGCACCCTCTGCTGGAATAGCGCTGCTCTTCTCCTCCCTTTCTGGGGCTACTGCTTGAGCAGCTACTTCCAGGTACTGCCCTGCCTATGATATAAACTTCCTGTTTCTAGTCAGTCGGGGCCAGGGCAACTTCCTCCTTGTGGAGTTGCCATTTCTGGTCTGGTCAGGTCGCTCCTTATTTGGCTTGTTACCTGATTTCTGTGTGTTCCTTCCTACAGATTTCTGCCCTGCGGCTCCTTGCTGACCACGGTATTCTGGTTGCTTTCCCGGATCTCTTCCAAGCGGATTGCTGTCTCAAGCCTGGCTCCGGATTCCCTGTGCTCCCGGTTCCCCGTTTCCGATCCTATACCCGGTTGTTGTATTGTTTCCCACGTTGCCTTGGGTCGGTTCAACACCCGTGTCCGCTTCATCGGTCCCTCCGAGGTTGGTACCGGCGGAATCCCTGTATAGGGGTTAAGCACTCTGGGGCCTCCTTCGGTGGTGTCCTGGTGCTGTGGCCGTGTGGCCCTCCCCTGGGGCGTGGGTGTGTCTGTTGTTAATAAACCTGTTGACTCTACTTTACTGGTCCGTCTCTCTGTCATCCCGGTATCAGCATCCGCTCTACGCGGTCCAGTGGGTCCACGTGTAGAGTCCGTCAGTAGGACGTGACACCATCAACATAGTGTATAAAATGTATAATGTACATTGTAATGTATAATGTATAATGTAATGTATGAGATAATGGCTGGCAACTTGTGAACAGCTAACCTTGGTATATAGCCTCTCTGACCCCATATTTCTCACACCTCTTCCACTATAACACTATGCTTAACTTTAAATGAATGTGCTTAGATACATAACAATAGAGGTGGTTGATTTCCACAATGCACCCAGTATTCACAAAAGACTACATCTAATCACAACAATATTGTTTATTCAATTAACAGACCAGTAGCCCAACCAAATTTTTCTTCCCTTGCTCCTTTCATACTAGCACTGAACGTTCCTACACCATAATATCATTGCTGTTTACATTTACTGGCCTGCAATGTGCTTGGGATCCGCCTCCCTCCCTCTGAGATGCATGGGACGTCACAGAAGGGGGCGGTATTAGCTAACCGCTCCCCTGACAACCAGATTGTATACGCGAGACGTCATTTCCAGTTACGTCATCGCAGAACACTCAATCTGCGCATACGCGAACCGATTGTCACTTCCGTCACATTCCGGCCGTTGGCATAAGAAGTAGTGGTAGCCGGTCAGTGTGATCATTCAGTGCCAGGGCACGGACATGCTGACAAAGCTCCAGGGAATCGGTGAGAAAGACCCCACAGACCCAGACCAGATAAAAGCTAAGTATTGGCTAACTACCCATTCTAAACAGTGCTCTCTATCCTTGTATCGCCTGTGCCAGATGTTTCAATAGCAACCATTCTACATAGAACCAGAGAGAGACCACTGACTGACCTCCTCTAAGGGTGCCATATGTTAAAGGGGACAATCAACAAGGTGACCAATACTAATACTACAGTCATGGCCAAAAGTTTTGAGAATGATATAAATATTAATTTTTACAAAGTCTACTGCTTCAGTTTTTCTAATGGCAATTTGCATATACTCCAGAATGTCCTAAAGAGTGATCAGCTTAACAGCAATTACTTGCAAAGTCAATATTTGCCTAGAAAATGAACTTGAACCCCCAAAACACATTTCAACATCATTGCAGTCCTGCCTTAAAAAAAGGAGCAGCTAACATCGTTTTAGTGATTGTTCCATTAACACTGGTGTGGGTGTTGATGATCGCCAGCCCTGTCCTCAATCAGTCATGATTAAGTAAGAATGACACCACTGGACACTTTAAAAGGAGGCTGGTGCTTGGTATCATTGTTTCTCTTCAGTTAACCATGGTTATCTCTTAAGGTACCGTCACACAGGGATATATCGCCGGCGATGTTGCCGGCGATCGCGGGAGCGCGCATCCCTGGCAACATCGCCAGGGAGATGTCACACGGAGCAACTTGCCGGCGATATCGTCAGCTAGTTGCCGCGGCTATCGCTCGCTGGGTTGCCCAGCAACCCAGCGAGCGGTAATCCGCAATGTTGGAGATAGGCGGAATCGCCCGCAACATTGCAGATTGCCGCGTTACACAAAGCGATCAGGCATGATCACCTGACCAACATTGTTGGGAAACCTGGCGATGTTACTCAGGCGATTTTTCGCCTGATTATCGCCCTGTCACACGAGGCAACTCTCCGGCGATGTCGCCGCAACCTGGCCACGCCCCTCAGTTGCCGGCAACATCGCCGGCGATATCTCCCTGTGTGACGATACCTTAAAGAAACACGTGCAGCCATCATTGCACTGCCACAAAAATGGCCTAACAGGGAAGAATATCGCAGCTAGAAAGATTGCCCCTCAGTCAACAATCTATCGCATCATCAAGAACTTCAAGGAGAGAGCTTCCATTGCTGTCAAAAAGGCTCCTGGGCGCCCAAGAAAGACCAGCAAGCGCCAGAACCGTATCTTAAAACTGTTTCAGCTGCGGGATCGGACTACCAGCAGTGCCGAGCTTGCTCAGGAATGGCAGCAGGCTGGTGTGAGTGCTTCTGCACGCACTGTGAGGCGGAGACTTTTTGAGCAAAGCCTGGTTTCAAGGAGGGCAGCAAAGAAGCCACTTCTCTCCAGAAAAAACATCAGGGACCGACTGATATTCTGCAAAAGGTACAGGGAGTGGACTGCTGAGGACTGGGGTAAAGTCATTTTCTCTGATGAATCCCCTTTTGGATTGTTTGGGACATCTGGAAAACAGTTTATTCGGAGAAGAATAGGTGAGCGCTACCACCAGTCTTGTCTCATGCCAACTGTAAAGCATCCTGAAACCATTCATGTGTGGGGTTGCTTCTCAGCCAAGGGAATCGGCTCACTCAGTCTTGCCTAAAAACACAGCCATGAATAAAGAATAGTACCAGAATGTTCTCCAAGAGCAACTTCTCCCAACCGCCCAAGTGCAGTTTGGTGCCCAACAATGCCTTTTCCAGCATGATGGAGCACCTTGCCATAAAGCAAAAGGTGATAACTAAATGGCTCAGGGAACAAAACATAGAGATTTTGGGTCCATGGCCTGGAAACTCCCCAGATCTTAATCCCATTGAGAACTTGTGGTCAATCATCAAGAGACGAGTGGACAAACAAAAACCATACATATTTGTCACGCTGGGAGTAGGGAAGACACCCAGCGTAGGATAACGACGGGGGGGGGGGAATAAGGAGTCCCTAACGCTAAGGGCACAAGAAGGAGACGGTAACCCCTAGACTTCCTAGAGCTGACCCTGTCTGTCCTAACGTCCCTATACAGTCTCCTCAACTGTCGCCGACCACGAACCTCGTCCCTCTCTGATCCTAGCACTATCTTATCTAAGGATCAGATGGAGAGGTTCACTAGACCCCTCCACTATCAACTAAAGACAAACACCAGGGAAGACAGACATTAGGGAAAAGGAAACACTTATCTGACAGCAGAACTCAGCAACCTCCACAACCTCGGCGTCTGCTGGAGCAAGGATAATGAGTGCACAAGGAACTATCACCTGCACCGAGGAAGGGTAATGAATCTCCTTATAAAGGTGGAAGGAATCTGCTGGGTCCTAGTGACCCACCATATTGGTGGATAAAACCAGACCAAGCACAAGACCTCCACAGCCGTCCCCCCATAACAGCGAGATCCCATCACACCCTCTCTCCATCTACACAGAAGGTAAATGCCCCTGAAAGAGACGGACCATCCTCCCCCATTATGGCTGGTGGGCCACCCGCTGGGATCGTCTGCGCGTGGCCTCCACCCTGTCATCCGTGCCACCCGTGACAGTACCCCCCCTCCTACGAGTGGCCCCCGGACACTCAGGACCAGGCTTATCCGGATGGGAACGGTGAAAAGCGCGGACCAGCCTCGCGGCGGACACCTCCGACGCCGGCACCCACATCCGCTCCTCAGGACCGTACCCCCTCCAGTGCACTAAATACTGAAGAGAACGGCGCAACATGCGAGAATCAACCACCCTCGAGATCTCGAATTCCAGATTCCCCGCCACACAGATGGGCTCAGGAGGCAAAGGAGACGGGTTGGATGATGGCACATACGGCTTGAGGAGCGACCTGTGAAACACATCGTGAATCTTAAGAGCAGGAGGCAACGCGAGACGAAACGCCACGGGATTGATAACGGCGGTTATCATATAGGGGCCGATAAACCTGGGCCCCAACTTCCAAGAGGGCACCTTCAACTTCACATTCTTGGTAGATAACCACACGTAGTCATTCACACATAGGTCCGGACCTGGCGCACGCTTCCTGTCAGCCATACGTTTGTACCTGTCACCTAAGAGCTTCAAGCTACGCTGCACACTCCGCCAAACCGAGGAGAGGGACGAGGTAAAACGGTCCTCTTCCGGAACTCCGGAAGGACTCGTACCACTAAAAGTACCAAAGTGAGGATGAAACCCATATGCACCGAAAAACGGCGACTTGCCAGTGGACTCCTGAAGGCGATTATTAAGGGCAAATTCGGCCAAGGGCAAATAGCTTGCCCAAGTCTCCTGATGGTCAGAGACAAAACACCTCAGGTAAGTCTCCAAATTCTGATTCACACGTTCGGTTTGACCATTAGACTGCGGATGAAAAGCAGAAGAAAAGGACAACGTAATCCCCAAACGTGTACAAAAAGCCTTCCAAAATTTGGAGACGAACTGAGTACCGCGATCAGAAACCACATCAGAGGGAACCCCATGAAGCTTCACGATTTCACTTACAAACACCTGTGCCAGAGTCCGAGCATTAGGAAGTGCAGGCAGTGCCACAAAGCGAACCATCTTACTGAATCTATCTACTACTACCAGTACCACCGTCTTACCCGCCGACGCCGGAAGATCGGTGATAAAATCCATTGACAAATGTGTCCATGGCCTCTCAGGAATAGACAATGGCACGAGAGACCCAGACGGACGGGTATGCGGAACCTTAGCACGTGCACACACACCACAGGCGGATACGAATTCCGCTACGTCCTTCCTCAACCCCGGCCACCAAAAGCGACGAGACAAGAGATCGAAAGTGGCCCTACCGCCCGGATGCCCCGCCAGCACAGAGTCGTGATGTTCCGACAGCACCCTGAGACGCAAAGAGAACGGCACAAAAAGCCTCCCAGAAGGACAGGAGGCAGGGGCGCCCCCCTGAACCTTCAACACCTCCCCCTCTAGATCAGGGCAAAGGGCAGAAACAACCACCCCCTCCTGCAAGATGGGGACGGGACTCTCATGAGTACTACCACCCGGAAAACTACGCGATAATGCATCCGCCTTCACATTCTGAACCCCCGGACGGTAGGTGACGGTAAAATTAAATCTCGTGAAAAACAAAGACCACCTGGCCTGCCGGGGATTGAGATGCCTGGCGGACTCAAGGTAAGACAGGTTCTTATGGTCGGTAATAACCGTGACGGGATGGACAGCCCCCTCCAGCCAGTGCCGCCATTCCTCAAAAGCCAACTTAATAGCCAAGAGCTCCCTATTACCCACATCATAGTTCCTCTCGGCCGACGACAACTTCTTGGAGAAGAACGCACAGGGCACCCATCTCCCAGGCGAAGGCCCCTGCGACAACACAGCCCCCACCCCCACCTCAGACGCATCCACCTCCACAACGAAGGGCCGAGAAAGATCGGGCTGACAAAGAACAGGCGCGGAAGCAAAACAACGCTTCAGGGAGGAGAAAGCCTGGCGAGCAGAATCAGACCACTCAGAAAAATCCGTCCCCTTCCTAGTCATGTCCGTTAGAGGCGTCACCAGTACCGAATAGTTCTTAATAAATTTACGGTAAAAATTGGTAAACCCCAAAAAAACGTTGCAATGCCCGTAGATTGTCCGGCCGCTCCCAGTCCAGCACCGCCCGGACCTTTTCCGGATCCATCCGGAAACCCAACGGCGACAGGAGGTACCCCAAAAAACGAACCTCCTGAACGGCGAAAACACATTTCTCGAGTTTGGCGTATAGTTTGTTGTCCCGTAAGACCTGCAACACCTGTTTGACATGGGACTGATGCGTCTCCATATCGGGAGAATAGATCAAGATATCGTCCAAGTAAACAACTACAAATCTACCCACCAAATGATGGAAAATATCATTGACAAAATGTTGGAAAACCGCAGGGGCGTTAGTGAGCCCGAACGGCATCACGAGACTTTCAAAATGGCCGTCCGGGGTATTGAATGCAGTTTTCCATTCATCCCCCTCCCTGACCCTAATCAGGTTGTAGGCCCCCCTCAAATCCAACTTGGAGAACCATTTAGCACCCACAACCTGACTAAACAAATCAGGGATCAGAGGGAGGGGGTATGGATCACGGACAGTAATCCGATTCAATTCCCGAAAATCCAAACAAGGACGGAGGCCCCCATCCTTCTTTTTCACAAAAAAGAAACCAGCCGCAACCGGCGACGTGGAGGGCCTAATGTGACCCGTCTCTAGACTTTCAGCAATGAAATCCTTCATTGCTTGTCTTTCGGGACCAGATATAGTAAACATCCTAGCTTTGGGCAGTTTAGCTCCGGGAACGAGGTTGATAGGGCAATCATATGCCCGATGAGGGGGCAAGTCTCGGCACCCCTTCTCTGAGAACACATCCTCATACTCCGATAGGAATGGGGGCAGAGATTCAGCAGATACCACCGAAAAGGATGTAGCCAAACAATTCTCCGAACAATAATCACTCCATTCCACAATGTCCCTGGACTGCCAATCCACTACGGGATTATGTTTAATCAACCATGGCAAGCCCAGGACAATGGGAGCGGGGAGACCGTCTAAGACATAGCAAGATAACGTCTCCTGATGTTGGGATCCAACCGTTAACTTAATGTTATGTACGATATGTGTGAGACTACCCTGAGCAAGCGGTGCTGAGTCGATGGCATAGATACGGATGGGGCGAGACAATAAACAGTGGTTAAGCCCATGAGCGTGTACGAAACGAGCATCCACCATGCTGACCCCCGCACCACTGTCCACAAACACAGAAATGCCTTCCGTTTTGCTCTCTAGCGCCACCTCTGCACTCAGGAGAAAATGGGAAGTACAAACGGAGGATACACACACCTCCCGCTCGACTACCCCCACACCCCCCATAGACACATGAGGTCCCGGCACCCCAGTCCGTTTCGGAGCGTAGGGACAGGCCCCGATAAAATGGTCTCCTTTCCCACAAAAAAAACAGACCCCCTTCCCCTGCCCCGGGAGGCACCGGAGGAGAGCCTCGAGGCCGCCGCTCCTCCAAGTTGCATAGGTTCCTCCCCCCTCGGGAGAAATGACTCGCCCTCCGAGTGACCACCCGGCAACGAGGAACCACCACGAGAAGGGCTCCCAGTTGCCGGAGGTCTACCCCTCCGCTCCTGGAGGCGTCTATCCATGCGAATAGCCAACGACATAGCTGCCTCCAGGGACGGAGGGGTCTCATACACTGCCAGGGCATCCTTCAGTCTGTCCGAAAGACCCTGGCAAAAATGACTCCTGAGAGCCGGATCGTTCCACTTCGTGTCCATAGCCCACCTGCGGAACTCAGAACAATATGATTCCGCTGACCGAGTCCCCTGGTGGAGATGGCGCAATTTGGATTCAGCCAAAGAGACACGGTCAGGGTCATCATATATGAGGCCTAAGGCGTCAAAAAATCCATCCACAGACTGGAGACAAGTAGAGTCCTGTGGCAGAGAGAAAGCCCAGGATTGGGGATCCCCCTGCAGCAATAATATAATAATTCCTACCCGCTGCTGCTCGTCACCAGTAGAATACGGCCTAAGCCTGAAGTATAATTTACAGGCCTCTTTGAACACAGTGAATTTATCTCTGCCTCCTGAAAACCTGTCAGGGAGGGCAACCTTAGGTTCCGGTCTGGCCGGACCCACTGCTTGATTCCCCAAGACACCATTTTGTGGTTGTGGTCCCAGTAGAGCCGACCGAAGGTCCGCAACCTCTAAAGACATGGTCTGCAGCTGCTGGGCCAAAGCAGACACAGGATCCATAAGGAAAAGGAAAACAATCGAATCCTCCCCTTCCTTCACTTACAGTTACTGGCAGGTGATAATGTCACGCTGGGAGTAGGGAAGACACCCAGCGTAGGATAACGACGGGGGGGGGGAATAAGGAGTCCCTAACGCTAAGGGCACAAGAAGGAGACGGTAACCCCTAGACTTCCTAGAGCTGACCCTGTCTGCCCTAACGTCCCTATACAGTCTCCTCAACTGTCGCCGACCACGAACCTCGTCCCTCTCTGATCCTAGCACTATCTTATCTAAGGATCAGATGGAGAGGTTCACTAGACCCCTCCACTATCAACTAAAGACAAACACCAGGGAAGACAGACATTAGGGAAAAGGAAACACTTATCTGACAGCAGAACTCAGCAACCTCCACAACCTCGGCGTCTGCTGGAGCAAGGATAATGAGTGCACAAGGAACTATCACCTGCACCGAGGAAGGGTAATGAACCTCCTTATAAAGGTGGAAGGAATCTGCTGGGTCCTAGTGACCCACCATATTGGTGGATAAAACCAGACCAAGCACAAGACCTCCACAGCCGTCCCCCCATAACAGCGAGATCCCATCACACCCTCTCTCCATCTACACAGAAGGTAAATGCCCCTGAAAGAGACGGACCATCCTCCCCCATTATGGCTGGTGGGCCACCCGCTGGGATCGTCTGCGCGTGGCCTCCACCCTGTCATCCGTGCCACCCGTGACAATATTCTGCCAAAATACAAGCATTGATTATGCAAGAATGGACTGCTATCAGTCAGGATTTGGTCCAGAAGTTGATTGAGAGCATGCCAGGGAGAATTGCAGAGGTCCTGAAGAAGGAGGGTCAACACTGCAAATATTGACTTGCTGCATTAACTCATTCTAACTGTCAATATAACCTTTTGGTACTCATAATATGATTGCAATTATATTTCTGTATGTGATATAAACATCAGACAAACACAAATAAAAACCAGAGGGCAGCAGATCATGTGAAAATATAATTTTGGTGTCATTCTCAAAACTTTTGGCCATGACTGTACACCTTCTATAAGGCCCATAGTGGGTGACCAGGACTACCTTTACTTCTCAAATGTATACTATATACCTATATTCTTACAACAGATTCTGGTACAAAGGAAAAAAGAAAACACAAGGAAAAGAGGGACATACTGTAAACAGATCCTTGAATCATAACTGATATATCCTCAACCTCTATTGAGGGAGCTACATCTATACATCTCCAACATTCAGGACTCTGAGACCTCCACCTATACTACACTCATTGCCTAATCTATTCCAGGTAACTAGCATTCCTTGCCCAATATACATGTACAGTTAGGGCCAGAAATATTTGGACAGTGACACAATTTTCGCGAGTTGGGCTCTGCATGCCACCACATTGGATTTGAAATGAAACCTCTACAACAGAATTCAAGTGCAGATTGTAACGTTTAATTTGAAGGGTTGAACAAAAATATCTGATAGAAAATGTAGGAATTGTACACATTTCTTTACAAACACTCCACATTTTAGGAGGTCAAAAGTAATTGGACAAATAAACATACCCCAAACAAAATATTTTTATTTTCAATATTTTGTTGCGAATCCTTTGGAGGCAATCACTGCCTTAAGTCTGGAACCCATGGACATCACCAAACACTGGGTTTCCTCCTTCTTAATGCTTTGCCAGGCCTTTACAGCCGCAGCCTTCAGGTCTTGCTTGTTTGTTGGTCTTTCCGTCTTAAGTCTGGATTTCAGCAAGTGAAATGCATGCTCAATTGGGTTAAGATCTGGTGATTGACTTGGCCATTGCAGAATGTTCCACTTTTTTGCACTCATGAACTCCTGGGTAGCTTTCGCTTTATGCTTGGGGTCATTGTCCATCTGTACTATGAAGCGCCGTCCAATCAACTTTGCAGCATTTGGCTGAATCTGGGCTGAAAGTATATCCCGGTACACTTCAGAATTCATTCGGCTACTCTTGTCTGCTGTTATGTCATCAATAAACACAAGTGACCCAGTGCCATTGAAAGCCATGCATGCCCATGCCATCACGTTGCCTCCACCATGTTTTACAGAGGATGTGGTGTGCCTTGGATCATGTGCCATTCCCTTTCTTCTCCAAACTTTCTGGTACAGGTTGATCTTTGTCTCATCTGTCCATAGAATACTTTTCCAGAACTGAGCTGGCTTCTTGAGGTGTTTTTCAGCAAATTTAACTCTGGCCTGTCTATTTTTGGAATTGATGAATGGTTTGCATCTAGATGTGAACCCTTTGTATTTACTGTCATGGAGTCTTCTCTTTACTGTTGACTTAGAGACAGATACACCTACTTCACTGAGAGTGTTCTGGACTTCAGTTGATGTTGTGAACAGGTTCTTCTTCACCAAATAAAGTATGCGGCGATCATCCACCACTGTTGTCATCCGTGGACGCCCAGGCCTTTTAGAGTTCCCAAGCTCACCAGTCAATTCCTTTTTTCTCAGAATGTACCCAACTGTTGATTTTGCTACTCCAAGCATGTCTGCTATCTCTCTGATGGATTTTTTCTTTTTTTTTCAGCCTCAGGATGTTCTGCTTCACCTCAATTGAGAGTTCCTTTGACCGCATGTTGTCTGGTCACAGCAACAGCTTCCAAATGCAAAACCACACACCTGGAATCCACCCCTGACCTTTTAACTACTTCATTGATTACAGGTTAACGAGGGAGACGCATTCAGAGTTAATTGCAGCCCTAAAGGGTATGTCACACGCGTCAATATCGCTGTCAATGTTGCTCGTACGTCACGGATTTTCAGTCGCTCGAGCGACATAAAAGTGACGCAGGAGCGACATTGAAGCGTGTGACCAAGCGATGCAACCAGCGATATGTCGCTGATCGCCGATCGCAGGTTTCACTGCCAGATGTAAAACCTGTCGCTCATCGCTCAGTAGACCTTGTGCATCGCTGCGTGTGACACTAAACTCAGCGACGTATTTTCTATTTTGACAACGTACAAGCGATTAAATAAAGTCGCTCGCAAGATGGCGACATCACTGCATCGCTGGGTCATGTTGACGCGTGTGACATCTTACCTGCGATAATTCCACATCGCTCAGGCGATTAATAATTTGTGACGCATGAGCGATATTGCGGGCGACATTGACACGTGTGACAGGCCCTTTAGAGTCCATTGTCCAATTACTTTTGGTCCCTTGAAAAAGAAGAGGCTATGCATTACAGAGCTATGATTCCTAAACCCTTTCTCCGATTTGGATGTGGAAACTCTCATATTGCAGCTGGGAGTGTGCACTTTCAGCCCATATTATATATATAATTGTATTTCTGAACATGTTTTTGTAAACAGCTAAAATAACAAAACTTGTGTCACTGTCCAAATATTTCTGGCCCTAACTGTATATATGTACATAAACCCCTTGTTGTTTTAACAATAGCACTTAAAATATGTCTTTACATGCCCTAGGTCCCGACCTATTCTAACCACCATCTTGTCCTTCACCTGGATTCTACCTTGACATAAGAAACCCCAACAACACCAGCAGGTAAAGGTCCTGTCAGACATAACAAGATCGTTATAATACAAAAAGAACTGAATATGATGCAAAAACTAGGTTTTTTATTGGAAGAGTGACGTATTAAAAATCTAGAAGTGGCAAATAACGGCGCATACAAAAAAGAGCCGGTTACAGGGAGTAAAACAATCATAAGTACAGGGCATTTTCAAGATATAACATAATTGTCTCAATATACAGTCATTGCAGGTGCCACAGAACAAATACACTTATTGATAGTAAAAATACAAATATGATTATTTGCACCCAAACACAAAGGCAGCAGTAAAGTGCTTAGTGCTGTGCAATCAAACTAGACATAACTAGCATGAGGGCTGCCTATGCAGAAGGAGCAACACAAAAACCAATACATGTATAAGGTGAAAACCAGCAAAGAGTAGGTCAATAGTCAAATATCAGAAATTACCCATATGTACACTTAATAAGATCCCTTAAGCCTGGTCACGGCTAGGAGCCCCAACGCGGCGTTTCGCTGTGCTGGTTTGGTAACCACAGCTTCCTCAAGGGGATGTGTCCTGCAGTTCTTTTTGTATTATAATGTTTTGTGAATATGTGGATGCTTAAGGTGACCCCCTCACGTAAATAATTATGTGGGAGGTGTCGACCTTTACTTTTGAGCCCAAACGGGCGTTGTTTCTAAATAACGAGATCGTTGTAACGTAACAGATTTTGTGACACAACAGCGATCCAGTTAGCGATCTCATTATGTGTGACACGCACCAACGATCTGGCCCCTGCTGTGAGATCGTTGATGGTTACACACTGCTCTGGATCATTTCTATGTTGTTGCGCTCCCGCTGGGAGCGCTGCATTGCTGTGTTTGACAGGGACAATGATCAACGATCTCAATGCTACGCTATGGAGTGACAATTCCCTACAACCTCAGTATAATTGTGGATTGCTGGTGCGTCGTTTTTCACATCGCTAGTGAGATACCTGCTTGACATCTTACCAGCAATGTGAAAAACGACGCACCAGTGATATCTGCACATCGTTATCAGGATCATTGGTGTGTCGTTATATGTGACTGGGCCTTTAGTCCTAAGACAGCTTTCCCTACCTCTGTTTCCATCATCCTCTCTTTCAACTCCCTCTCCTTATTTTAGTGTTCTACTACGATGCCCTCTTCATAATGAGTACCAGCTTCATGCCTTTGTAATGAACAGACATTTTGTGCTTTTAGACCTGTTTCCACTGTACGTACTGTATATAGCCTATATTTCACTGTATATTCTGTAAGATACTCATTTTTATTTTTTGTTTTGATTCTAGTGACGTTGTGAGCAAGGCCTTGATTTGATGAAACGTTAACACTACTTGTCATGTCTTTCACCACTGACTTTGTGAAATAAACTCACTTTGATGCAAAAGTACCATCTTGTATGAGTGCTGTGATTCTACTAACTGACATTGTGAAGAGACATAAGAGGTGTAGAATAAGTGGGAGGCCCCCGTCTCGTCCGTCCTCCCCGCCCTCACTGGGGAGGGAGGGTGTGGTGAAAAAGGGGATGCCACTGGTGGAATACCACTACTCTTATCATTTTTTCACTTACCTGGTGAGGCGGGAAGGCGAGTCCCGAGGGGCTCTCACTTCTGGCTCCAAGCACACATTCCCCTTCCCCGGCTACCCACACCGTGGGCTGGACAGGGGCACGACCCGCTCCGGGCACAGTGGCAGGTGGGGAGTTTGACTGGGGCGGTACACCTGTCAAACCATAATGCAGGTATCCTAATGTGAGCTCAGGGAGGCCAGAAACCTCCCGTGGAGCAGATGGGCAAAAGCTCGCTTGATCTTGATTTTCAGTATGAATACTGACTGTGAAAGCGGAGCCTCACAATCCTTCTGACTTTTTGGGTTTTAAGCAGGAGGTGTCAGAAAAGTTACCACAAGGATAACTGGCTTGTGGCGGCCAAGTGTTCATAGCGACGTCGCTTTTTGATCCTCCGATGTCGGCTCTTCCTATCATTGTGAAGCAGAATTCACCAAGCGTTGGACTGTTCACCCACTAATAGGGAATGTGAGCTGGGTTTAGACCGTCATGAGAGAGTTTAGTTTTACCCTACTGGTGATGTGTTGTCGCAATAGCAATCCTGCTGAGTATGAGAGGAATTGCAGGTTCAGACATTTGGTGCGTGTGCTTCGCTGACCAGCCAATGGGGTGAAGCAACCATCTGTGGATTATGACTGAATGCCTCTAAGTCAGGAATCCCCCCTAAACGTGATGGTACCACAGTGCCAAAGAGCCCATCCCGGCCAGGGATAGCCAGGGGCCCCCGCAAGTAACACCGCACCAGAGAGCGACCAGAAGCCCTGCCACCTCTCTCCCAGAGAACAGCACAAGTATCGCTGGGAACCCGGTGCTAAATCATTCGTAGACGACCTGTTTCTGTCTCAGGGTTTTGTACGTAGCAGAGCAGCTCCCCTCGCTGCGATCTATTGAAAGTCACCCTTGAGACAAGCTTTTGTCACTTCACTCAAAAACTGAGTATCCCCCTGGATCGCCAGGTATGAAAGGCGCATGGGGCCAGAGTACTGGACAAGTCCCCAGGACACAGCAGGCATAATGATCCCCTTTCCTTTTTACCTTCTAGATTGCAGTATGGAATGACAGGACTCTTTGCGAATACTGCAGGCATACTGTGGCCGAGAACAGTTCCAGAAAATAGTGGCCAAGTGTCCTGGGGACTTGTCCGATTCTCTGGAAGGGGAGCGCCATGCCTGCTTTGGCCGAAAACAGTTCCAGAAAATAGTGGCCAAATGTCTTGGGGATTTGTCCGATTCTCTGGAAGGGGACCGCCATGCCTGCTGTGACCAAAAACAGTTCCAGAGAATAGTGGCCAAGTGTCCTGAGCACTTTTTCAATTCTCAGAAAGGTGAACGCCATGCCTGCTGTGGCCGAAAACCGTTCCAGAGAATCTGGCCAAGTGTCCTGGGACTTGTCTGATTCTCTGGAAGGGGCGCGCCATGCCTGCTGTGGCCGAAAACAGTTCCAGGGAATTGTGGCCAAGTGTCCTGAGGACTTGGCCGATTCTCTGAAAGTTTCCCTTCTCCAAGGGAAGGGGAGCACCATGTCTGCTGTGGCTGAAAACAGTGACTACTTATGGTCCTATTCTGCATGAGCCCTGGCCTTTGGAAGTGCTTGAGGATTATCAGGGAGTGGAGGTAGTTCATGACTTCCATGCCAGCTGTAAGTGATCTACTCCCATGGACCTCTCGCAGTTATGGAAGTTTGGCTTTGCCACATCCAGTAGTTTTCTGCAATCACTCCGGCTCATTGTTGGTTGCATGAGGTAGCTGTATCTGTAGATAAAAATATAAATTGAAATTGCATGCGTTTTACATTACCCGAGCTTGGTCAAAATCTAGCCAGACAGTCTACATTGAATTGGGTACTTTTTTTCGACTATCTGTCTGCATAGGCCCTTATATAGTGCTCTCCTCAAGTCTGCTGTGACGTTTAAGAACACCTCACACGCCCTGTACATCTGGGGGTCCTGTACGCTCAGATCCCCGCTCATTCGATACGTCGTAAATCTCCGAGTATGCTTTATCATACATAGCGGCGTCCCATGTGATAGTGACAAGCTGCTAAACTTAGCAAAGAAGTCCCAGACTTTTTGGGGTTTTGTAAGATACTGAATACCGGCTTTTCCGGGGTCCACATAGTAAAGAAATCGTGCTATGTCTGAGACTTCCTGCTGGACATTTGGGATCCCAAGGGAGTCCGTGAGATAAGAGGCATATCCCTTAAGCATGGGGTGACTCATAGAGTGTTGTTTGTATAAGCTGGCTTCTCTTGCAACTTTGCGGTTTCTGGGTCTCCATCGTGTAATCTGAACTCTTAATGTGAAGAAAAGTCAGTAACATGTATAATGAATGAAATCAAGCACGAGTCAGTTTGAGGTGAAAAATTGACAAAGTTTATTTAAACAAAGTGCATGATTTTGGACACATTAAATTGAATTAAAATTGTGTAAACCACAAACAACATGAACCGACCATGGCAATATATTAAAACATACAATTTGGGATCAATAAATAGCTGTCCCTCGATTGTAAGAACCTCTGCATACAGGAAGAACAGAACAATAGAAATGAGGTAATGTACCTAATATGATAAGCAGGGATGTGTTCATTCAAATGAGCCTGAACTGCCAGGGTTATCAAAACCTAACACAATGTATAGTCCTGTGTGCTGATCCAGTCCGTGGCTGTCAGGGTCATCCCGCAGTGTGAAGGCACCGTTAAGGTACCGTCACACGCCGCAATCTCGCCTGGAAATCTGAAAGACAATATGTTGCCCCGGTGCAATCGCCATGAAATTGTCTCACGGTTGCGGCGTGTGATTGGGCGATTTTGCGGTGATAAATTACCCATCGGCCGTCGCCTGATTCCTGAACAGTGCTCAGTAAACAGGCGCAATCGTTAAGGCGATATTTCCGTGTTGTAGCGTGTGACAGGGCGATAGTGATGGAAAGAGCGTTGTCTATGATTTCCCGTAGGCGTGTCTCAGCGTGCTGTAGTTCGCGCCCCGTCTGAAATGATTGGTGTGGTCTACTGTGTTCCCATTGTCTGTCAGTTGACACCGCTCCTGTGTGACACTTTGGCGCTTCGAAAGTGTGTTGCAGTAGCCACAATTGACGCACGCAAGCGTGTATTTGTGACAATGTCCGATAGACATAATAGGTAAAAATGGTCACCGAACCAGGTGAACTCACGGGCTCTATATAATCCTTTCCAGCCAGTCCCCGGACGCACATCCAGTCTAGAGAGTCCTTATCCAGATAATGTCACATACCAGCAGGAAGAACAGCGCCACAGGCATGGGTAGTGATGAAAAAAGACTTCTTTATTCCTTGGCCGTGCAGCAACATTTCGACCAACCACACGTGGTCTTTATCAAGCTTGATAAAGACCACATGTGGTTGGTCGAAATGTTGCTGCACGGCCATGAATAAAGAAGACTTTTTTCATCACTACCATGTCTGTGGCGCTGTTCTTCCTGCTGGTATGAAACTCTGATAGACAATGCTGTCATGTATTAGCCAGCCTTCCAGAGCAGGCTGACCAATCGTAACGCTGTTGCGTTGTCCAATGAGCATGTATGGGGCGCGGTGTAAACCACTGTGGCACGCCTATCTCCTCGCCGCGCTTAACATGTACGCCCACATTGCCTTTGAGATTGCGGCGTGTGAAGCGGCAATGGAATTAGGCAAGATTGGTTCCACTGTAGGTGAGGCAATTTTCGGAGCAACACATCGCCTTAGCTTCAGGGCAAAATTGCGGCGCGTGATGCCGCCATCGGCAATCTGAGGTGACCACAAAAAACGTGAGTGCGCATGTTAGATCGCGCACATCGCCAGCCGAGATTACGGCGTGTGACAGTTCCTTTAGTGTGCTTGCATCTGGGACATTTTCATGGTCAGAAGTGCCCACATGTCTCTCTTCCTCCACAAAAGCTTCTACCATGGTAGGCTCATCGTTCGAGCGAGGGTCTACCTTCATGCTGCTATGAGTATGCACAGGGGCAGGGTCATCCACCAAGTGGGAATCCATTGCATCCTGTAGCGGGGAGTTGGGTATGAGCTATGGGGAGCTGGGAATGAGCTGCTGCGAGTGGTCTGTCATTATCTCCTTGTGCCTCTCAGAAATAGGTGGCATCTGGAACCACTCGTTCTGGGCTTGCTTGTCACAATGAACCCGTGTTGTTCCAAAAATGTGACAGTCTCTTCCATGGAGGGAGAGGCTTGAGAGTACAGTATTGTATTGTAGTACCAGTGTCTGCAATTTGATAAAGTTGCTTCTTGACTGAAGTCATGGCTTCTGCTATCTCTGTGTCATTCTTTGTCCTCATGCAGACCTTTTCAGATGGGTGGATAGGTATTTGCTCACTTTTTGGCAAATGGGGCATGTCAGAGATGTGCGTCGGTGACTGGAAAAAAAAACCCACAGCGGTCAGTGTGTTAATCAGCAACTCACGATACTGGCTTACCGTCCCATAGCGAAGGACCTCCATGAACAGTCAGAGCTGGGCAACCTTCCTTTACACGTAGTCTTTGTGTTGGCTTCCGCTTCATCTTCCCACATCCGCTGAGCGGTCGACCATTACCATACCTCAGCTAGAGGACTGTCCTCCTGCAGGCTGAGGCAATCACAGTGATGCCAGCCCTTCAGATGATAATCATCAGTGGAGCTTCTAAATATATTCCAACACATGGATCTTTTTCAGCTGCTCTAAATGATTAATTCAGGAAGAAAATATTTTGGTCACCTTAGCTGCCAACCACCAATCCTCAGGAGTGGATGTAAATGTCAGAGCCCTCTCCCATTTTACCATATAAGATGTCTTGATAGATGGTAACAGCAAATTTAAAGTTCTATAAAATAGGGACAAACCATGGTTATTAGGATAGTCTAATTTAAAATATTTCTGTAATGGGTCATTTAGCCTCAATGTTCAACAGTCGGGAAGGGTGCAGGATTGAATAAAATGGCAAATTTGCAGGTATAAAAGCTAGATCTATGCATTTTAAATTTTTGGGACAAGTCTGCAAACGACAAAAGTACACTTCCCCCGGGATGTTATTCCCGCCGAAACCCATCTTCCAAGGCACAACCCAGGGATGTGTGCTTCAAAGGCTGTGATGGTAATATATCTATATTAAGAATAAAGGAGGTCCCTATCCAACCTATTCCAGTACCAGAGCTGTCCTGCAGTTCCCACCCCCTGGATTGTGATATGGAACATTCAAGAGCTACTATGGGTCATTACTTTGCCTTGGAGCATTGTGGGTGAAAGATAATGATCATATTTTTTCTGATTTTTAGCTTGGCAATGGTAGGACATACAACCATTTTGAGGTCATCCAACCTGCCAATATTAAGTTTGGGATAGTTAGGAAGGTCGCAAAATTATGCAGAAATTAGCATTAATATCGCATACTTCTCCAGGTGTCAGATTTACGATCATCATATTTAGGGGAGTGATGTGTAATTAAATATTAGGACTTGTTTCCTTGGCAACAAGACAAGACTTCTCACATCTGTCTGCAGAGGCATGGTGGAGCCTTCCTTTTCAATAATGCCTTGGTTACAAAATGTCACCTACTCCCTTCTGTCAGGGAGCCTTCGGTGTGTGGCCAGGAAGATGATTTCCTCAAGTTGATTAACATATTCCAGGAGACTGATTAAGACACAGGCAAAAGAGGGGGGGGGGGGCTCTCTGCTTGAAGTGAGGAAAAATATGATGACAGCTGACAAATGGCTGCTGTAGGAATAGGTCAGAATATCCCTTATTCCTTACAGACCTCTGCAGCCTCTATTGTCTGATCTATGTTGTTCTGCGACAGTTCATAAGTCACCTACATAGTTGGTATATAGTATACACTCAACCTAAGTGTAAGGTGATAAAAATGATGATTGATTACCTGCTGTAACTCTGTTATCATTGATATTCCTAGTTTCTTGATGAAGACCCCAAACTGAGCTATAAAACTGTATCCAAACCTATAGATACCCTTATTTACACCAAAGCATCTAAACAGTTACTCCCATTCTTGACACAATTCACAGCTCATCGATCATCTTATGAAGGGTTCTTCCAGTTTGCCATCTCTGTGTATACTATAGAATATAATGTAGTGTGGAGAGGCATCTATGCTGTCCTGCTGGCATCTCAATGAATGGGAATGTCCAGAAAAGGATATGGAAAATACATATTGCAGTTTAATCTCTGTGTTTCAAAATACAACTGATTTCTTAGGAATGTGGATCTCCTGATGCACAAGTTAGTTGTACTTTGAACTATGCAGAGATTAAGCCACAATACTTATTCTCTGTATCGTTCTCTGTACACTCCCAATCATTGAGACGCCAGCAGGGCAGCATAGACGCCTTTCCACACCACTTGATATCCACGTTAAACCTATTGCTTCTGAGCCATTCTAAGAGTTGACCTTTCTCACAACTTGATCAGGTGAGCAGGTACCGCAGCACAAAATGCATGTTGTCTGGATAATGCCCTATTTTCTCCTAGATCCATACCGTAGAATATACATATTATGTTTCAATGTAATGTATTGGACATGCTATGCACTTTATACTCTGCACTATAGCTGATAAATAGGAATGATTGAACCGTTTGGGTTCGTGACTGGCATTGCCCTGTGAAAGCAAGTACAGAATTAATAACAATACGCATTATACTTACCGGGTCCCCGTTATTCATTTCAGCTGTGCGGTGGCGCTGCATCACTTCTGGGTTTCTGGGTAATAGTCATGTGAATGACTCCAACAGCCAATCATATATGCCCAGAAGATAAGGGGCGGCCCAGAAGTGAGGCAATGCTGCATCACACCAGGAAGAGAGAATGCCTACCTGGTAAGTAAATGACATCTGTTAACTCTGTGTTTGTGTTCACAGGGCAATCCCGGTCACGAACCAGGGATAAAATGGGCGGTTCGCTCATCCCTACTGATAAAGACTGAAAAACAAGAAAGCCAGCACCACCAGAGGAAAACTTGCAATAAAAATTGTGCTAATGCACATATACCTCCTACCAGTATAATATAATGAAAATTGACATATTTGGCAAAAGGTACCCTGCCACCGTCAAGAGAATCAAGTAATTAAGGTATCCAGAGGATTGAGCGCTCCCAAGGAGATTTACCTTATGATAAGGACACTGACTCCTTTTTCCTTCTTGGAGATTTATTTCAAATGGCTTCACGGTAGTAAAAAGTCATAAAAGTCATAAAAGCATAATTAAAACAACGCGTTTCGGCTATAAATATCATAAAATAGCCTTCCTCAGGTATATGAAGTATTACATAAAGTTTGGAGGTTATATAGTGTGTGTTATCCCTCCTAATTAATCATATTGATCACACATGTCTGGCTCTTCAGTATCCAGTCTCATTAGTGTTAACCAGTTCCTCCCAAAATAAAAAAGAGAACAATAGAATAAATATACACATATGTCTCTCTTCCTTTTTGTATATGTATACATATACATATAAGGGTATAATTCAAAAAACCAATTGTATTTTAAACATTATTAGTTCCCTTTTGTTCCATTATTAATCTTTATCTTTGTTTTCTTTCCATTTTCTTTTTCCTTTTCTTTTTATTTTTGTGTTTCGAAATCAAGGTCCAAATATCATAGTATTATTTTTATTTCTTATTAATTATGATCCACTTGATATCAAAAAATTATATTCCCAAAAGATAAAAAGAAAAAAAAAAAAAAAAAAAAAAATTTTTTAAATGTTTTTTTAAATAATTACAGATGGACTCGATCCTGCACATTTTCTATCAACATATCTTACCCAGTCAGAGGTATATACCACTAGGCTATACACTTCATCTATAGGACACTTGATCCAAGTCAACCCATTCATAAGTACCACATAATTGTTACGTCCCAATATATCTCTATCCCCCTCAAAGAGACAGCTATATTAGGTCGCTATATACTAGCGTGATAACTTCACCATAAAATATTTTACAATTTCCTTGATAATATATACAAATATATCTCATATATTGCATACTTCTACTGGGATCTACTGGGATCGATCTTGCTCTATTCACATTCGATCATTTTATCTTCACCCAAAAACCTGCTAAACCATCTTATCCTCCACCAGAGAGTGATTAAATCTTCTTTTCCCAATGCCTCCATAAATGCAGGTGGACCATTACAATGTCAGCACCAAGTTATGAACCGCTTCACATGTCATTTTAGGACCCACAGAGCAGACATTCCTACTTCCACAAGGAGAAACACTGCAAGAGCACTCCCGATAACCTCAATATCCCCACCTCATAAAATGATGGGATCCCAAATATGAACCTCAACAAGATTTTTATCTCTATAAATGGAGGCATTGGGAAAAGAAGATTTAATCACTCTCTGGTGGAGGATAAGATGGTTTAGCAGGTTTTTGGGTGAAGATAAAATGATCGAATGTGAATAGAGCAAGATCGATCCCAGTAGAAGTATGCAATATATGAGATATATTTGTATATATTATCAAGGAAATTGTAAAATATTTTTATGGTGAAGTTATCACGCTAGTATATAGCGACCTAATATAGCTGTCTCTTTGAGGGGGATAGAGATATATTGGGACGTAACAATTATGTGGTACTTATGAATGGGTTGACTTGGATCAAGTGTCCTATAGATGAAGTGTATAGCCTAGTGGTATATACCTCTGACTGGGTAAGATATGTTGATAGAAAATGTGCAGGATCGAGTCCATCTGTAATTATTTAAAAAAACATTTAAAAATTTTTTTTTTTTTTTTTTTTTTTTTTTTCTTTTTATCTTTTGGGAATATAATTTTTTGATATCAAGTGGATCATAATTAATAAGAAATAAAAATAATACTATGATATTTGGACCTTGATTTCGAAACACAAAAATAAAAAGAAAAGGAAAAAGAAAATGGAAAGAAAACAAAGATAAAGATTAATAATGGAACAAAAGGGAACTAATAATGTTTAAAATACAATTGGTTTTTTGAATTATACCCTTATATGTATATGTGTATATATATACAAAAAGGAAGAGAGAGATATATGTGTATATTTATTCTATTGTTCTCTTTTTTATTTTGGGAGGAACTGGTTAACACTAATGAGACTGGATACTGAAGAGCCAGACATGTGTGATCAATATGATTAATTAGGAGGGATAACACACACTATATAACCTCCAAACTTTATGTAATACTTCATATACCTGAGGAAGGCTATTTTATGATATTTATAGCCGAAACGCGTTGTTTTAATTATGCTTTTATGACTTTTATGACTTTTTACTACCGTGAAGCCATTTGAAATAAATCTCCAAGAAGGAAAAAGGAGTCAGAGTCCTTATCATAAGGTAAATCTCCTTGGGAGCGCTCAATCCTCTGGATACCTTAATTACTTGCTTCATTCCACGGGCTCATAGCTGGGAGTTCCGCTCTCTGGAGGATAGCAGCAGCATACCAAGGAGACAAAGACCCCTGTAAGACCCCCAGTGGGTTGATATGCGAAGAAACAAGACACAATAAAGGTGAGTTCTCTTGCCCAGTGTACTTCTGAGAAATATTGTACTTTTACATTTAGATCTGCGCCTGTTTTCTCTCTCCCCACCCTCCTCTGACCTACAGCCTCGAGGTCTATTGTGTGCAACCGTCAAGAGAATCTCATATCAGGGTGGTCATACGCTATGAATTTTTTAATTTGTGTCATGTGACCTCAAATGTATGCATACAGTGGACCACAAAAGGCTAGAATTTACCTAGTGCATCTCAGACTTGCTTCCATGATGCCAGACCTGTGCAAGTGAATAAATGGTAACTCAGGCTCATACACCTGTAGCATCTGGACTTTTCAGAGTTAACCCTCATTGCACCAGGCTGGCACGCATGAATGAAAGCAGGGCAGGCCCAAAGCAAGTGAAGCTGAAATAAACTGAGCCTGACGGCAGGAAATGGTTACTGAATGTCAACAGCTACCAAGAGTGGCAACAAATACAGATAGAAAACAAATGAAAACAGTCGTGCAGGGCAAAGTGGTGGTCTGTCACAAACCATTCAACAATGAAAAACAAGAAAGCCAGCACCACCAGAAGACAACTTGCAATAAAAATTGTGCTAATGCACATATTACCTCCAACCCTGTCCTCATTCATGAGTGTTGGTCTGCTGCGCTGAGGGTTAACTCCAAAAAGTTTGGACATTTGTGGCATTAGCTGCAGGTGTGTGAACCTTTAGTAGCCTTTTATTCACTAGCACTGGACTGACACCATGGGAGCAGGTTGGAGATGCATCAGGTAAATGTTAGCTCTTTATGGTCTACTATATTTTTCTGTTTGAGGTAGTAATACACAAATAAAATAAAAAAAAGTATAGATTAGGACCACCCTGATTTGAGATTGCCTTGACATTGGCGAGGTGGCTCAAAATATTGATCAATGCTTTGCCAGATGTCTCATATGTTATAATATTATACAGTTTGGAAGTAATATGTGCATTTGCACAATTTTTATTGCAAGCTATCTTTTGGTGGTGCTGGCTTTTTTGCTTTTTTTTTGCCAATGGTTTGTGGTTGACAACTCATTGTGCCTTGCACACCGTATTTTACTTGTTTTTCCATCCGTATTGATAGTGCCATTCTTGGTAACTGTTCACACACAGTTATCATGCCCAATTCAAATGATTTTTATTAGATTTTATAATTTACAGTAATCATGCATTAGATATTAAAAGATTATTATAATTATAAGATCATTATCACTATAAGATCATGTAAGAAAATTAGATCTGCTTAGTTTAGTTCATACATTTTAACTTTCTCACTTTATATACATTAGTAAAGTATGCTGTATGAAATCTTAGTCACATTAACAATCACTTGTAACAAATAACTTTATAACAAGAAAGTTAACAACAACTTTCTGGCATAGGTTATAAAGGTAAACCAGCAAGAATAAGAATAAGATATCGCAAGCCTATATTCTAGTCAATATGGTTTGAGGTAATGTCAACATCCAAATCCTCAGGCCTCAAACTGTGTGTGTGCTTGAATTTCTTAGATTTAACTAGAGTGTATTCAGCGTCATTGGGGCTGTACAGATTATTGTTGATTGAACTCTGGCCATGAATCCCATTTATTATAATATTTGTTTTGGGTATTATTTTTAACTGCGTAATAATACTCTAACGTTTTGTGTAGAGATAGTATGTCTGTAATGTCTTGTAATTTTGGGACTTTTTCACTTCTCCAGTTTGATGCTACTAATTTGTTCGATAGTAGTATGATATGTAATACTATAGGTCTGAATTGTTTCGGTATTACGTCAATATTTAGAAGTAGGAGTACTAGTTCCGGTGTTAAGATTAAGTCCAATTGTATAATGGATATTATGAGTGATTGTATATCTTTCCTGAATTTCTTGAGTTTAGGGCATGCCCAGAATATGTGGGTTATATTGTCGCAGTTCCTCCAGCAACTATTTGATGTATCCGAGTTTATTAAGTGCAATCTCTGAGGTGTGAAATACCAACGGGTTACTAGTTTGTAATTGGTTTCTATGAGTGTTTACACAGGGTATGTTTTTGTAGACAGAGGCTATTGATCTTTGCAGTTTTTCTACCAATTGGGTTTCTGGAACCTTCGGTTCATTTTTCCACTTCTCTAATTGTTTAGAGTGACAGAATTCTGTATCTTCATTCAAAACTTGGTAGATATTCTTGGCTCTCCAGTTATTACTATTACTTGGGTTCTTCAAAAAAGCTGTGATGCTACTTGGAAGGTGGAGGGTAGGACTTTGTCTCATAAGTGTTTTTTCAAGAATCTTCCAAGTTTTCTTGTACATTTTTGGTAACTTGAATTCTTTCACCAAGGTCTGGAAAGGTTAAATAGTCTCATTGTCTAATATATCTGAGATTGAGTATATTCGCTTTGCTTTCCAGGAGTTGAGTTTTAACCTGGTAGAAAATGCAGAAAGTGTTTCAATCCCCATCCAACCAAGAGATTCCGAGCTATGAATTTTCCTAGATTGAGCCTCGAGTTTCCTCCATGTTATTATTGAGTACCTGGTGATGGCCTCCTTAGGTAGTCGCTTTTTAGAGTCACATAGGTAAGCTACCACCTGGTCTCCAGCTTCAGTGTATGGACAGTAAGAGTCCTCAAGGCCAACCCATGCTGGTCTGTTATCTCTGTTCCAGTATTTCTGGCTGTTTTTAATGATAGTTGCCTGGTGATAGGCTAATATATTGGGCATCTCCAATCTCCCGTTATTTCTGCTTTTATTTAGTACATTTTGTGATACACAAGGTTTAGTTTTGCCCCACGCAAATGAATTTAGTTGGGTTTGTAGTTTTTGTAGGAGCTTCTTCTTGATTGGTAAAGGGATGTTTCTGAAGATGCCGAGTATCTTAAGTAGTTCCAACAATTTGTATGTGTTAATTCCTAATTTTCCTAGCCAGGAAAGTTCTACTTTTGATAAGTGTTGCTGGTCTTTTTCTATTACTTTATATATGTCAGTCAGATTCTGGTTCGCACAATACTTTACATTTTTTGTTAGCTTAATTGCCAAACATGACATGCTGTCCAAATTCCATTGGAAATTAATTTCTGATTCTAGGGCTTTTAAAAGTTCCTGATTCAGATTAAAGAGCATAGCTTGGGTTTTACTCACATTAACTTGATATAGCGATACTCTCGAGAATTCCCTAAATACTATTTGATCGAGTTCAGTGGGTCTGTCAGAGATAGTAATATGTCATCTGTGAAGAATGACACCTTGAATTGTTTATTATTAGTAGAGATGCCTGTGATCCCGCCATCCATCCTAATTCTCTTCTAGTGGTTTAATGAAGAGATTGAACAGCGACGGGGACAGAGGACATCCCTGTCTTGTTCCATTCGATAAATTTATTTTATCCGATATAAGACCATTGGTCAGAACTCTTGCAGATGGATTAGATGGAGTACAATGTCCTTGTTAGGTCTAATACCCTTCCATTGAATCCAAACTTTTTCAAAGTCTCCTTTAGGGTATCTTTACATGCCGCAACCACGGCGAGGAATCTGTCCGGCGATATGTTGCCCTGGCACCATCACTGTCAAATTGCCTCCCAGTTGCGCCATGTAATTTGGGAATTTGGCGGCGATAAAAAAACCTGTCGCCTGGTTCCAATTACAGAATACTGCTCCAAAATCAGAGGCAATCATGAAGGCGAGAATCCCGGCTTTTGGCGTGTGAGCGGGCGATAGTGATCGAATCTGCGTCGCCTATTGATTTCCCATAGGCATGCCACAGTGTGCTGGAGTCCGAGCCCCGTCAGCGATGATTGGTGGTGGCTTCTGTGTCTCCATTGGCTGTCACTTGACACCGCGCCATATTTGAACAGCTGTCCATTCACCACCACACAATGGCAATGGCGTCATGTATTAGCCAACCTTCCAGCGCAGGCTGCCCAATCATAACGCTATTGCGTTGTCTAATCAGCATATTTGGGGCGCAGTATACACCAGTCTGCCACGCCTATGTTCTCGCGCCGCTAACCATGTATGCCCACATTCCTTTGGGGATTGCGGCATGTGAAGCGGCGAGGGAACTCCACCAGATTGGTTCCGCTATGGGGTAGGCGATTTCCAGGGTTACAGATCGCCTCAGGTTAAGGGCAAAATTGCGGACTGTAAAAGCGCCTTCGGCGATCTGAGGCGACCATGAAGAACGGGCACACGCACGTTAGATCGCCTCCGATCGCCACCAAAAATCGCGGCGTGTAAAGGTTCCCTAAAGTAACCCCACTGAACCCGGCCAAATGCTTTCTCTGCATCTGTTGCTATAAATATAGTGGGGGTCTTAGTTTTTTCTCAGTGGGTTATTAAGTTAAGAAATCTTCTGGTAGCGTCTTCCGCTCCTCTGTTTATTATGAATCCCACTTGATCTTTATGTATGAGTTTCGGTATAATTTGCTGCAATCTACTAGCTAGGGTTTTTGCCATTATTTTCAGGTCCGATTTTAATAGCAAGATGGGCCTATAGTTCCCAATGAGATCTCAGTCTCCTTTCTCTTTGTACAAGACTGATATTGTGGCTTCTTGCATCTCATTGGGTAATTCCAGACCCATCGATAAAGAGTTAAGGAGGGTGGTTAAATAAGGAGTAAGGCTTGCAGTATACTTTTTATAATATTCATTGGCGATGCCATCTGGTCCTGGTGCTTTGTTTTGCTTTAAGGAGCTTATTGTGGCAATTATGTCGCTATTTTTACATGGAGCGTTTAGGAAGTTTAAATCTTCGTTTGACAAGGTGGGTAAGTGCATGGAATCAAGGAATTGGTCAATGGCCTTTTTGGTGGGTTTATCCTATAATTTATTGCCTTTCAGCTAATATAGATTTCTAAAGAATTTTTCGAATTGTGCCGAAATTTCCTTTGGGTTTTTGTGGATTTTGCTTTCCCCATCTTTTTATTTGTAGGATTTTGGTTTTTGACCTCATAATTTTAGTTCTTCTAGCTAGAAATCCAGATGTTTTTTTCATAAGGTGATAGAAATTTGATTTTGAAGTCAATATGAATCTCTCGTATTCATTTGAGAGGATAGATTTGAGTTCAAGTCTAAATTTTAAAATTTCTTTTGTGTGTCATGTGAGGGGCTATTTGCTTGTATATTTTCTAGGTCTCTGATTTTTCTTATAATGTCTTCTGTTTTTTTTTGTTTATTTTTGTTAATTCTATCGGTGAGTTGGATTAAGGTGCCTCTTATGACTGCCATAGAGTCGTTAAAGAAGTATTTTCAATATCATTATGTTTGAATATCATTCTTGGATTTTCAGGCTATGAAATTTTCAGGCTATGGAATATTATTATGTTTGAATATCATTCTTGGATTTTCAGGCTATGAACCGGATGAGTAAATAGAAAGAATTTAGCCCTCCAAGCTTTATTTGAGTGATGGTTGTTGAGTATATCGAATGTGATGGGAGAATGATCTGGCCAAACTCTGAGGTGGATAGTTATTTCTTTAATTTTCTGTATTGTGTTAATGTCAGATAAGACTAGATCAATTCTTGAGAATGATCTGTGGGAATCCGAATAGTGAGTAAATTCTATTGAGGTTGTGTTTAAGCACCTAAAGGTGTCGTACAATTCTTTGCGGTTCAGCCACTGATCAAGAGTGACATCAAATGCTCTACTCTTGTTGGACGAGTCAAATTTAGGTTCAATAGGAAGTGATCCAATTCTATAGTGGCCGCGCTCCCCGTGGTAATGATTTTAAGAACTTCTTGTCCACAAAAAATTTTATTCCTCAAAACATGTGAGAATATAAAAAACAGATACAACGCGTTTCGGCGGAGACAACCGCCTTCCTCAGGTATCAGGTATTGGCGCTGCATGTTTGTTTTTTATATATACCCTACAGGGAATCACCTTACTTTGAGTCAAATTTAGGGTTAGGGATGGTGTTTAAGTCTCCAAAAATTAAAAGGGATCCTCTTTGTTGCGACCTAATTAAAGATAGTACTCTATTTAGGAAGGTAATTTGTCCCTTATTAGGGGCATACATATTGGCTAATGTATATATTACGTTGCTCATTTTGCAAATAGCTATTAAATATCTAGGATCACATATCGTTTTTATCTCCTCATACCTCACAGAATCTTTAATGATAAGGGCCACTCCTGATTTTTTCTTTTTGTTGGAAGCGAGAAGGATTGTTGTGAATGATTTATGTTCAAATTTGGGAGTTTTTTCTAGAGTGAATTTTGTTTCCTGTAATCCAATTATTTTTGCTTTAAATTTCTGGATATCCCTCCATATGAGATCTTTTTTGTGGTAAATTTAGCCCGTTGACATTGATAGACTAAAATGTTGTGGTCATCTTTGTGTTTGATTGCTTTCTTCATGGCTTTTAGTCTTGTTGGTGTCTAGACATTTGACATTCCCCTTGTCAAGATTACCTTTTGTAATATTGTTGGTTATGCCAGGTGAATTTGATACAACTTCTTCAAACAAGAACATAGGTAAAGTTAGTAGGGTAATTAGAATGTAGGAGATATATTACAATGAATTTCTCCTTATAGGGCTTGTGTTTTCAGCCTACTGTGGTGGTCCCAATTCATTTAAGTGACATGAGTGGGAGTGTCCTTTTTATTATCTCTTGAACTCATCTTTTTTCTTTCTCAAGTTGGGCTGTTGAAATTTTTAGGTCTTTGAGCATCTTCAGCCCCTCCTCCGGATCTTCTATTATGGTTTTATCCTTAAAGGTGAAAATCAAATTGTTGTTTGGATGGCCCCAACGATCCATGATGTCTTTTCTTCTCAGTGCTTCTGTAATTGGCTTATACTCTTTCCTCCTCTTCAAAGTCTCCCTTAAAAGGTCGATGAATACTTTTAGATTCTCGTGGGGTGATGGTAGTGTTTCGTTTTTTCGTAGAAACTCCATAATCTTTTCTTTTGTACTAAAGAATGTGAATCGCGCAATTACATCCTTGGGAATTTCTTTCTGCTAAGAATGTTGGCTTTGGTAGTCTGTGCACGCGTTCAAATGAATATTTAAGTTCGGGAGAGGGGGTAACACTTTCTTCACCATATTCTTTACATGTGTCATTAGGTTTGCAGCTTTGATCTTTTCTGGTATTCCTGGAAATTTTAAATTACTACTTTTGTCTCTGTCTTCTCTATCTATCCACTTATTTCCCAAGAATTTCACCTCTTCTTTTAGTTTGTCTTGTTCTTTTTGTATATTTTTTGTTTCTTTTGATTCTCCACTTCTCTTTCGGTTCTCTCCAATTTTAAGGCTATCATTGCCATGATGGTTTTCATATCGTTTAGGTCAGTTTTGAGAGATTTGTTGTAAGCCTTGAAGAGGTTGTGGAAGAATTCCCAATCCAGCGGTTGTCCCACATTGTAATCTACCATAAATTCCTCATGCCTTGAGTTTCTTCTGGCTACTTTTTTAGCTGGACTAGATGTCGGTGAATTACTTCCGGACGATTCTGTGTCATTGGGCAGTTTTATGTCAAAGCCAGGGTTGTTACTACTTCCTATTTCTTTTCTTTTCTTATCTTGAACAACTGTGTCATCTAAAGAAGGGGTGAAGTTAGGTGCCCATTTATCCCTTTAATTTCCTCCATTCTTCATCCTTGATGGCTGTGTATGGGCTTGAGCCTCTTAGGAGGGGCTTGTACTTTTGATTAATATTCCGTCTGGCGAGAAAAAACACCTCTACATTAAAGGAGAATTACAAAGGTATGTAACAGTTGTGAATATGTGGCGCCCCACTAGTCGGTGCACCACGAAGCGTTACTGCACCCGCACCAGAGTGTGAGGTATCCCAGTGGTCAGTTAAAAGGGGAGGTTCGCATGTGGCTTTCATCCTGCATCCACACACCTAGCTCAGAGGGCCAATTGGTTAAACCCATTACCAGGGTAACCGGTCCCAGGGGGGAGATTATATAGGTGGGTAGTGGAGTGCGGGAAGGGAGATTAGGAAAGTAAGCCGAGACAGAGAGGTCGAGGAGGACCCTTCAGGGAACATACAGGGAAGGCACCCAGAAAGAGCGGTGATCCAGATGAGAAGGGGGAGCCTGAGGGTGTATGCTAACACCCAACATCAGACCGTCACCCACTGGTCTGGGAGGATCCCTGTCCATGGAACGGAGAACCGGCTCCGGGAGCGGTACAGGCAAGTTCAACTCTGAGCCGCCAATATCGGTTGGACCTAGGAGCCTTCAGCCTCCAGGTCACCTGTAACCAAAACCAATCAAAGAGCCAGGACCCGCAGAAAATCCACATAGGTAGCGGCGATCCTAAAGAAGGTCCCAAAGTTACAGAGGAGAGCGCAGGAGGTCAGGCCAGGCTTCAGGCAGGCCAGACTTCAACACAAGTGAGGACAGAGGGTGAAACAAAGGGAACATCTCTGAAAGCCACAGATGGACACCCCATTTATCGGTCACTACCCAGGCCAGCTACCCGTGACTGTAGACCTGTTTATCTGACTGTGAAAGTGACCAGTAAACAGCCTTGTGTGTGTGTCATTCCTTCGTGCCTGCAGAGCTGCTATGCTGTGCCAGTGACAGCCAGTACTACAGAGATCTGCCCCGGGGACTCCACCTGCCTCCACCTGTGGGGAGCCACATCATCCGGCTGCCTAACCTCCATCCACGGAGTTCTGCAGCAGTGCTGATGCCTTCACCAGACACTGCAGGTGGCGTCACGAACAATCTACTTTTATTGTTTTATTTCCACATTCTTCAGCGACCACGGACCCGGGCATTGACCACCGGTGACAGGATTCAGCAGCAACGCCCAGGATCCAAGTACCCCAGCCCTGTGCATGTCAGCTTTGGTGCTCACAAACAGGATACAAACTGACCCGCAAGGGTACTGTGTGCCTTACGGACTTAACAAATTCAGCTAAAAAGAACTGTTCCCGCCATTTTCAGCAGGCCCAAAATGGTGGGCCTAAAAATGTGAAGGACAATGTGTTGGATGAATAAAAGCCGTCTTCATGTAATCAAAGACAATCGGGTGAGTGCCTTATTCCTCCTTCTAAGATAAAGTTGGCCCAGGGGCGTGCCTCAGCCCCTCATCGCGGGAGGGCCATGCCAGAGGCGTGAAACTGTTTGCCCACCCCTATTGCCACCCGAACAGCCAAGGGGCAGGCCAAAAATAAAAGTACTTTCATCGTGAGCTTTAAAAAGTAGCAGCAAGGGTGCGGTTGGAAATCCATGCGGAATGGATCTGGTCCAGGAACTGGTGACTATGGCGGCTACCAGACTGAGCGACCTGTTATGGGAGGTGGAGGAAGAGGCCCATGCTGCTGCCGGGGACCCAGGGGCAGTCTTCCTTCTCACCTAAGAGGGAGATGTGGCCTTCTGGAGAACCGCGTTACAGGACCTAAGGGTCCAGATCGGCGAGGCTGTTGAATGGACTTTTAGGTGTTGGAGCGCCGATATCGACCTGGAGCTGTCCCGCAGGGCTACGCAGAGAGGAAACAGAGACCAAGAGCTGGAGATGGGAACGAGAGACCAGGCCATGGTTGAGAGCCTGGTGACCAGTGAGGACCCTCCTGCCGAACCATCCCCAGTTGCCGGCGCAGAAGTCGGTGCATCCGGGCCTCGCGAAAACCCAGATGACCCCGAGGTCCTAGCCGGTCATGAGGAGGAGACAGCCACCGTGGAACCCGAAAGCCCAGAGCAGGAAGCCACTGAGCAGGAGGTCCCCGTGGAACCTGAGCGCGAGTCCAGTGTGGTTGTTGAGGCCGTCCAGGATAAATCAGCCAACCAGTCGGGCTCCAAGGAGGAGGATGAACCGGATGATAGCGACGAGGAAGCCGGGGCATACAGGCCCCACACGGCATGGTGGAGCAGTAACGTGTTCTGGCCGGGAGTGATGGTGGATCAAGGTACCAACACCAGAGGTCAAAGGCAGACCCCTGGTCTTGTCCAAACCCAGCCGGATTACCCGTACGTACAATACCTGGCCGACCAGGCAATGCGGCAGCGTTGTCAGGGGGAGTGGTGGACCAGGGAGTTGGAGAACTTACAAGCCCAGGAAGAGGGTTTCTATGAGGAGGCCTTTTGGGGCGGAGAGATGTAGAGCCTCACCTCCCAAGGGGCCACCGGGATGAGACCTATACCGGAACGACCGGATCAGCTACGAGAGACAAGCAGGGTCTCGTGGATGGTATGCCCTGCGTGTACATAAGCTGTAGAGACTAAGACTCTAGATACACCGATCCTGTAAATGGCATTTAACTCATGAACAATAATGAGAACTTTTTGTGTTGAGCCAGAGACTCTGTGTGCTGTGTATAGTTAATGGTTTAAACAGCCCGAGTGGTTAGAAAGGACATTGCTGCAAAGTGCAAGGACAATGACCACCGGAACTGTGTGTGTACCAGGCTCGTTAGGCTGATGTTAATTTAAAGCTTTGCAATGTTTAAGAAACGAGCCTCCCATAAAGGGAAGAACCCAAAAATGCATATTGTTGTGTTAATGAAAATGTTTACTGTGTTATGTTATAAAGCATATAAAAATTGCCTCTGTACCGGTAAAGGGGTAGGAACCCTTGCGGACAAGTGTTTCACCTAAGGGGAATGTGGCACCCCACTGGTCAGTGCGCCACAAAGGGGTTCTGCACCCAGACCAGCATGTGTGGTATCCCAGTAGTCAGTTAAAAGGGGTGGTTCGCATGTGACTTTCATCCTGCATCCACACACCTAGCTCAGGGGGCCAATTGGTTAAACCCGTTACCAGGGTAACTGTCCCAGGGGGGAGCTTATATAGGTGGGTAGTGGAGAGCGGGAAGGGAGATTAGGAAAGTAGGCTGAGACAGAGAGCTCGAGGAAGACCCTTCAGGGGAACATACAGGAAGGGCACCCAGAAAGAGTGGTGACCCAGACAAAAAGGGGGAGCCTGAGGGTGTATGCTAACACCCAGCGTCAGACCATCACCTACCGGTCTGAGAGGATCCCTGTCCATGGAACGGAGGACCGGCTCCGGGAGCGATGCAGGCAAGTTTAACTCTGAGCCACCAATACTGGTTGGACCTAGGAGTCTTCAGCCTCCATGTCACCTGTAACCAAAACCAATCAAAGAGCCAGGACCCGCAGAAAATCCCCAGAGGTAGCGGCAATCCGAAAGAAGGTTCATACAAAGATCCCAAAGTTACAGAGGAGAGCGCAGAAGGTCAGGCCAGGCTTCAGGCAGGCCAGACTTCAACACAAGTGAGGACAGAGGGCGAAGCCGAAGGAACATCTCTGAAAGCCACAGACGGACACTCCATTCATCGGTCACTACCCAGGCCAGCTACCCATGACTGTAGACCTATTTATCTGACTGTGAAAGTGACCAGTAAACCTGTAGAGACTCAGCTTCATGTATGTGTCATTCCTTCCTGCCTGCAGAACTGCTACGCTGTGCCTGTGACAACCAGTACTACAGAGATCTGCCCGGGGACTCTGCTTTGCCTGCGGGGAGCCATATCATCCGACTACATAACCACCATCCATGGAGGTCTGCAGCAGCGCTGGTGGCATCACTAGACACCGCAGATGGCGTCATGAACAATCCACTTTTATTGTTTTATTTCCACATTCTTCAGCCATCACCAGGGCCACGGACTCGGGCATCGACCACCGGTGACAGGATCCAGCAGCAATGCCCGGGATCTGAGTTCCCCAGCCCTGGGCGAGTCAATTAGTAGTCTCTCAAATTCAACCCCAAGTTATTAGGTTATTCACCAACATCAGCACCTTATAGTTAGATGTATTCTGTCAGCGGCATAGGCAAGAGATGGTGTACACAGATATCCTCCAGCTCTAGTCAGTTGTGGCGAGGCAACAACACACCCAGGAGGAAGGCAAAGAGGTTGCAACAAGTGCCAAAAATTTTGATATAGGAGCAATCTCAGTGGACAAAGTCACTTATAAGAGATTGTGGCTTAATATAATTGCTGCACTCCATTCATCAATTGCTCCTACTATGCAGTTCTCACCGGCTCCAGGGAGCTGTGGTGAAGTAGTGAGGCACATGGGAGAGCAGATGAGAAAAGCACAGCAGGAAACCTTCTGCTGTTAATCACATAGGGTACCTTTACACCCCGCTACAACATGGTGGAAACAACCGGGTGCTTCACGTGCACGAGCACGCAGGAACGGTTACAAACGGTACCTGCATCGCCTTTACACGCCGCTATAAGGTGCACTACAGAAGGTTGAATCTATCTCTGGATGCACGCCGGGTGCCTAAAGTTACCTTCTGTAGAGCACCTTACCTCATTTACACGCCACTACAACAAGGTAATATGGGCGGACCTGGTGCAGCAGGGACAACACATAGGCGTGCCAGAATTGTGGATTACGAGAATTTCGTACGCTGATAGGACAAAGCAATAGCATCATGATTGGCCAGCCAGCGCAGGAGGCTGACTAATACATGACGCTTGAGCAATTGTGTAGTGTGACTGGTCAGCTCCTTAAATATGCCGCCCTATGCAGCGATTACCAATCGTAACGCAGGAGCTTCCTCCAATGATCGCTGAAGTGGGGTGGTTTCCCGGAGGTTGTGTCACGCCCCGGGGAGTTATCTAGGTGACGAATAAACCTTACCCTACCGTATTTACACGCCGTTACCACCGGGTTGAAATCAACCTGTTTTAGAGCTCGGCTCTGAAACAGGTGCCGCAAGTGACGGGTGGAAACAACCGCCTTTACACGCCGCTACCTCGGGTTGATTTGGCGGTGCAAGATACATTTGTCTCATCAACCCGGTTGTTTCCACCATGTTGTAGCGGCGTGTAAAGGTACCCATACAGATTGAAGAGAGACTATGGTTGGTTGGTTGGTTCAGTTACCCCTATATATGGCTGCCGAGTATATACTACAAATCAACAGTATATGATGTAAGCACTATAGCTGTGGACTGTGACATGAGGTATATACCAATTGATAATGGTAATTTTCCTGGTTTGATCTCCTGACGAAGGAGGACCGACATGCGCATTGGGGCGCAAGGACCAGGGTTATAGGACGCCACACCAGACTCTCCCCTGCCATACTTAAGGTATATCTTACTAATTGATACACACAACATCTTATAGTGAATGTGAAGCTATTAATGGACTGCAGTGGTATAGCTGTGTATACTGAGCAGAACGGTGGTGTAAGTTACAAGTTACACCCTTGTTGATTGCTCTTGAACTATAATGTTCAGTGTCATGAGGCAATGGATTGCATAGGCACAACAGTGCACATTGTGCAGCATGGAGGTATAAGCTACAAACTATATAATTTGATTAATTTTACCAGGTTATAACATTAGGTTGTATGTGACAATAAATAGATAATTACCATCCAAGCTGGGTACTTGGTACTTTATACATTCAAAGACCTACCCACTGTTTTTTATATATTGCAATTCTATACATATAGTTTATAGCTATACCCATGCAGTTGATGCTTCACTATATTAATGTAAAGAGTATACTTTGGCCATATGAGAGGGGGGAAACATCACCCATAGTGTATAACACGAAGTATGGGAAGGTCTGGTCTGTCATATGAGTGAGCATGTCACTTACACCTGATATCCTTGAGCGTGTTGATGTATCATTTACACTCAAGGAGAATGTAGTTATGGATAGTAATAATGTCTTTAATAATGTTCCATAATATTTGATGTATACAATATCAGTGACCCCTGCTATATTATGTATATAGTCCAAATACCCTGTCACCATGTCTGTATAGCACATTGCACTTTATACTGCACTTTAATAAATATGAAATCAATACTATTCATGAGTTGTGTCGCTGAAGTTTTGTATGGTTAAATTGTAGGTATCGCGACCACCGAATATTGTAGTCCAGGTACTGTTTGGGAATTAAAAATTCCCAAAAATGTGTATTAGTATTGTTTGGAGTTTGTTTCTAAATTCATGAGTGTTGGTCTGCTGCGGTGATGGCTAACTCCGAAAAGTTCAAAATTTGTGGCATTAGCTGCAAATGTGTGAACCTGAGTAGCCTTTTATTCACTAGCACTGGACTGACACCATGGGAGCAGGTTGGAGATGCAACTGGTAAATATCAGCTCTTTATGGTCCACTCTATTCTTGTGTTGGAGGCAGTAAGGCACAAATAAAATAAATAGAGTAGGACCACCCTGATTTGAGATAGCCTTGGGGCTAGCGGGATGGCTCAAAAGATTGATCAATATTTTGCCAAATATCTCATATGTTAAATTATTATACAGTTTCAAAGTAATATGTGCATTTGCACAATTTTTATTGCAAGCTATCTTTTGGTGGTGCTGGCTTTTTTGCTGTTTTTTACTGATCTAGACCGAATACATCCAGTGACCAGGGCCGGTTTTAGGCAAAGTGGGGCCCTGGGCAAAAGGTTAAAGTGGGGCCCTAAATGCTCGCATATTGCACCATCACACTCAGACATTTATGGTACATGTACAAGCGCCGACGTCAGATTGGTAAATGAGTGCGATCTATAATATTCAAGACATTCAGCGCTTGTTTCCTGCCTTTTTACACAGGATGATGAAGAATGATAGGTCCAGAAAATCACTGGTAGAGCAATCTGTCCTCTACAGAATCATGTTATCGGCAGCACTTCTGCAGTTTGCAGCAGGGGATGTGCTGTCGAGAGCAAGGATTTTAGTTCCTCCATAAACATCCAATCACCCGATGATGAGCAGCATTTTGCTCATTTGTTGGGCAATTCCTGACATGTTTACACCTAGGAACTCTCATCTGTGCATCCGGGATTTAGAAACGTGGATGTTACATACACGCAACACACAGTATGTGACCTACACCTCACAGGAGAGACAACAGATCCTCTATATACTACACCACACAGGAGAGCCGACAGAACCTCTATATACTACACCACACAGGAGACCTGCCAGATCCTCTATATACTACACCACACAGGAGAGCTGACAGATGATAGATACATTGATTAGAGATAGAGCGATAGATGATTATAGATAGATGATGATAGATTCATAGCTAGACAGTACACACACACATAGAGCTCTGCTATTCTCATATTATGCATAGTGTTATTTCCTATCTGTTGGAAAATGAGGTGTGCATGGTGTGTGTACAGCAGAGAAGTGTTTGCAATGTGTAATAGAATTATTCTCATTATCATGCAGCTCTGCACACCCTAGCTCAGCACTCAGCAGGCAGCCTGTTCCTCCTTCACATTTTTCCCCCAGTGCCTGTGCTCAGGGTGATGTAGCAGTGCTGGCAACCCTCCCCCGCCCACCCTCCAGGGATAGCAGTGTATAGAGTACTAATATAAAGCTACAGTGCAGTGCTCCAGCAGCTCTTCCTGTATCTGGCTCTGTGGAGCAGCCGAGGGAATGTTGCTTCCTTATTCAAACCTTGCATTTGTGTACAGGGGGCCCTCACGCTCTCCTTTCTGAGGGCCCACTCCAATACTGTGTCACCCCCACTGACCCTGCAGACACTGGGGGCCCTCATTCTGAAGAACGATAATAACGGAGGAGCCAATGTAACTTACTTTGGCCCAGAGAGTGATGCAGGAGGGAGAAGTGAATTCCCTCTGTTCGTATTAGCGCCAGTGAATAAAGAGAGGAGGCAGGGGCTCCACCAATCACAGCACAGCTCACTGGCGCTCCACCTATCACAGCACAGCTCCCTGCCTGAGCTGTGCTACTAATCCAAAGGACAGAGTGCAGTCAAAACTAACACTGATTGTCTATAGTTTAACCAATCAGTGTAAGGCTGAGCTGCAGCACCGCCCTCCTGCAATACTGAAGAGCAGTGCAGAGCAGTGATACCGCAGTAACAGCTGATCGGAACAACAGTGTTCCAGTTAGTACGCAGAGTGAGCCGCAGGAGGCCGCAGATGGTGGTGATATTCAGCACGCACTGCTCTCAGGGAAGGAGAGCGGGGAAGAGCCGATAAACCTGCAGCAACACTATTAATGTAGGACCCTACTGGGGGCCCTTCAGAGGGTGGGGGCCCTGGGCAAATGCCCAGTCTGTCCCCCCCCCCTAACGCCGGCCCTGCCAGTGACCACATTGTTTGTCCATGTATGGATGTGTACACTGTTATTCTCAGATCACACACATGGAATTATCATATCCATATGTGTATTTTGTGTTTAATGTTTCTAATATAGGTGTTATTAGCTGGAAATCAATTTCAATCTTTGACTTTTTAAATACTCTTGGTGTCAATGAGTTGCTTAAGTAACATAAGTGTTAATCTCTGATTTTTTTACACTAACTATTAAGGGAGTGTGATGGGCCATTACAGGAAGTTTTACTGAAAGGTTAATAATGCCTGGATAAGAATATTACATTTCATCTGAGCAAACTACAACTCTAATAGTTGTAAACGATGCCAGGTTTTCCCAATATGAACTATGGCCACCACCTTAAATACAACTTTTACAGCAATCTAGTAATCTGTATTGAAGACCCCTAACCCCCTCTACAGATTCCCCAAAATACCCTTTATAATCCCCCTATACAGCGTGCACCAATCCAATGGGCATCTCTAGTCTTGCTTCAGCACCTCCTCTTGCCTCACAGTCACCATCCTCCTGCTTCATGTTGTTGATGCAACCTATGTCATCCACACATGGTCCTCCGTTGCAGTCCTGTGCATGCACACTTCTCTTTGCCCTGCTGAGGCAGGGCAAAGTATTGTAGTGTAGGCATGCTTCAATCACAGTATGCCTAAGGCACGTCCCGCAGGGTTGGCAAGGGGGCACTGCCCCCTCCAGATAGAAGATAGAAGATGCCAAGGAGATCAAAGAATGGAGATGCATTTTTCTGTGAGGGAAGAATTTGGATGGTCAGAGGAAAACTGTGGTGCAGTAGGGAACTATGAAAAGAAGAGCCACCGGTGGAAGCAGCAGTTTGATGCCAGGTAGTTATAAGGTAAGGATATGCAGTGGCGGTCTGTGGAGCGCTGGGGTTAGGTAAAGAAGAGCAAATATGGAATTAATAGAACAGACCTTTAGTCTTTCCTCCAATAGGCCACAACACGTTTCAACAGGTAAAACTGTCTTCATCAGGTAGTATGGGGGATAACACATAGGAAGTGACATTTATAGGGGCTGGACTAACAGTGATTGGACCACTTGTTCTGACAAAATTAACCCTGTCCTACCCCTACTAATCATATCAAAACAATTTAACAGTCCATCCTATATCATTAAAAACAAGAAATATCTACATTCAGTGAAGATAAAAACTTCAAAAGGAATGAAAAGGATAACATTGATAAAAAAAAATCAAGGAATCAATAAAATATTCTAATATATGGATAAAATTCATAAAATATTCCCAATACACCTAAATAAAAACGGTATGTTTAAAAGACAACAATTTGAATGCCTCAGACTAATGTTTTGAACGTTTTCAATTGTCTGTGTATAGAGTACCTAGCTTGTATATCCAGAAACTTTCTGTTTTTATCAGGTTACTCAAACGGTGTGCACTTTTATCAATAATGTGATCAATTATAGTCAGTTTCAACTTGCTAGGGTCTTTTTGATGAAACATACTATAATGCCCCGAGATGCCAAGCAGTTACCGTGTTTCCCCGAAAATAAGACAGCGTCTTATATTAATTTTTGGTCCGAAAGATGCGCCATGTCTTATTTTCGGGGGTGGCTTACTTTATCATCCCCTTGCAGCCCCCAATAAAGAAACCGCATCATCCCCAAATATGGTATCAGGGACACACACGCACACAGGGGCACACACACAGGGGCACACACACACACAGGGGCACACACAGGGGTACACACACACACATACACACACAGGGGCACACACACACACAGGGCACACACAGGGCACACACACACACAGGGGCACACACAGGGGTACACACACACACATACACACACACAGGGGCACATAAACACAGGGCACACAAACACACAGGGACACACACAGATGTGCATAGACACAGACAGGGACACTTCTCACCGGTCCCTGCTGCATTCCGGTGACGCTCTGAGCTGCCCGCTGCTGTCCTGGTGCCCACTGCTGATTCGGTGCTCACTGCTGCAAGGAGGACAACACCGCTCTCATTTCCTTGGTGCTTTAGGTGTACGGTGCCGCTGTCCCAACCAATCACAGGCCAGGAGCCACCCGGGCAGCCAATCACAGGCCAGAAGCTGACGTCATGTAGCGACTGGCCTGTGATTGGCCGCTAGTCAGTTCCTGGCCTGTGATTGGCCGGTACAGTGGCGGGGGGGCTTGAAAAATAGAGCGGTGCGGGTCCACATGCATCTACGGCACTGCTCACAGCGACGGGCACCAGGACACGAGCCGGGGGCGGGCTGGAGGCAGGGGCGGGCTGGAGGAGTCGCAGCTGTATGCCCCAATCTTCAGATCAGTGGCATACTGATTATAATAAAAGAGACATGCCTTACTTTCGGGGGGGGGGTGCCCTATTTTCGGGGAAACACGTCAGTAGCCTGTATGGATATTGTGTCTGTTTGTTCAGGTGAGCGTGTGCAATCTGTATTGTGAAGCCTACATATTGGAGACCACAAGGGCACTCAAACACATACACAATATATGTGGCTTGACAAGTAACCCTGTGTTTTATTGTAAATATTTCATTCGTAGTCCTGAACGACAAAGTCTTTGCACCGTTTTCAACTATATGGCAGCATAAACACTTCGGTGTTTAACAAGCATAACATCCCCAGTTGCTACTGTCAGTAATTATGTCTCTTTTTATTCTCCGTGCTGTATTATAAGGTGCTACCATGTTCCGTAGGAACCTGTTCTTACACAACAATTAATACAATTTACAACTTAATACAACTTTTACAGCAATCTAGTAATCTGTATTGAAGACCCCTAACCCCTTCTACAGATCCCCAAATATACCCTTATAATCCCCCTATACAGCATATAATATTATTATTATTATTGTGTATAATATTTGGTTTCACCGGGATGTGTCTGGAAAGTATCGGGTCTGCTTTAAAGACAAACCAATATTTATTCAAAAGGTCTTTGACTATTGATCCTGATTGGCAGAACGTTGTGACAATGCTCTACTTAGTTATTTATTTTACTTTCTTTTGATCATCCTTCACAGCTCCTATTTTTTCTATACAAAAATCCTGTGAAAGGTCACACGTTTTCTCATATGCATCCCTTACAAGTTTTTTAGGTTATCCTTTATCGATGAACCTTTTCTTTAACCCCTTCCCGACCTTTGATGTTGTACAGCATCATGGGTTTTAGTGCCCCCCAACCCATGACATTATACAACGTTATAGTAGGATCCTCGTTCTGTAGCCCCTGGAGACCAGGGTGGGCAAAAAGTATCCTGGGCTACAGGTAGCAGGGGACCCTAGGTTGAAATCAGGGGGGGTGGCTTGGCCTCCCCTAATCTGCGATCGCTGTGACTGGCTGTTGAAACTTCAAAAACAATCACAGAGACTGTGACAGTCAGATATAGAAGGGGCTGTCATTGCCCATTCCATAGTCTGTAGCACTGGAGGGGGCGTGTATCGCCCCCTCCAGCGATGATGGGAGTGATCTAATCGGATTGATCACTTCCATCAACGTCACTCCTGTGCCTGATCCTCTGCTCCTCCTGCTCTCCTGCAGCTGCCCGCTCTTCTCTGCTTCTGATCCTCCCATTCCTCTTTCTGCTTCCGCTCCCTGCACCACTACACCCATGCACCCCTGCACCCATGCCCCAATGCACCTGTGCACTTCTGCCCCCTTGCGCCCTGGCACTCAAGCACCCCTGTGTTCCTACACCTATGCATCTCTGTGCCATGTGTGTCTGCACGCCTGTGCCCTGCGTCCTTGCATCTGTGTGTCCCTGCACCCTTGCGCCATGCACCCGTGTCCCTGCACCCATGCGTCCCTGCGCCTCTGGGTCCCTGCGCTTCTGCGTCCCTACACCCCTGCATCCCTGCACCTGTGTAATGCGTCCCTGCACCTATGCACCCCTGCACTCTTGTGCCCCTGCAGCCCTGCACCCCTGTGTCCTGCGTCCCTGCACCCAATGCCATGTGTCCCTGCACCCCTTAGGCCCATGAAGCCCTGCACATGTACCCTGCATCCTTGTGTCCCTTTATCCTGCACCGGTGCCCTGCGTCCCTGCACCCCTTTGCCCTGCGTCCCTCCACCCCTGCGTCCCTGCACTCCTGTGCCCTGCACCCCTCTATCCTTGCGCTCCTGTGCCCTACCCCCCTGTGTCCTTGCACCCCTATGTCCCTGCACCTCTGTGTCCCTGCGCTCCTGCATTCCAGCACCCTTGCATCCCTGCAGTCCTGCAGCTGTGCCCTGCACCCCTGTGTCACTGCACACGTGCCCTGCGTCCCTGTACCCCTTGTGCCCCTGCAGCCCTGCACCCATTCCCTGCACCCCTGTGACACGGTGTCCCAGTGCTCCTGCACTCCTGTGTCCCTGCGTTCCTGCACCTCAGCATCCCTGTAGCCCTGCACCCATGTGTCCCTGCACCATTGCATCCCTTGTGCCCTGCACCCCTGTGCCCTGTGTCCCTGCACCCGTGCCCTGCGTCCCTGCACCCCTTAGGCCCCTGCAGCCCTGCACCCATGCCCTGCGCCCCTGCGTCCCTGTGTATTGCAACCATGCCCTGCGTCCCTGCACCCCTGTGCCCTGCGTCCCTCCACCAAAAATATGGCAGAGCCCCAAATCGCTTTTTTTTCACAAATTAGTTCTATAAATAAAAAAAAATGTTGGACTTCGCTGTATTTTTGGTTGCCAGCCAGGTACAGTGAGGCAGGTGGGGGTGGGTGGCAGTCCGTAGCTACCAAGTTGTACCTGGCTGGCAACCAAAAATATGGTGATGCCCCATGTCAATTTTTTTTATTCATTATTTCTACAAATAAAAAAAAACACATGGAGCTTTGAAGTATTTTTAGTTGCCAGCCAGGTACAACTTGGTAGCTGGGGGGCTGGAAGCCTCAGTGTTGAGAGACCCAAATCTTCTTGGCCCCCAAGCTGCAAATTGCAGCCCACAGCCACCCCAGAAAACAATGCATTCATTAGAGGTGCCACTTTCTGGTGCTGTACTCCAACTCTTCCAGTTGCCCTGGTGCTGTTGTAATAAAGGGGTTAATGCCAGCTTTGTATTGGCAGCTGGCATTATGTCCGAGATTCATAATGTCGGGCCAATGATAGGACCCGGCCATTAGGAATTTATAGTAAATAGTAAATAATACACAACACTCAGAGAAAAATAACTTTATTAGAACAAAAAACAAACATATCTCAACTCCATCTTTATTACTCCCACATAACCATGCATGATCTTTCATCCAGAGTCTACATGGAGAGAACAAGCGTCCTCTCCCTGCAGAGTCTGCAATCACTCTGACCACAGGGACACAGTCAGTGACGTCACCTGTGGCAGTCAGAAACTGCCACAGGGGAGTGGTGACATCACTCGCTGAGTAACCAGGGCTCCCTGTGACAATGAACTCAAAATATTGTCACTTCTGGGTGGTTTCCGCTGTTTAGGCACATCAGGGACTATCCAAACAGAACATGACACCCACAGACCATGCCATCAAAATCTGTGTTCCAAAATGTCACCCCCTCCCTTCAGAGCCCTGCTGTGTGCCCAAACAGTGATTTATGACCACATATAAGGTATTGGTGTACTCAGGAGAAATTGCCCAACAAATTATAGGATCCATTTTATCTTGTGAAAATGTAAAAATTGAGGCTAAAATGAATTTTTTGTGAAAAAAAAGTACTTTTTCATTTTTATGGATCAATGTATGAAGCACCTGTGGGTTCAAACTGCTCACTATGCATATAAATAAGTTCCTTGGGGGTCTAGTTTCCAAAATGGGGTCACTTGTGGGGGAGCTCCAATCTTTAGGCACACAGGGGCTCTCCATAAGCGACATGGTGTCTGCTAAAAATTGCAGCTAATTTTCCACTCAAAAAGTCAAATGCGCTTATTCCCTTCCGAGCCCTGCCGTGCGCCCAAACAGTGCTTTATGACCATAAATAAGGTATCAATGTACTCACGAGAAATTGCCCAACTAATTTTAAGAACCATTTTATCCTGTTGCCAAGTGAAAATGAAAAAATTGAGGCTAAAAGAAAATGTTTGTGAAAAAAAAAGTAATTTTTCATTTTTACGGATCAATGTGTGAAGCATCTGGGAGTTCAAAGTGCTCACTATGTGCTCACTATTGGGAGTTCAAAGTGCTTACAAAGTGCTCACTACTAGATACTCAATATGCATCTAGATAAGTTCCTTGGGGGGTCTAGTTTCCAAAACGGGGTCACTTGTGGGGGAGCTTCAAAGTTTAGGCACACAGGGGCTCTCCATACGCGACATGGTGTCCGCTAACAATTGTAGCTAATTTTCCATTAAAAAAATCAAGTGGCGCTCCTTCCCTTCCTAGCCCTGCTGTGCGCCCAAACAGTGATTTTCCACCACATATCGGGTATCAGCGTAATCAGGAGAAATAGGCCAACAAATTTTAGGGTCCTTTTTGTGCTTTTACCTTTGTGAAAATGCAATAATTGAGGCTAAATAACATTTTTGTTGGAAAAATTAATATGTTCATTTTTTCCTTCCACATTGCATTAGCTCCTGTGAAGCAGCTGAAGGGTTAGTAATCTTAATCTTCTTGAATGTGGTTTTGAGTAGCTTTAGGGGTGCAGTTTTTGGAATGGTGTCACTTTTGGGTGTTTTCTGTCATGTAGGCCCCTCAAAGAGACTTCAAATTTGATGTGGTCACTAAAAAAATGTTTTTGCAAATTATGCTGGAAAAATGAGAAATTGCTGATGAACTTTGAACCCTTATAACTTCCTGACAGATTATTTTTTTCCAAAATTGTGCTGATGTAAAGCATACATGTGGGAAATGTTATTTATTAACTATTTTGTTTCACATAACTCTCTGGTTTAACAGAATAAAAATTCAAAATGTAAAAATTGCAAAATTTCAGATTTTTTCACAAATAAACGGAAAAATTATCAACCTAAATTTACCACTGACATAAAGCCCAATATGTCACCAAAAAACAGTCTCAGAATTGCTAGGATCCATTGAAGCGTTGCAGAGTTATTACTTCATAAATGGACACTGGTCTAAATTGCAAAAAATGGCCAGGTGAGTAAAGTCAAAACAGGCTGGGTGGTAAAAGGGTTAATACTGTAGACTCTACTGCAAAGTCTAAGTTCCTTGTGCAGTTCTTGCGTACTCTCCAATATTTTCCATATGGCATGTTCGTGATCTAGTTGGGGAGATGTCCACTATCAAACCTGAGGTAGCTGTTGACATCTGTGGCACCCCATGGGTTAATGTGCCACAATAACATCACATGGGTTCTCTCCCCCACTACACACTGACAAACACTACCACCTCTGGGCACTAGGGGGAGCACCACGTGCTCCCTTATATACTCTTGCCCATGAGGAAGAGCTCAGACCGTACAGCACGGTGTAGTGCTGTGAACAGCTCAGGAGAACTGAGAGCTAAGACCGTTCAGCACGGTGCAGTGCTGAGAAGAGGACACAGAGCAGAGTTAGCTCAGTGCAGACCTAGCAAGGGTCAGAGGAACAAGGAGAACGAAAGACAGAGGAACACATCTGGGAGCTGGAGTGACACCATCACTTGCCCCAGAAGTACGCACAGAGAGATGGACACCGGATCCGGTACTGTGTCTGGCACCCACAGCACAGCGAATCCAGGAACAGCGGGATCTCTAGATACCCCCTAGTACCAGAGTGAAGCAACACGGAGGGGTCAGTGCAGCATAGAGGACCCAAGTTGCCTAGCCAAGTGTTACCAGCAGCATACAGAGAGAGACGTGAGGAATCCCAGCAGCTTAGCTTGAAGCAGCAGCTCAGGACACACACACAGTGCAGCACAAGGAAGCCAACGACCCGGACAGGGTGTGTGGGAGAGAGCCCAGCTCCATTACAGACTCCGTGGACTATAGCCTGCAATAATATCAGCAGTAAAGCCTTGGAAAACAACTTTGGAGTCTGTGTAGTGATTGCGACCTTTGCTCCAGATTCAGCACAGAGACAATTCCTCCCTACAGATCCAGCCTGTCAGCTCTGCAGCATCAGGAGAAGAAGTGCACCAGTATCAACTAAACGTGAGTGTGTGTCCTCCAACCCCTCTTCCACCATCTATAATCCCAATAGACTTTAACTCTTACTGCCCCGGGGGATACAGTTCCCCCCACTGGAACTATACCACCTCCGCTGCCCTCACATCACCCCCGGAGGTTCTGCAGCAGCGGCGGCCCCCATCACTGGCCGCACCAAGTGGGTGGCGTAACCCGTGACAAATCCCTTGTAAATATTCCCCTTTTATTGTGCTGAGCCAGGGACACGGTCCGGACCAAGCCACCAGTGACATCCCCGACGCAGACCGGTCCGGTACCGAGTACCCCACGTCCCTTGGGGCTCCACAACCTGGCGTCACGAACAGGATCTACCCGGTCCAAAAGAATTGGACCCTGTGCACCATCTGAACTGTATATTTGAGAATCCGCCATTTTGGAGCGCGCGGCGTGCGGGAAAGAAAGGGGGCGGTACCTTGTATTGGCGCGAACCCAGCCTCCTCCCTTGGTGCTGACGACATCCGGCGGGGAAGGAGATCCCTGCTGCGCCCCGGAACCTCCCAGAGACATCCGGACGGAAGCGGAAGGCGGAGGGCGCATAATAACTAAGGGGGCCCAAGATGTCGCAGGCCGATGCACAAGACGGCGGCGGAGTAGCCGATGGAGCTGCAGCGTCGGGTCAGCCAGTAGCGTCCAGCGGTGCAGCGGCGCAAGGAACAGCATCCATAATGCCATTCCTGATGCCGTATACTCCAGGGGCAATGTGGCTGCCCCAATACTCCGGTGAGCCTCATACACTAACTGACTTTATGCAAAAGATTAAAGAGTATTATGTGATGTATCCCCTCACTGAAGCCCAGCGTGTAGGAGTGATAATGGGACAGTTAACGGGCAATGCACGGCGTGAGGTGGCGTCCTGGCTGGACACAGATAAGGACACTGTAGAGCATCTAGCAGCCAGACTGAAAGCAACGTTTGAATCTGCTGTTGATACCCGGGCTAAGATGAGGTTCTTTGCATGCCACCAGAAACCTAAACAGAGTGCCAGAGACTTTGCCTTGAACTTGCAAGAAGCACTCAAAGCCCTTAAGCTGGCAGAACCTGCTTTAGCTCCGGGAGCTGATAAAATGCTATTTGACCAATTTATTGAGGGCCTCCATTCCCCTTCCCATCGAGGACAGTTAAGCATGGTACTGCTGCAGAACCCTGACATGACATTTACTGAGCTGAAGGATAGAGCTATCCGTCTGCAGCAGCTGGAGGAGCCAAGGGAATTAACATCTGTGCTTGACACTGCAGCAGCACCTCAGCAGGTGGCAGCGCCAGTGACATCTGCTATGTCAACGACTGCTGCTGAGGCCGGGGACTATATCTCAAATGCAGCCATCAACCAAAAGCTAGATGCCCTGACAGACACCGTGATCTCCATGGCCAAGGTCATCAAGGAACTGCGAGAGTCAAAACCTGCACCCAAGATCGAGTTGGCGACCAGCAGAGAGGATGTTCCGTGGATGAGGCCCAGAAGATACCCAGCAGCAAGAGGACGACCCAGCGATCGCTACCAACCAGATGGACAGCCCGTCTGCCGCCGTTGCCAGAAACCAGGTCATTTTGCTCGAGAGTGTCCTTTAAACGACGGTACCCTGGGCAGGCGGGCCGCTCCCCAGGAATGAACGATCAAGGCCCCTCAGCCTGGTATGACAAATTCGTGGGAGGAAAGCCGGTGATCCCTATTATGTTGGATGGCATTCCCTTCAGTGCCTTGCTGGATACCGGATCCCAAATAACATCCATCCCACATCTATTATATAATTGCGAATGGGTTTTTTGCCCCTTTTGAGTCCACTTGCAATGGGAGTCGGCGTGGTCATGTGGATACGCCCGAAGCATTGGCCGCGCAGCGGCCATTGCGAGCAGTTCTAAGGCGACTCGCTATGCCCGCGCAGCGGGCATGGCGAGTCGCCTTAGCAGCGCGAAGCATTGGCCACGAAGCGGCCATTTGCGAGTCAGAGACTCGCCCTTCTAGAATCCCGATGCATGTGCATCGGGCACCCAGCTAGTGTTCTATATAAAAGGTACTGGGCTGATTCAGACATTACTAATGCGCCAGATGACTTTAATTTTGATATATGGGCTGGTAATGGATTGATAATACCAAAGGTTGGATTTAGGGAGATGAATATTCAGGTTGGGAAGGTAGAATTGCAGAAACAGGGTATTATAATCGTAGATGTCGACCGGCGAGGCCGTGAACCCGTGATGGTGGTAGGAATGAATGTCATTGAAAAATGTTTTTCCGAAGTGTTAAGTGTTTTGCAGCAAATCGCCGAGACTGCCGGAACTGGACAACAGAGGCTTCTGCACAAAGAGATCAAAGCCCTGATGTTGAAGCAGCAGGTAGAAATCTCCGGAGGTGAGATCGGCAGTGTCAGAGTAAGTGACCCAATACCTATTGTAATTCCTCCCAAAACTGAAATGTTGGTGTGGTGCAGAGCCGCAATAGGCATTAAAGGGCAAGACTATCAGGCCCTGGTAGAACCCGTGTACTCAGACAGTAGACCGACCATACTCACTGCTGGAGGAGTGGTTGACGTACACAGGGGAAGAGTGCCATTACGCCTGTTGAACTGCGGAGAAGATGAGGTCACTTTACCAAAGTATGCTACCATGGCTAAGTTGTACACGGTTGATAACAACAACATCACCGTCGCTGAGCCCTTGAACCCGTCATGCCAGGCGGATGACAATGGTTCAGAGGAGAAGCTGGAGGATTGGTGCCAAAAGTTGCATGTAGGTACCAGTTCTACACCTCCCCGTCACAAGCATGGAGTATACTGGGTAGTGAAAGAATATGAGCAGATATTCAGCAAACACCCGTTAGACTTTGGGCAGATCAAAGGGGTAGAGCACACTATACCCACAGGTAACCATCAACCTATAAAAGAGAGGTATAGACCCTTACCCCAGCTCACTACCAAACCACCAAAGATATGCTCAGAGAAATGAAATCTGCAGGGGTGATAAGAGACAGTTGTAGCCCCTGGGCAGCACCTCTAGTGTTAGTTAAAAAGAAGGATGGGACCATGAGAATGTGCATAGATTACCGGCAGATTAACCGCATTACACATAAGGACGCATACCCATTACCTAGAATTGAGGAGTCATTAGCTGCATTAAAATCTGCTAACTACTTTTCCACCCTTGATCTGACTAGTGGGTACTGGCAGGTTCCTGTGGCCGAGGCTGACAAGGAGAAGACAGCGTTTACTACACCGATGGGCCTCTGTGAGTTCAATTGTATGCCGTTCGGACTCTGCAACGCACCCGGGACCTTCCAACGTCTGATGGAGAGCTGCCTAGGACACAAAAACTTTGAAACTGTCCTCCTGTACCTAGATGACGTCATAGTCTACTCGAAGACGTATGAGCAACATCTACAAGACCTGGCAGAAGTGTTCGAAGCTTTATCGAAGTATGGCATGAAAATCAAGCCATCCAAGTGTCACCTTCTCAAACCAAAGGTACAGTACCTGGGACATGTCGTGAGTCCAGAGGGAGTAGCACCGGATCCTGATAAAGTCACAGCAATAAGGGATTGGCCAAGACCTACGAATGTAAAAGAAGTGAGGCAATTCCTGGGCTTGGTAGGCTATTATAGAAGATTTATCCGAGGATTCACGAAGCTAGCAGCTCCTCTGCAAGACATTCTGGTAGGACGATCAAAGAAGACCTCAAACTGTAATTCCCTGGCATGGTGGGATGAGGAAAGAGAAGATTCCTTCAATAAACTAAAAAGTGTGCTGACGGGAGAAAAGATCCTGGCATACCCTGATTACCATCAACCATTCATTCTTTACACGGATGCCAGCAACGTGGGACTGGGAGCAGTATTGTCGCAGAAGCAAGGAGGCAAAGAAGAGTTATTGCCTTTGCTAGCAGGAAGCTCCGGCCTACAGAGCGAAATCCCGAGAACTACAGCTCCTTCAAGTTAGAGCTACTAGCAGTGGTCTGGGCTGTAACCGAACGCTTTAAACATTACTTGGCAGGTGCAGAATTCACCATCTACACGGATAACAACCCGTTGACTCACCTGGACTCAGCCAAATTAGGTGCTCTGGAGCAGCGATGGATAGCCCGGCTATCTAACTACAACTTTGTCATCAAATATCGGGCAGGCCGCAAGAATGGGAACGCAGATGCCTTATCCCGGATGCCGCACCTGAAAGACGTGGAAGAGGAACCGGAAGAGTTGGAAGAGATTGAACTACCGGCCTTTCATCGTTCAAGGGTAGAAGATTATCGACCCGGCATCTACCAAAAGAAACAGGAAATAAATCTTAACCCGTTAAGACACTACGAATGGGCCGAAGCTCAAGATACTGATCCAGCCGTGAAGCTAGTGAAAGAACTGCTTACGCAACAACATGCACACCCTGGTCAGAATGCCCCAGCTGAAGCTATACAGCTATGGAAGGATAGAGGCAAGCTGTTCCTGCATCAAGGGAAGCTCTGTAGACGATTTACCAATCCCAAGACGCATGAACTGGTCTGGCAAATAATCGTGCCCAAGCGAGACACTCAAATGGTCTTAGAGGCTTACCATGACAACGCAGGTCATTTCGGATGGAAGAAGTTAGAAGCAATCCTGAGGGACAGATTTTATTGGGCTGGCATGAGAAGATCCATTGAGCTATGGTGCAAAAGATGTGCCGCATGCAACCTCAGAAGGAAAGATCTACAGAAAGCTCCACTTCAGCCAATAGTAACCAAGCAGCCACTTGAGCTAGTCGCATTAGACCACGTCAAGTTGTCACCAAGCCGGTCAGGCTACGTCTATGCCTTAACCATCGTGGACCATTACTCACGTTTCTTAGTGGTGGTACCAGTCAAAGACTTGACAGCGAAGACGGCAGCAAAAGAATTCCAGACACATTTCTGTAGACCACATGGTTACCCAGAACAAGTCCTTGCAGACCAAGGTCCAGCTTTTGAATCAGAACTATTCAAAGAATTCTGCAATATGTATGGTTGTAAGAAGATTCGCACAACAACATATCATCCCCAAACAAATGGTCTATGCGAGAAAATGAATCATATCGTAATCGAACTGTTAAAGACCTTACCGGAATCAGAAAGAAACCAGTGGCCAGATAAATTACCTGATTTGGTAGACTTATACAACCATGTCCCTGTGAGTTCTACAAACTGCACTCCAGCATACCTTATGCGTGCAAGACCCGGTAAGCTACCAATTGATCTGGAAATGGGAATTGAAAAACCAGATACAGAATTAGAAGAAACAAATTGGGATATCAAACGTCAGAAACAGTATCACCAAGTGCAAGAATGTGTAGAGAGAAACTTACAACAAGCAAGAGCAAGACAAGAGAAGGCTTTTAACAAACATGCTCAAGCAATGCCATTACAGGAAGGTGATCAAGTTCTCAAGAGAAAGAGACATACAGGCAAACTGGATAATCAGTGGGAAGCAGTCCCATACACAGTCTTACCATCTAACCTAGACAATGTTAAAACCTATTTGATAAGCAAAGATGAAGGAAGAACTTCACAAGTCGTATCTCGTGATCAACTCAAATTGTGTCCTGAAACCCTGAAGACACCTGAAGTCATAGAACCCGTACAGGTCCAACCTATTCAAGAGAAAGAAAAAGAAGAAGTATTCCACACGGTACTAGGAGACTTTCCTAAAACATGGCCAAATTACCATGGAGCAGTTGTTGTACCAATGATTGCATTCCCTTCAATGATGGACCCAAAACCAGAACATGTGTTACCAGAACCTGTGTTACCTGAAGAAGACCCAAGACTTGAAGAACTGGAAGTAGAATCCGAAGAGGAAGAACAAATTCCTGGTCCCAGTGAACTTGCCAGTCCTGCAGTCAGACCTCCATCTGCCATAACACCAAGCACCCCAAATAGGTACACGTCCACTCACAATTTCATACTAACTCCACCAACATTGCGCAGATCAGAGCGTAGTACCCAAGGTCAGTTACCAGCTAGGTACAAAGAATAAAATACAGAATTAAGTGTATAATGTAAATATGTTGTTTGAATATAAGTTGAATTCAGTGGACAAATGTATATAGTTATTGCAACGTTAAAAAGCCCAGTACCTACAGAGACTATCCTGTATGAACTTTGCAATCTCCTTATTTACTTATGGACCATATATACCACGGACTGGTTGTGGTAAGAACTCTCTTGTATATATCCATCAGCCCGGAGGCAATAGACTAAACCTCTGGAAAGACTGCTTCTTGACTTTCAAACTCTTTTTCACATTCTAGTGATTTTTGTACTTTTTCATTGTTAAGTCTATGTCAATATTAATTATGTTTAATTGTTGTTTACTTGTTTTCTACAGTCCCGGAGTACTGTATTTAACTAAGGGGGAATGTGGCACCCATGGGTTAATGTGCCACAATAACATCACATGGGTTCTCTCCCCCACTACACACTGACAAACACTACCACCTCTGGGCACTAGGGGGAGCACCACGTGCTCCCTTATATACTCTTGCCCATGAGGAAGAGCTCAGACCGTACAGCACGGTGTAGTGCTGTGAACAGCTCAGGAGAACTGAGAGCTAAGACCGTTCAGCACGGTGCAGTGCTGAGAAGAGGACACAGAGCAGAGTTAGCTCAGTGCAGACCTAGCAAGGGTCAGAGGAACAAGGAGAACGAAAGACAGAGGAACACATCTGGGAGCTGGAGTGACACCATCACTTGCCCCAGAAGTACGCACAGAGAGACGGACACCGGATCCGGTACTGTGTCTGGCACCCACAGCACAGCGAATCCAGGAACAGCGGGATCTCTAGATACCCCCTAGTACCAGAGTGAAGCAACACGGAGGGGTCAGTGCAGCATAGAGGACCCAAGTTGCCTAGCCAAGTGGTACCAGCAGCATACAGAGAGAGACGTGAGGAATCCCAGCAGCTTAGCTTGAAGCAGCAGCTCAGGACACACACACAGTGCAGCACAAGGAAGCCAACGACCCGGACAGGGTGTGGGGAGAGAGCTCAGCCTCATTACAGACTCCGTGGACTATAGCCTGCAATAATATCAGCAGTAAAGCCTTGGAAAACAACTTTGGAGTCTGTGTAGTGATTGCGACCTTTGCTCCAGATTCAGCACAGAGACAATTCCTCCCTACAGATCCAGCCTGTCAGCTCTGCAGCATCAGGAGAAGAAGTGCACCAGTATCAACTAAACGTGAGTGTGTGTCCTCCAACCCCTCTTCCACCATCTATAATCCCAATAGACTTTAACTCTTACTGCCCCGGGGGATACAGTTCCCCCCACTGGAACTATACCACCTCCGCTGCCCTCACATCACCCCCGGAGGTTCTGCAGCAGCGGCGGCCCCCATCACTGGCCGCACCAAGTGGGTGGCGTCACCCGTGACAAATCCCTTGTAAATATTCCCCTTTTATTGTGCTGAGCCAGGGACACGGTCCGGACCAAGCCACCAGTGACATCCCCGACGCAGACCGGTCCGGTACCGAGTACCCCACGTCCCTTGGGGCTCCACACATCTACTGGTTTGAAATAGGTTGACATGAACACTCTCCCAAGGCCATGGAACTGTACTAACAGATCAAGAAATTGGAGGGACGAGGAAGACAGGGTGGCTGTGAAGGATAGACACCAATTATTACAATTGAGCTCAGCTACAAATTTAAGGGCCTCATCTTCCGTGCCCCTCCATAAAATAGACAAATCATCTATAAATCGGCAGTAGTAAACCACCCGATCTTTCGCCAAACTAGACTGCGCAATGAAGACGGACTCAAAAGCACCCATGAACAGGTTAGCGTACCTGGGTGCGAATCTCGTCCCCATCGTGCAGACCTTAATCTGGCGATACAACAATCCCTCAAACGAGAAGACATTATTATTTAGAATGAAAGAAATTGCTGCCAACAGAAAATATTTTTGCTCGAGGGGCATGGTGTCATCTGTTGTTAAAATTTCATATATTACTTGTATCCCCAAAGTGTGTGAGATGTTGCTATACAATGCTGTAATGTCTAGAGTTAAAAATACATCTGAAGGCAATTGTCTATGCTGTGAAGATGCGAGATGTGCAGCATCTGAAACAACGGATACTGGAAGGACTATGCTAGCATTTCTTCTGCGGTGTTGCTATCAGTGTGTCAAGAGTGGGAGAAGAAGGCTGCATTGCAACACAATGGGCAGCACTTTGAACACATTTTATAAGTGGTCAAAAACGTAATAAATAACTCATGAAGGAATAACGTTACGTTACAACCAAGCACACTATTGCTTTTCTTATGAAATTCTCAATAAGTTTAATGTGTCACATGATCCTCTTCCCATTGAAAAAAATAAAGTTGGATCCAAAATGGCTGACTTCAAAATGGCCACTATAGTCTCCACCCATCTGGAAGTTTCCCCTCTCCCATATACTAATGTGCCAGAAACAGGAAGTTGATTTCACCAACCATTCCCATTTTATTTAGGCGTATGCATCTAAATGTCCCACCCTGTAGTTCCAATGCCGACATCAAGAATATCTGTACTCATTGCCAGATTAGAACTGGTGACTACTAGTGCTTCTATGAGAGCAATTTGTGATGACAGAGTGTAATTATAAATCAATTCCATTGATGACATCCCCAACTAGTGCTGATGTGGTTAATGGTGAAATCTTGTTATTATTTTCACTAGATGTAAATGTGGTCTGACTTTCATGTACCACTAGGTTAGTTATATTTTGACTAACTGGTGGTATTATTATTTTGTGACATTGTGAATCAACTTGTGTCGATGTGATTAAGGGTGAAAGCTCATTAATGTGCTCGCTAGGTATAGATGTGTTATGGTCTTCATTCACCACTAGATATATAGTTTTTGCTGGCTGGTGGTGTCATTGTTTTATGACTAAATGAACCATGTGTGATCTTTAATGACCCAGCAGTGTTATTGTCACTTATAGCCACTTGAGGGGAAGCCTTTTTTTACACAATTTCCCTTTTTTGACCCTGTGACAACTTATTCCTATGTCGTTCAGAGTGGGCTCTTTCTTCTTCAGTTTTTAGAGAAGCATATGTTTCCTTGGGTATATTAGTTGAGTGGCCCTCATTTATCTTAGACATGCGGGGAACAATATTATCATTGTGTGGAGCCGATGATAAAATGGTCACGTTCCCTCTGTTGTAAGTGGGGGATTGGTCGTGTCCATCTTGTCATCCTCTCCAGAATTCTCCTTCCTATCTCGTAATAGCTTAGCCTCTTTCTTTTTTATTAAACCCTCCTCAAATTTATTCAACTTAACTTTGAGGTTAAAATCAAACTTCTTGTAATCTGAAGAAAGTGAATATAACTCAAGACTCTTCTTGATATACTTGGCCTCCTCAATTATCAGCCATAGAATTGCTTTTCACTATTAAGAGCTTCATTAGCCCAATTGAGCACTGTAGGGCATATTCATCTCACTGTTTCATGAATTCTAGGTTCTGAGGGAAGGAGGACTTTTGGGAGAGACATAAACCTCTGCGGGCAAGATTTTCAGTAATATACCGCCTCAAGAACATTATGTCAATGTGGTTCACAATTTCTGATTTACCGTATATACTCGTGTATAAGCCGACCCGTGTATAAGCCGACCCCCCTACTTTTGCCCCCAAAACCTGGGAAAATCTATTGACTCGTGTATAAGCCGAGGGTGGACCCCAGCACAGGTATACAGCCCCCAGCAGTGTGGTATACAGCAGCCTCCCCAGTGGTATATTCAGGCCCCAGCAGTGTTACAGCAGCAGCCCCAGTGGTATATACAGCAGCAGCCCCAGTGGTAGTATACAGCAGCCCCAGAGGTATATACAGCAGCCCCAGTGGTAGTATACAGCAGCAGCCCCAGTGGTAGTATACACACAGCCCCAGTAGTATATACAGCCCCAGTGGTAGTATACACGCAGCCCCAGTAGTATATACAGCCCCAGTGGTAGTATACAGCCCCAGTGGTAGTATACAGCAGCCCCAGTGGTATATTCAGCCCCATTGGTAGTATACAGCAGCCCCAGTGGTAAATACAGCCCCAGTGGTAGTATACAGCCCCAGTGGTATATTCAGCCCCAGTGGTAGTATACAGCCCCAGTGGTAGTATATAGCCCCAGTGGTAGTATACATACAGCCCCAGTAGTAGTATACAGCCCCAGTGGTAGTATACAGCCCCAGTGGTAGTATATAGCCCCAGTGGTAGTATACATACAGCCCCAGTAGTAGTATACAGCCCCAGTGGTAGTATACAGCCCCAGTGGTAGTATACAGCAGCCCCAGTGGTATATTCAGCCCCAGTGGTAGTATACAGCCCAGTGGTAGTATATAGCCCCAGTGGTAGTATACATACAGCCCCAGTAGTAGTATACAGCCCCAGTGGTAGTATATAGCCCAGTGGTAGTATACATACAGCCCCAGTAGTAGTATACAGCCCCAGTGGTAGTATATAGCCCCAGTGGTAGTATATAGCCCCAGTGGTAGTATACATACAGCCCCAGTAGTAGTATACAGCCCCAGTGGTAGTATACAGCCCCAGTGGTAGTATATAGCCCCAGTGGTAGTATTCATACAGCCCCAGTAATAGTATACAGCCCCAGTGGTAGTATATAGCCCCAGTGGTAGTATACATGGCCCCAGCAGGGCCCCCCTCATAATTTGGCACCCCCACCTCCCTTTCTGGGCCCCCCCGCATGCAGCGCTGCGCATATACATTACCGGTCTAGCAGCTGTCACCCTCCGATGGCGGATCGCGGCTCCCGGCTCCGGGCTCCATCTTCCTCGCTGTCTTCCTGCCTTGTGACCGGGGCTCATCGCGCATCGCGATGACGTCATCGCGACGCCGGCCGGTCACCTGACAAGCAGGAAGACAGCGAGGAAGATGGAGCCCGGAGCCGGGAGCCGCGATCCGCCATCGGAGGGTGACAGCTGCTAGACCGGTAATGTATATGCGCAGCGCTGCATGCGGGGGGGGCCCAGAAAGGGAGGTGGGGGCGCCAAACTTTGAGGGGGCCGTATTGACTCGCGTATAAGCCGAGGGGGGCACTTTTCAGCCCAATTTTTGGGCTGAAAAACTCGGCTTATACGCGAGTATATACGGTACTCTTATTTTCATCCAGTATAGTGGGATCACTGGAGCTTGTATTAACATAAGCAAGGCTTAATTAGGCAGCAGCTGAAAAGTCTCTGAGATTGCTGTGCTTCCAATCTCTATGGTACAGGATAACTAGCTGACTATGGTTACAGACCTAGCGCTTGCCTTCACACTTATTTAGGTAGGGAAGACTCTGAACTAAAGGTATAATTTCTTAAAACTATTTATTACAAATATCAAAAAACGTGGTTTAAAAAGTGTGTACATAAAAGCATATTAGATTCTGAGTATAAAATCTGTAATAGCAGCTTGAGTTCAAATTTGCTGTGTGGCATCCTGGCAGTATACAGTGCCTTCTCCTAGTACTTCTGACCAGTTGAAGCAATAGACGATTGTCGCTAGTTCCACTGCAATCTGAACAAACTCCTCATTTGCTGTGGGAAATAGAGGACCTGTGTTACTAGACTGTACCGGTCCACCTAACTAAAACTAGTACTAATTGCAGTGTTGCTCTCACCGGTTACTGTGCTGTATGATATATGTCTTCCAGCTTGTTTTTTTCCTTCTTCCTGATTCCCTTCTTCCCTGGAGGTGTGATTCCCTCTGAGAGGCGCTGGGAGCTGGAATATCGCTACTCCCGGTGTCACACGCAGCGATGCTGCGTGTACACCGGGCGACCATTGCCAGGTTTTAGGACAGATTCTAAAACCTGGCGATCATCAACCAGCGATTTATCGCTGGTTGATTCAGTATGTCACACGCGTCAATATCGCTGCAACGTCACGTGCAGCCGATATCATGCAGGCGATATTGACGCGTGTGACACCCCCTTTAGGATATATCTAATTTTGATGGTAAACTGCAGTGGTGAGCGTTCCTTCTCAAAGCTCAAATTAATTGACCGATTAAGGACATCCATGAAGCAGGAACGACTTGTAAATTTAGCTAGCATGAGCATCGAGTCAGATATACTGCGTGAATTGGACTTTAGTGACATCATTAGTGATTTTGCAGCACGAAAATCAAGGAATGTGCCTGGATTGTAAAAAAAGAATGATTTTACTTGAATTACTCTGCATAAATGATTTTTGGAAATAAACGCTTTCATTTCATTTTGTGTTTGCCACACCTTGAAAAATTGTCCTCCGTCCAAAATGGGCCCCGGGCCACCCACCTCTCATATCCGGCCCTGTCAAGTACAGGTAAAATCTCCAAACCATGTTATTAGGTGTTATAGCTGTAAGACAATAGATTACACTACTGCCTTATTTCTTATTAAGACCTAGCAAATTCAGTATTGAAGACCAATGTTTATTACTTACTGAACATTGAGTTGATGGGCATCAGTGAGCACATCTTGAAGGAGTGATAGATACACTGCAAAAGTAGCCTAAAAGTGAGTAAAAGATGTTAAAAAAAATAATAAAATTGCACACTCACCTTCCATTGCCTGCACCGGATCCGGCAGGGAAGACATCCGATCTATAGATACACTGCGAAAGTATTAGGACTACTCACTACTCCCGAGTACACATAGGTACTCGGAGAGTAGCGAGTAGCCCGAATACCGCTACTATTCGGCAAATACCGAATAGTAGCGAGTATACTCGCTCATCCCTAGTGATAAGGTGTGATTTGTAACCACATAAGGACCTAGCCACTGTGCATTGCAGAATATTCTGCCTCTTAGGGTACCTTTACACGTCGTAACATTACATGCAATTTCACTTGCAACTTACTGGAAATCATGGACACATTGTTACATTTGTACACGGCAACAAAATGGAACAATGTGTCCATGATTTCACTGCAACCAGTAAGTTGAAAGTGAAATTGCATGCAATGTTGCGATGTGTAAAGGTACCCTTAGGCTAGGGTCAGATTAGCATCATGCATCTGCTAAAAGTATGCATTTTTTCGTCTGCAAATGTGTGAAAACGCATGCATTAATGCACACATAGACTCCAATGCAAAAAAGGCATTGCTAAAGTGCAATGCGTTTGGTGCTATGAGTCTTTTGCATTGCTCCTAGGGATGGGCGAATCTACTCGCTAGGACTCGTTACTCGGCGAGTAGTAAGGGACTCGCAGGACTCGGTACTCTGCGAGTTTCCCAGTGATTACTCGCGAGTCCAATGCAAATCAATATCAATCCTAGTTTTGTCAGAAACGCTGACAAAACTACGATTGCCATTGTTTGCATTAGACTCGCCAGTAATCACTGGCTACTGTGCCAGTGATAGCAGGGAAACTCGCAGATAACTGCTGTTTCTTTGCGAGCCAGTCCAGCTGTCTTCTCTGTGCAGCTCCAGGGTCCTAGAGCCCGCCTGCTGCCTGATGTAGCAGTGCTGAGATTGTTCTCAGTCTGCTCATTCCCTGTGTACAGACATGAATGTCTGTGCACAGAGATGATGTAGCAGTGCTGAGATTGTTCTCAGTCTGCTCATTCCCTGTGTACAGACATGAATGTCTGTGCACAGAGATGATGTAGCAGTGCTGAGATTGTTCTCAGTCTGCTCATTCCCTGTGTACAGACATGAATGTCTGTGCACAGAGATGATGTAGCAGAGCTGAGATTGTTCTCAGTCTGCTTATTCCCTGTGCATAGACATCTATATTTATGCACAGGGGATGTAGCAGAGAGGACATCGCGTTTTGGACTGCGTCGGACGGAAGAGGATTTTTTTAATTAAAGATGGAGTCCCTAATGGCTTTTTTTTTTATTTCTAATAAAAATTTTTCCTTGTGTTGTGTTTTTTTTAAAACAATTTAATAGAAATTCATGGTGGTCATGTCTAATATTGGCGTGACCGCCATAAATTTCGGGCTTAGGGCCAGCTGATAATACAAAGCTGGCCCTAACCTCTTTATTACCCAGCGTGCCACCGCCACCAGGGCCGCTGGAAGAGCGGGGTTCAGCGCCAGAGGATGGCGCTTCAATGAACGCGCCATCTTCTGGGGCGGCTGCGGGCTGCAATTTGCAGCGGGGGGTGCCCAGAAAGCTTGGGCATCCCTGCGCTGCGGATTCCAGCCCCCAGCTGCTTAGCTGTACCTGGCTAGACATAGAAATTGAGCGGAGCCCCACGCATTTTTTTTTAATTATTTCATGAATTTCAGAGTCAGAGTCTCAGAGTCAGAGTCTCAGAGTCAGAATCTCAGAATTTCATGAAATAATTAAAAAAAAATGCGTGGGGCTCCGCGCAATTTCTATGTCTAGCCAGGTACAGCTAAGCAGCTGGGGGCTGGAATCCGCAGCGCAGGGATGCCCAAGCTTTCTGGGCACCCCCCGCTGCAAATTGCAGCCCGCAGCCGCCCCAGAAGATGGCGCGTTCATTGAAGCGCCATCCTCTGGCGCTGAACCCCGCTCTTCCAGCGGCCCTGGTAGCGGTGGCACGCTGGGTAATAAAGAGGTTAGGGCCAGCTTTGTATTATCAGCTGGCCCTAAGCCCGAAATTTATGGCGGTCACGCCGATATTAGACATGACCGCCATGAATTTCTATTAAATTGTTTTAAAAAAAACACAACACAAGGAAAATTTTTTATTAGAAATAAAAAAAAAAGCCATTAGGGACTCCATCTTTAATTAAAAAAATCCTCTTCCGTCCGACGCAGTCCAAAACGCGATGTCCTCTCTGCTACATCCCCTGTGCATAAATATAGATGTCTATGCACAGGGAATAAGCAGACTGAGAACAATCTCAGCTCTGCTACATCATCTCTGTGCACAGACATTCATGTCTGTACACAGGGAATGAGCAGACTGAGAACAATCTCAGCTCTGCTACATCATCTCTGTGCACAGACATTCATGTCTGTACACAGGGAATGAGCAGACTGAGAACAATGTCAGCTCTGCTACATCAGGCAGCAGGCAGGCTCTAGGACCCTGGAGCTGGGGCAGCCAGAACACAGAGAAGACAGGATCTTATCTGTGCGAGTCAGCGATTACTTACAAAGTAAACGAGCAATGCAAATAAATGACACAACTAGTATTGCTTCAGGCTGAAGCTTCCAGACACATCTGCGAGTTGTAAATCTCACACTACTCGCTATTACTCGCTTCCCCATTCATTAACATTGGACTCGCTAGACTCGCAACAGAGTAGCGAGTCCTGGGCTCGGACTCGCTAGAGTCAAGCGATTCCGAGTAATTTAGGATTCGCCCATCACTAATTGCTCCAAAAAATGTTGTCGGCAATGTTTTTTGGGGCTGTTTTAAAAAAACATGCGTTAATTTAACATGGGAGTCTATGGCAAATGCATTCATTAACGCATGGTACATGTATGTACCATACGCTAACGAATGCGATAATGGATGCATTAACGCACGTTACATACATGTACCGTGCGTTAATGGATCCGTTAAGGGCCTTTTCACATCAGCGGTAATTTGAAATCACGGCAGATGTGGTGAAAAAACCGCATCTGCCGCGATTGCCGCATAGCCGCCGCATAACCGCTGCACTTGCGGCGCGGTTGCGGTAATCGCCATAGTAAGTATAGGGGGACTTGCGGAAGGTGCGGCAAGTGCGGTTTTGCAATTGCGGCAGGTGCGGCCGCGAAAAAAAACGCAGTCAGCCTTTTTTTTTTTCGCGGCCGCACCTGCCGCAAGTGCAAAACCGCACTTGCCGCACCTGCCGCAAGTCCCCCTATACTTACTATGGCGATTACCGCAACCGCGCCGCAAGTGCAGCGGTTATGCGGCGGCTATGCGGCAATCGCGGCAGATGCGTTTTTTTCACCGCATCTGCCGCGATTTCAAATTACCGCTGATGTGAAAGGGCCCTAATTTAGGCAACATAAATGCACACATGTCATGTCAATGGCAGGAAAAAAAAGCACCCTTTAATGCATCCTTTTGGCGGATGCAACATCCCAAATGTGACCCTAGCCTTAGGCTAGAGTCAGACCTGCGTCTGCCTCTAGCCTGGCGGATGTGCTGCAAACAGAAATTTGCAGGCTGAGCGCATAGCGTTGATGACATGTAACGCTATGTGCCGCCTGTCTATTGATCCCTATGCCAACCCAATGTTTACTGCAGCAACCGGCTCCACAGCATATCCCCGGATATGCGCTTTTGCAGAGCGCACGGGAAACGCTGTTTGCAGCGTCTTCATGTGTGCTCTCCAAAAGCTCATATCCTGGAGATCTGTGTGGAGTCGGTTGCTGAAATAAACATCAGGTTGCCAAAGACCTCAATAGACAGGTGGGGCATAGCGTTACATGCCGTCAACGCTATGCACTCAGCCTGCAAGTTTGCAGCACATCCGCCAGGCTAGGGGCAGACGCAGGTCTGACCCTATCCTTCGGGTATGTGCCCACAGGGTGTTTTTGCTGTGGTCCAGAATGCAGCAAAACATGTAGTGGTTTCAAGGATCTCTAGAGTTCTTTACAGGAGATTTGATGCTTTCTTGAACTGCCGCTTTTGCCCGTTTTTTCTGCGGATGGTTTGCTGCGTTTTTTCAGTGTTTTTGCCATTGTCTGCAGCAGAAAAGATTGGACATGTTCATTCTTTCGCATCTGCAGCAAAAACTGGGGTATCTGACACTTGCAAAATCAATGTGTGGGCACAGAGTTTCTGTAAAACACATTGGTTTCACTGGAAAGCCCAAATGCAGAAACAAATTAGCATAAAACCATAGCAAAAATGCAGGTGGAAAACGCAGCAAAAAAGCTGCTAAAATGTCCAGGGGGCAAATACCCGTATAGTGAACCTGTCACCAGGTTATTACAATATAAGCTGCAGATACCACCAGTATGACTTTATATACAGCATTCTAGAATATAATATATACGTCCTAAAGGCTGTTCTGTATAAAATAAAAAAGACCTTTTATTCTACTCACCTATGGGGTAGTCCGGTCTAATGGATGTAGCTGATCTTGATCCTACGGCTCCTTTCATCTTGTAGGATTCAATAAAGAATGAGAAGCACCACTAATATAGCCAAATATTTAGACAAGGCGCTCACCATGCCAAGGGACAAGCATAATAAGAGAAAAAAAGACTTGGCACAAAGCCAAAAATCCGGAGCACACTTTATGGTGGAAGAATATGTATACAAGCTTTATTGACACATGTGTGGACAATGAACAATTAAAAGCAATTAAAAAAAATCAGAGAGGACCCAAATGTGATAATAGTAGTGACAGGATTGTCACAATCAGATTGTTAACCTGACACAGTATGTGGGCAATTAGGGTTGTTAAAATGAATTTAACAATATTTGCACAATGTTTAACCAGAAGTATATACAACAAATACTATTACTATTATACATGACCGGTGGTACCACTTGTTGATATCTAGTAGATAAACAAACGCATAACGCCAACGCATAACTATTTTGTATTTATTGCACATACTACCACCAGATTTCTAGCGTGGCCATGGGGGTCAAATGTGCATCGGCCTTCGCCAATCTATTCTTGTGTTGGTGGGAGTCCACAGAGGTTTTCAAGACAGATGAATTCAGAGATAAAATAAGTGGGTGGCACAGGTTCATTGATGACCTCATATTCCTGTGGCACAGCACTGAACCTGAGTGCATCAACTTTCTGAACCACTTAAATCATAAACATTTTCCTGACCTATTCCATTTCATCCGGAAAGGCTACCTTTTTGGACCTTAAGGTTAGGATTAAGGAGGGCACCCTTTCCACCAACTTGTACAGAAAACCCACTGCTACTAATGGCCTCCTAGCTTTCTCTAGTTTCCACCCTCATCATTTGAGAAAAGGGATACCGATTGGTCAGTTGCTGCAAACCAGAAGGAATTACACCTTGAATGAGGACTTCAAGAAACAAGCACAAATCGCAGCTATCCTAATAGGATATCTCAGCTGAATTTCAACTAGCAGAAGTGCAAGACCAAAAAACACTGCTACAAGGAAAAATACGTGAAATGGACAACCATATCAGGATCATCACTGAATACAATAACCAGTGTTCAGAGGTGGGTAATATCCTACATAAACACTGGGGCTTACACACTCTAGACCCTAAGATAAGACCACTTATTGAAGACCGACCTTTACTGACCGCACGGAAGGCACCGAATTTGCGTGACCGCTTGACGGTCAGTCACTTTTCGAGACCTACCACCTCAACCTCAGGAGGTCATAAACTAAGGGGCTCATTTCCATGTGGTTCGTGTAATGCTTGCCAACACATGATTTCAACTGGAAATACTTTCTCCAATCCACAGGATTTGAAGGAACATGCCCTGAGGCATTACATTAACTGTAAATCTACTAACGTCTTATATGCCCTTGTTTGCCCTTGTAACAAGATATATGTCGGGGAAACTACGCAGGAATTGAGAAAGAGCGCTAAGAAGCATATTTGACCATCAATCTCGCCACCTCAGATCAGGACAGAGGTATTAAATTAACCTCTATAGCTGCACACTTGGGAGACCAAGTAATGAGTTTGGATCATGCGAGATTAAATATTCGGGGTGGTGATATCAAGAAGCTGCTCTTACCTATGGAAACAAAATGGATATACCTGCTTAATTCAATGTCTCCAATGGTCTTAACAAAGAATTCCTCTTCGCCGGTTTTCTCGGTTAATGAAAGCTCTAATCGGGCCTCTGATAACGGGGAGACATCTTATGGCAAGACTACCCTACATTACTTGGACACTACCCTCCTGGAAACTTTGAAGCCTTCATAATAGATAACTATTTATATAGATTCACTCGAACTGTATATAGCAAAAGATTTTTTTATTGCTGACCCCCCTTGCTCTGATTTATTATTCAACCTCCTATATGGTCTATCTTGGGGTCCTACTTTATTCCGCCATGTACTACAACCAAAGAAGGATATTGGATATACCACCCTCTTTTCAGGAATGATTCAAGAATACAAATAAGATTACCGTATATAAATATATATAACAATCTTTATTTATATATCAAAAATTCATAAAAACAGAGCACTCCCTCTTGAGGGACCACAGAGGCTCAACATTAATAATAACATCTCATAGTACAAGACAAATAACATCCGTTATTGTCGCCAAACTATATTGTATATATACAATTAATCACAATCATATAATTTGGCAAGATTCCATTAAGCATGATATCAAAATAGGGATTGAAAACAGGCCAGTTCTGCACATTCAATACAAATACTTAGAACACCAGCAATGCCTATCCTAATTGCCCAAAGAAAAGGTACTCATTTACAACCTCCCAAATCTTCCTATCTAGCCAGGATCCTGCTTTAGCTGTTAATGTTAGTACCTGGTATTTGATGTTAGGCTGTGCTCACGGTCCCTCCACCCCTACGATCATTTGATGGTCTATCTTGGGGTCCTACTTTATTCCGCCATGGTTGTATGATTGATTGGTTCTGTTCCTTCTTAACGTACCTCTCTCTATCCATGGTCACCATTCATTGATCAGATCTATTAATATGGTTCTAATATTACTTGAATGCAATCAAGCAATTCTCCTTTTCACGTACTATTCTTGTAAAATTCTTGCCTTCCCTTGAATGCAATCTACAGGGGTCCCCGTTTTATATGGGCAGTGTGTGCGCGTTGGCTATGATTCATAATTTCATCAAACAGGCATGTCAGTTAGGTCCATTTGCACATATACTATCTGGCACCTTTGAGACTTGATCTCTATTCTACAATTGGTGATTGGACTAATACTTAGCTTCTATTAATAAACAACAACCTCTCGACACTATTGTTGAAGTTGACAATTATTTGTAGATAATGGGGCACCTATTGATATACTATATGTATCACTTCATCAATATTGTGCCTAGGGACATAATACTCTGGTCTGGGTTTAGGATTGTGCCTTCATAAGGAGCATGTCCTTTATCCTGCACCGTATTTGAGATGACTCTAAGGTTGTCCTTATACCTGTCCATATTGTCCTTTATTATGGATCATTTATTGATATTTATGCCGTATATACCTCTCCTGCTTTTTTGCCTGTAAATGTTGTTATTCAACTACTCTGGTCACCTCTTGGATCAACTAGTGTATCCCCCTATTTCTTTTGGGCCTCTACTATGCCAAAATGTCCTTCTGCTTAACTTGCACAGTTGTATCTTTCTACCATTGTGGAAAACTTCCTAACGATGTGCTTCTAATAGAACGACTCCGTTCCTTCCTGATCCTAATATCTGTTGCCATCATCACTGGGCAAATGTGATAGTGACGCAAATCCGGTTTCACCTATTTGTGTACATTGTTGCCGGGCATTGGGATCACGTGCGTATCACACACTTCTCGTCCTGCGCCCACCTCCGAAAGCTGTGCGGTAACGATCTCCACTATTTATAGCTGCACGTGACCATAGAGTCACCATTCTCTGATGAAGCTACCAAGCTGGTAGCGATACGCGTGGGGTAGGGTCTCTCCGGGGAGAAGTCCCGTCTGCAATTGCTGTCTTGATGCACTGACCTGACCTTACCTATTGGACACAACTGTGGTAACCATTGGTATTAACCTGACTATATGACTGTTTACATCAACTGGCTGCAATCACATACTATGACACTGTTTATTACCCATTATCTTTCAGTAACTGATGTTACAATATATATGGTGGTTGTGCGTATTGATCCTTTTGCCACACTGGTGAGCTTTTCAGCTTGAATAATCGCAAAGGTTTGGTCTGAGCATCTTACCTGACCCATTGTGGGACTTATTACCACTAGCTTGGATCTTGCTATCCTCTAAGTAACACACCTGATTGTGCTTTGGAGGAGTATTCTATGTTTGGGAAGATCTGTCAACTTTCTTTATACCATTGTTCAATAGGTATAAGAATTACCCACCATTGCACATTACCACTAGTAGCACTGCAAGGAGGTGGTTATTGTTTTTTCCCATCCCTGGGGTATCATAAAGCTTTTTTTTTTAAACCCTTTCCATTTTTACAGGTACACTATACGGGTGTAAATTCATCTTCGAAAACCAGGGAAATGAAAATTTTATGGCCCAGGTTGTTTATTCTAAGTTCAAAAACCCATCATCCTACAGTTGATTTACTTTCCCCGGGCCTCCCTGACCTTTTTGGGGCCCAATTAGTGTCCCATGCCTTGGACTCGGGGGCTGGGGGTTCCCCTGCCCCCGGGCCGCGGGGGGAGGAAAAGGGGGGATTCCTTGGGGGCTGGGGGCCCCGGGGTGATAGGGGGCCCCTTGTCCTCTATGGACCTGTTTCCCGCAAAGTCTCCCTCTTTTCATTTGAGCGCCGCTGTGTTTCCCCCCCTGGGTGGTTTTGGGTCGAAAGGGGAAAAGGGCCCCCTGCAGAGGGGGCCGTTAGGGCGCAAGCCTGCGTTCTTTGTCAGGGGTTTGGCGTGGGTGGAGCCAGTCGTGCATTTTCCAAACTGGCCGGGAAATCTAGGGGGGGTTTCCGGATGAGGTAACAGGTTGTGAGCCCCGGGGCCTATGGGAGGTAGCCGTGCCCCTAAAGAACTTTGGAGCCTGGCTTGCAGGCCCCCAATTTATATTTTTTGGTTTTCCCCAGTGAAAAGTGTGTTTATTTTTTCGTGTTGACCTTGCCGGGATTTCTGACTCTCCCTTGCCTATGTTTTTGTACCTCAGCCCCCTCTTGGTTTTTGCCCTTGAAAATTTCCCTGGATTTTTTTGACTCTGCTACTCCCCTGACGATTTTTTTCCTTCGCCCCCCTCCCTTTCGGTTTTGACTCGGACTTCTGATTTCTTTTTTTCGGGTCTTGATTTTCCCCTGGAAACCTCCCCGGCTCTGTTGCTCAAAAGGGCAGCTACCCCCGGGCCCCGCTAAAATTTCCAATCCCTGAAAATAGGGGAATTTGGGCTCAGGTTTCTCGGGGGTGCTGCCTTCCAGCACCCTTCGGCCTAAAGGGTGGATGGCCCGTCACAATTAGTTCTTTTTTTTATTTATAACAAAAAACAATTTGGTCCCAAGGGTTTAAAATTTTTTAAAATTTTTAAATAGTATTTGGGTTCTAAAAACACTTTCGGGGGTTAAAAAAATTGGGGGCAAAAAATTTTAAAAGAGGGGGGGAAAATTTAATGGTTTTATTTTGGGGGGCCTTTTTTTTTTTTTTTTTGGGGGGACACCCACCACCAACCCTAAAATTATTTGTGGCATCAAGCAGTGGTTCATGGGTACCATTTGGAGGGTTTTTTGTGGAAACACCTGCTCCACATGGGCCCAAAACGGGGGCCCAAAGAATTTTCAAAAGGGCTCTGGGCCCCATTGCCTTGTCCACGCCAAAAATTTGGTATTTAGGTCCCGATAAATAAAAAAATGGGGAAACGCCCCGTTAGCGTTAGCTTTTGGTTTTTTTTAAACTAGACATCAAAAAGTGGGAACCCCGGGGAACCGATAAATTTTAATTGGGGGTTATTTAGTTGTATATACTTAATCATGGGCCAAAATTGTTAAAAATTCAATGTAACAACTCTAATTGTCTACTTACTTTTGTCAGGTTAAAAAATTATAAAATTGTGAACAATCCTTCATTCCCTATTTCAAAAAATTTGGTCCCCCTTAAAAAATTTGGTATTTTTAAAATTGCTTTTAATTTTTCCCTTGTCCACATATGTGTAAAATAAACTTGTATATAAAATTCTTTCACCTTTAAAAGCGTGCCAAAATTTTTTTGGCTATGTCCAAGTTTTTTTTTCTCTTTTTACCCTTTTCTTCTTGTAATCGCTGTCCCCCTTTCCCCTGTTTAGTGGGTGATGCATCCTTAATCATCTATGTATTCCTCTGCCGCCCACTTCTCTTTAAAATTTTCTGAGGGCAGAGCAAAGTACTGTAATGCACAGGCGCAGGGAAAAGACAAAAAATTTGCATTGCACTACTGTAACAGGGCCCAAAGTATGCAAACAAAAGGGAGAATTATACACATGGTGAAGTACACAATACTTATTGCTGCGCCAAACGTGGGCTTGGTGACACGGAACAGGATAAAATTTGAAAAGGGTTAAACTTTCAGTTTCCACATCTATTTTTTTAAAAATCGTCTAATTTGTTTGTTTGTCTCAAAGGAAAAATTCCCCCCCCCATCGCTGTTTGGGGTCCACCCGGGCTGGGTCCCAACCAATCAGGGGCAGGCGAAAGTCCGGCCGCGAATTGGCACGGGATTTGAAAAAATCCCTTTCCTAAATTGGTCACGGCCCAGGTGCAATATTTAGGATACCTTCAAACTTGGCGACGCCCCAAGCAATCCCCAATGACCCCCTGGTAGGGATCGCTGGTGCGTCGTTTGGGGTCGTTGGGGGACATGTCAAACATTCAAAATTTCCCCAGCGACGGGCAGAAAACGATCCCGGCGGGACCTTTGGCTCTCAAAAACTGTAGTATTGAGGCCCGATGGTCGTTGTGCCTGTCAAAACACCCCTTTGCATGCGGCCAGCGGGGGGACCGATGATCAAAGAATGGTCCAGGAAAAACCCACCACAAATTCAAAAACTCCACCCGGGGCTTGGTCACGCGCATGTCAAACCCTAGCGAAATCGCTAGCAAGGTTTCGCTGTTGCATCAAAAAACCCTATGACCCCCAAAAAGCGATCATGTTTGCGATCTCGCCCCGGGGAGGGGGGCCCCTTCACCCACGGGCGCAGTCCCGGCCACAAATTTGGTCCCGGGTTTTGGGAACCCCACCCCAATTCGTTTGTTTGGGCAGGATTTAATCCTTTTTTTGGGTGTTGGTTGGGGGCCGGCTGGGGGGGAAAAAAACCCCGGGGAAATTTGGGCGCAGGTTTTAAAACACCACTTCGTGATTGGTCACGGCCGGGGCGGGACTGCGCCCCCAATCAGCGATTTTGGGCGCGGGTTTTAAATGAAAATTTGTATATTTTTAAACCGGGAAAATCCTGTGGATTCTTTGCATTTTTTTTAAATCTTCATAAATAAACTACATACATATTCTGGGAATCCCCCAAGCTTTAAAGAATCGGGCCACCATCTAGTACACAATAATAAAGGTTACTTGTTATACGAAACAGCACAAACACAACTATTTTCTTTTTTCACAACACACTGGGGGAACCTTCCCTGTGCAAGGGGGAAAAACCTTTTTTGGATAAACACCCTTTACACCCAAAAGGATTGGGGTCCTAGCTTGACTTTTTTTAAAGGGGTTATTTTAAAAATTTAGCACAAAGTCCCTTAGTTTATCACCGGGCCCCCCTCAACCCTCGGTCCCCTTTTACACCCCCCCCCAACAACAGGATGGATACAACCCGCTACGGCCCTACGATTGTAGCTTGGCGCGCCAATATCCCCCGAAATTTAAGCGGCGGGGTGAAGACGGGACGACACAGCCGGGCCCAGATCCCCTCTGTATCCGTGCATTTGCCCTAAACAGAAAGCAACATTGCCGATTTTTCCCGAGCTGTATCGGGTTTTTAAAGGGAACAAACAAAAGGGGAACTCTGGACACCCGGCGAGGGTAGCTGAAATTTGTAGCTAAGGCGTACCCGGGCCCTCCGTGAAAACCGCGCCCCTTCAGCGATCTTTGGTGGAAGTTTGCTCGTTACGATTGGGCCCTTGCCTCACAGCCCCCCACCCTTGGATGAGCGGGTCCCTTCAAACTACCCCTTTTTTTTTTCGCGCCGTTGCACGATCATAAAGTAGTCAATTACGCGGACACACCCTTTGAACAAAAAAATAAAAAAAATCGCCCATGATCTAAAATACATTGTGCACACCTCTGAACAAAATGAAAAAGAATAAGGGCTGTACAAACCCCCAAAAAGTGTGTTTTTCTTTAACCCCCTCTGGCTTATTGTACAGCAGCTCCCGTAAAGTTTTTTCCGTGTCTGGAAAGCTCGCTTCGCGCACACAGATGCCACAAACCCATACCACATCGAAAGGATTTACTCAGTACACGGGAACATAGCTGTGTTGTTCGGACTGCACTGGGGGTTTCTTCTGCAGTGGGGGGCCCATAAGGTGTGGGCCCCGGGCCCTGCGCGTTGGACTTTTTTAAAAGGTGCGTCACCCCGACAGGGGCCCCTTTAATGCCCGTCATAAGTAGGTTTCTTTTTCCACTCTGCCTCCCAAGGTGCCAGCCCCGCCTCTGCCCCAAAACCCACCATGGGCATCTTTGGCGGCCGTTCACCGGTTTGAAAAGTGGGGGATGGCGAGTTTGTCATCCTCATTAAAAATAAACTGGCCCGCGGGACAAATTGGGGCCACCATCCCCCCCCGGGCACCCCAAAGGCTCCCGCATGGGTTTGCCCCCCTCCCGGCGGATCCAGGGGGGCCTGCCTCCCAAAACTGGGGGTACAGAGGACAGAAAAAAGCGATCCAAAAAAAGATGGGCTGACTTAAAAGCCCCAAATTCCCGGGCCCGCATACTGGACATCCGTGCCAGGTTGCCAGGCTGCGTGGTGAGAAATTTGGGTTTCCCCAAAAAAACCCCAAAACCCACCATTTGTGAAAGCCCAAAAATACAAAAAAAAACGTTTTGGAACCCATATGACAAGGGACAGTGGGGGCCCTTTACACAATAAAAAAACATCTTCACAGTGTTGTGCTCACCCCACTCAGCCCAAAAAAATGGCCCCACACCCCACAGTACATGCATACATCATGAGTGATGCATACAGCATCCCCCTGGTTGTTTGCTAAGTAAGGCTGGGGCCCACCCCACACAGATACTGGCCAAATTTGTTTCCCAAAACCGTTTTGCGGGTCCAATCAGGGAAAAAGATGTTTACATTTGTAGACGGGCCTCAAAAGGATCAATGTTCCTTGTTTTTCACTGCAACCAAGATATGTAAAAAAATTATTGGACAGATATCTGTTTGCGTAACCTAGGCTTAGCCGTCAAATACATAGCCACACAACCCTTTTTGTAGGACAACAATGTGTGGGTTGATTTATAAAGTTTTTTTCTGTTAAAATTTAAAAACCTAGATGCTAAATTGCTCATCTGAAAAAGGGGCCCCATGCCCCACCCCCGGGTGGGCCCAAAATCAAAAAAACACCGCCACATCAGGTTTCAAGTGGCCCCTTTTCCCCCAAGGGTCAAGACCTTCCCCCCGGGCCTAAAGGAGCCAGCCCGTGCCCTCACCTACCGGGCCCGAGGACGTGGAGGCCCAGTCGAAACCCCTGGCAGCCCCGGAGTGTGACCAGCTGCCCCCCCATCTGCCGGGGCTCCCCGGGGGGAAAACACATCACCTTCCCCCCCGGAGGGCAGGACCCGCCACACCTGGGGGGGCCCAAAGAGGGGGGGTTTCCCCCGTAGCCCGGCCCCACTATTCCCCCTGAATTTAAAAATGGGGCCCACGGACCCCCCCCCCGGGGAAGAAAAACACCCCCTCCCATGTTCCAGCTCAGTGGCGAGCCCTTTGGGGGCCCCATGTCCCCACACAGTGCCCTATGGGGGTTGGTAAGTGTGTTTGTTCCCCACAGACCCCCTGCAAAATTTCCCTTAAAATTTTTTCATTTTTGGCCCCAAAACTATTCTTAAAAAAAAAGTAAACCATTTTTTGGTTTCACCATTTTTGCAGAGGGTGAACGTGGGGGTTCCTTATGGAGGAGCTTGCCCCATCTCCCCCCCCGTCTGGGGTTTGAAAGGGGTTGGAAAGGGAACAGGGTAAGGGATGGTTGGGGCCCAGTCTGACAAACCCATCAAAAGCAAACGACTGTGAAACTAAAGTTTTGGGGTTTCTCCCAAACAGGTGCCCCTCCCCTTGGGGGGGAATTTCCCCATCCGGGCCCCAATCAGGCTTTTGCCGCCCTTTTTGACCACGGCTCTCTACCCGTGGGCCCTGAGGCCTTGGGGCCGGCTGGCTAAAATTTGCTGGGGGGGCCCTACAGCCACAACATGGTCCCCCCCATGAATGTGATGGATGCTTGTATCCTGGCCAAACGGGGCCCCAAAAAATTTTTTGTCCTATTGGACCATACATTTTTCACACGTTGGCTTGTTGCCTTGCAAAAGGGAAAAATTTTTTGGCCCCCGGGGGCCCCTTTTTCTTATAGTGCCCCAACATTGGGACCATCACAAGTGTGGACGGGCCTACCCCTTTTAAACTAAAATCCCTTTCCCTGTCCCACATTGAGACCTTTCACAAGTGTGGACTGGCAAAGCCCTTTGACTACAATACCTAAATTTGCCCCCACTTTGGGGCCATCACAAGTGTGGATGGCTGGGCCCTTTGACAAACAATCCTTTTACTTCCCACTTTGGGGGGACCATCACAAGTGTGGACTGGCTAGCCCCATCTCCCCTCCCAATACCTATACTGTCCCCAAATTGGGACCATCACAAGTGTGGACTGGCTGGGCCCCATCTGCCTAACTTTCCCGTGTATCTTTGGCAAATGTCTGTGACACTGTATGTTTACAATACAAAGGGCGGGTGTAATTATTTCAACGCTCCTTCATGTGACCTTACAAAAGATTTGGTGCCCAAACCTCACCATGAGAAAATATGTTAGGCACACACAACCCCCTTTTGTGAATGTGCAAAAAAATTTTCCAAATAAAACCCGAGGGTGATCGTCCCCTTGCGAGCATGGCCCATATTGTGTGGTTTGGGGGAAACCTATTATTGGCCACACCCCAAATTCCCCCAAAAAAACCCCCCACAACCCCTTAAATTCCAAATAAATCCCAAAATTTGTGTGCATAAAAATTTTTTTTTCCCCCCTGGATCAAAAAGGAAAAAACCCAAAAAATAAATTTTGTTTTACGGGCCAAAACAAATTTTCAAATTAAAAGGCCCCAAAAGGGCCAATTAATTTAAAAATTAAAAAATTTTAAAGGAGATTCCCCCCAAAATTTAAAAACAGTCCAGGGCTGCCCAATTCTGTGCTTTGGGGCTACTTTTGTCCAACTTATTCTTCCTCTGCCCGGCTTGACAATGCCGGTTTCCCCCCCTCCTTAAGGGCACCCCCGACCCCCGAGAACGTCTTGTTGAACGACGACGTGTTGGGGGGGGGGGGGGGGGGTTGACTGTGGGGGGGGCCCCGGTCTTCTCAGGGGCCGAGAGGGGGGAAACGGGGGAAAGGGGCCATACATTGTTTTTGAAGGGGGGGAAGGGGGTGGCTTTCCCCTTTTAAAGGGGCCCCCCAATCATCAGGCGGCATCAGGGGCTTGTTAAAGGGGCCTTTTTCAAAGGATTTTTTTTGGAGCGGGTTCCCATCCCTCCAATCTGTCGTCATGTAGGGGCGGTGCGGGGCCAAATGGGGGGGGGCCGGGGAGGGAAAACAGCAACGCGCGTCGGGCCCCAGGGGCCCGGGGCCCGTCTCTGGGGGGGCAGGACTTCGGCCGGGGGGGGGGGGGCGACGGTACAAGGGGGGGGCTGGGCCCTGGGCCCTTTGGACCCACACCCAACTGGGGCCCCGCCCCCTTTGGCCTTGGCCCCAAAATGTCTTTTGGGCTTTGAGCATAAAATCAACGGAAAAGATTTCCTTGGCCAAGGGGGGCCCGCCCTCTTCGGGGGCCTGGGGGTGGAAAAAAAAAACCCCGGGGAAAATTGGTAAAGGCAAATAAACCCCTTTAAAAACTTTCACAAAGGACTCTAGAAAAACCCCAAAAACTCCCCCACTCCAGGGCCCCAAACCAAGAGGGGCCAACAAATGAAAAAAACACAGTAAAGAACCCCCAAAGGGTTAAAAACCCCCAAACACCAGTACTTTCTCTTGTACATAAACTCGACCACCGGGAAAAATAAAGAAAAAATACAAAAATTAGGTTTTTTAGTCACGGGGGCCGGGGAAAAAACCAATATTAGAAACCTGCCCACCAAACCCCTTTGCCCGGGGGGCTGTGCGGCCCAAGGGACACATATTCCCCCCCTTTTTCCCCTTTGGGCCCTCCTTTTTAGGGGAGAAACCCCCAAACCCCACCTCAAAACCAAATTCCCCCAAACGGGGAAACAAAGCCAACACACTTTGTGTGGCAGCACCTTTTTAACTACTTTTGGTACTATGTGGCTTTTTGGAGAAAAAAACCACCTCCCTATTTTGGGAAACCCTTTAAAATAAGTCACCTAAAATCCCAAGATTTTTAAAAAAATTTGCAATATTGGGTTTTCCCGGAGGAAGCAAACAATGTGGGTGCGAAACCTTTTGTGGGATGACTGTCCTGTCCTTTTTTTTTTGGGTCCTAAAACCGGGAAACCCCCCCCTATAAGCATTGGACATTTAGGGGGTAATTTATCCCTTTTGAAATATTTACGGTGGAGAAAACCTTTCCCTTGCAATAAAGGGAAATTTAGGATTTTTTAGTACCATGGGTCTGGCCCAAAAACTGGGGAGTTTTTTTTCAGTCATTTTTTATAAATTAAGGGGATGTGCACTAGTGGTTGCTTAATAATGGGAGGGACTTTAAATAGAAAAACCCCCTAAAACCCCCTTTATCAGGGGGGAAACCCTAATGAAAATTTTGCCTTGAAAAATAAAACAACTTTATTTACCGGTTCACAGTCTGTTTTTTATGGTCTCCCCTCGCTAGTCACTGTCAAAAAACCCCCCCCGTCCTTTTTTTATTTGTATGTTCAAGAACCCCAAATTTGTACCGGGTTTTTTTAAAGGGTTATATGTGTTCATAAATGTATCCCCTTAATTTTGTTTCTTTGTACTTTATATAATTTTTGTAGGAATTTTACTTTTTTTGATTGATAAAATTGAAAAAATTTTTTTTGCAAAAAAAACCCTTTTTGTTCCCCTGATTTTCCCTATTGTTTGTTTGGAGGGGGTTATAAAGATTACCCCATATAAAAGTTGATATTGGACCCTATGTATTTTTTAATTTTGGGAAATTTACGGCTGGAAGAATAAAATTTTAAAACCCCCTTTCCCAAAGTCATGGAAGGAGGGCAAAAATTTGACCCCCCAAAGGGGTTTCCCGCAGCAAGGAGGAAAAATAAAAAAAAAAAAGTTTGGTGGGGAAGGATTTTACAAGCCCACATGTGAAAAAAAAACATTGGGGGGCACCATTTGAAAACAAAATAAACCCCCCTTTCCTGTGGCGCGAGGGGTGACCACCGGGGCCTACATGGGACGCAGCAAGGGGGGCAAGTTGGTGGCCCTTCGATGGGGGCGAGCCTCCCCCAGGATGAAGGTGAAAAAGGGGGTTATTACCATGGGTAGGTGTTTGGAAACCTCCCCCAGCTCCAGCCCCTGAGCGACGGCGCTGGTACAGGGGGGTGACCCGCTTTGAACCCCGACCTCATTTTTTTGGGAACTTAATTTCCCACCATAAGCGGGGGTCCCACCTCTTGCCCCCCTTTTGGCCCCAAACCCGATTTCCCAAGCCACAAGAGACCTGTGGGCCTGGGCCCCCCTCGCTGCCCGATTTTTATATTCCGGAAAGGGGGGGGAGCTGCCCACAAACATTCGTGCCGTGATACTCCGTGAAAAGGGCGGGGTTTCCCAAATTTCCACAGCCCCCTGGAAATCTGCCGGTTTGAAAAAACACCCCCAAAACCCCAAGAGATCCCAACAAAAACATTCCCGCCCCCATTTTTCCAAAATTGCCAAAAAGGGAAAACATGCCTTTAAATTTTAAAGGATAAATCTATCCCAGCTTTTTTTCCCGGGGAGTAAAAACTTTGCATCAGGGGGGCATTTTTCCTCTATCTCACAACGCCAAAAACTCAAAAAAATGTATGCGGGCCAAAATCAAGAAAAGAATTATCGGTGCCCAAACCTACAGATGTTTTCAAACGGGAATTTAAGTCCAAAAAAATGAAACCCTTTTCCAAAAAACCCCCTTTAAAACGGTTTTGGCGAAACATACCGGAAAAAAGGGGGAAAACCATGTGACCAAAAACCATTGGTGCAAAATTTTAGTACCCTGTGCATAAAAATTTTTTAAAGGGTTAAACAAATAGAGAAAGGCGGGGGGGTGGGGTGCCAACACTGCAAATACTAAATGTAATGTGCACCCAGTTTAATCATGTTGGTGTTTCCTTTGGGACGTTAAAGGGAAAATTTTAAAAACACATGTCCCAAAAACACCTGGAATTAGGGCCCAAATTTCTACCCCCCCTTTGAAATGTTGTTTGTAAAGGTCCCACCCAAAAAAAATAACACCTTGCTTTTTTGGCCATTGCAAAAAAGCGAAGTGTAAAATTACATACTTACACTATATAAGAAGGGCACTACCTGGCTATTGGCGACACAGAAAAAGGTAGACATTTTTAAAATTAATCCCTGTTAAAAATTTCCCATGCCGCAAAAAGCAGGGGGCCCTACAAAACATCGCCTAAGCTCCCCAGTCCCAAGAACCAGCTGCGTTAATTACATTTTCATAAAAAACCGCTAAAAGGGGGTTAACCGTCAGAGAAAACAGAATCAAACAGGAACTAGTACCTCAATCACATCGAACTTCGGGACAAGGTGCAGGGGCCATTGCCCGGGTTTTTATAGGTCCGGTTCCCCAATCCCCCACCCCCCACAATTATCCCACATGTGATGGGGCACCGGGGTGGGGAAAATGGACTTCCGCAATTGGTGGAGATCGCTAATCGTGTTTGGGTTTGGGGGGCCCTTTTAAAAAAGCTGCCCAGGGGCCCCCAAAATTAGTTTTGCTGGCCAACCCATTAGGTAAGTTTTTGTGGACACCATGGAAATTTGCGCGGGTGGGGTGCATATGGGGATGTTTTTGGAGACCGCGGCCCACTGCTTGTAGCGGGACTATTAGGGGTTTGTATGGTTGGGGGCGATAAATGTACTGTTTGGTTTTGGAGTAGGGGATTTTTTTCTGGCCCTTGACACTTTTGTTGAGGGTACATTGCTGTGTTTTTTTCCCGACAACATAGAGGAGAATGGGGCATACTTAGACAGAAAATGTTTTAAAATTTAAGTCGACTGGGTCGATTTTTTTCTGCATCCCGGTTTTTGGGCCCTGGAACTGGGCCCAAAGGGAATAGGGTCCCCAAAATTTGGCTTTGAGTTGTGGCGCTCCCGACAAGCACAGATTGTAGTAAAAATGACACCCTTTAAAAAAAAATTTTTTGTTAAACCCTCCGCATTTCAATGCAATGGGGTTTGGGCCATTGGCTTTTCCCAACCTTCCAAAATCGGGGTAAGGTCACATTTGTTAAAATTTGTCCAATTTTTACTGAAATCAATTGACATTAAAGGGCCCGTGGAATTTGGCCCTTCCCGGGGCCGGGTTTTAGCAACATTATTGGTTTACACATGTCCCTTTCTAACCAAACCCAGGTGCAAAATGTGTAATTTGGGGACCTCCCCATTGAAGTTTATGTACAGGAGCCCACTCTCATTCGCCGGGTTTTCCCATTTTTGTTTGGGGTGAAATACTGGGTGTTTGCCCTCCCTTTCCCTTTAGGGTTGTTTTTGGGCCCCCCAAAAACCGCGGACCACCCCTTTGGGTTTTTGGGGTAATGGGAAAAAAGGTGTGGCCCTTTCTTTAAAACCCGCTGAAATTGGGCCCCATTTTGGTCTATGTATTTATTTTTGTGTAAATTTCCCCATCTTTCAGGTGTGATAATTTTTGGGGTGCAGAATATCCATGACCGCCAAAAAGTTTTCGTGGCTCTTGCTTGGTGGAAGAGCAAATGTGGCTTTAGGTCGATATGAAAGGTTTTGGGGGGAGGGGCAACACGGTGGTTGTGGACCCGGGGTTGGCCCTTTGCAGGCGGGAAAAACCCCGGGCCACAAGAGCGTTGCCGGGGGTGGAGCTTTAACAGTCCCGAAAAGATTACCCGGAACAAACTCCGTAAAGTCCGGGGACTGTTTCACCTTTTCCCTTTTTGGGGGGTTGGGCCCAAAGATAGTGGGTTTAGGGCACTATAAGGGGGCCCTCAGTATCAGTTTTCTGAGGCGGGGTTTGGGGAAACACTTTCGGTTCCGGGCTGGGAGGGGCGTCCAAAAGACCTTTACTCCCCAAATACTTTTCAGGTCTTCCCCGCCCCCCGCTGACCCCTGATCCCCTGAAAAGTTTTTGGGGGCCCTTGGGGGAAAATCTGCGCCAGGCCTACATGAAAATGCCCCCTAACCCCCGCAAAAAATGGCTTGGAAGTTGCCCAAAGGGTTTTTAAACCCCCGGAAATTTTCCCCAAATGCGGCGGGGCATTGGATGGTAAGCAAAGTGAGGAAATTAAAAAACCTGCCCCAAATCTGGGTATTTGTATTTCAAAATTTCAAAGGGTATTGTAGTTTTAAAACCTCATTTGGGTTTTAGTGGATGCCACAAATAAGGGGGTTCCCCTTTCGTGGGTGTTGGAATGCCTGGTCGCCCCAAATCAGATGGGGGGGGTGTTTGCCCCCAAGCCCTTTGGGAACACACTAGGGAATGGTTTGGGGTAACCCTTTCCCTCAAAAATAGGGGCCCAAAAAAAGAAAAAAGGGAAAAAAAAATCCCTTCCCCCCAAAATTTGCCCCCCCCTTTTTTTTTTGGCCCCGGGTGAAGCAAATTCCCCCCTTCAGGAGCACCTACTGCGGGCCCTTCCCCAAAAGGGGGCCCTTTACCACGAGAGAAAGCAATTTTTAAAATAAACCCGGGTACCCCGGGCCCGCCGTGTAGTTTAAAATGCCCTTTGGGGTAATGGCGAATAGATTTCCCGGGTTTTTTATTAAAATTTTTACATATGAAAACCCGGGGTTTTATTCGCCCCTAAGGGGGGTTTGGGGGCCTGCTGTTTTGCTTGCACAAAATTCCCCGGGTCGTAGGGATAGAGCCCTCATACACGCCAGGAAAAGGGTTTTTGTAGTAATGCCGACGCTAAACAGGGGACTCCTTCCCGGGTCTTGGGCCCCTGAGATGGCCCGGAAAATTTTGCCCCCTCCAGCCCCCGAGCCAATTGGCCCATCGGAGGAGGCCAGGGGGAGTTGAGACCTTACTGCTCCCCTTCCTTTTGGGTCGGTTTCAGTGGGTGGCAAGGACCTCCATATAAAAGTGGCTGGTTTTTGGGAGTTGCTTTTTTTTTGGTTTTCAATTTTAAGGGGAAAAGCAAAGGGTTTGCTGCACCCCTTTTAATTTGGTTTGACCTTTTTTTAATATCTTTTGTTTTCATTTAAAAGGTGGCAAAGGAGGTTTCAAATTATGTAAAGGGAGTTGGGAAATTTTATTTATTTGTTTGGAAAAAATTTTTTTTCCATGCACGGGTTTTCCCAAATTTTTGTTGATTTTTAAAATTTTAATGTGGACTGATTTTTAAAGTCCACCAACTCTTTGGGAATTTTTTTACAATTTGGTTTTAATTTTCTGGGTTTTAATTTTTTTTTGCAAACCCCCAAGGTTCCCAAGGGGGAACCTTTAAAAAAATATAAAATTAAAAACCCCTTTTTTTGTTGGAATTTCCAAGGGCATCCCTGGGGAGCCCCCGTTCCATTTTTTGGTGGGAGGGGAAAAGGGGATGCATGGTTGGGTGGGGGCCCCCGGGATGGGCATTTGCCACCCTTTGGCTGGGTTTTTTCAACAATATGTGTGGGTTACCCCTGTTTTTCCGGGAAAGTATTTTGGCCAAAATTGTTTTGTGGCCTTTGTGCGTTTAAAGATCCTTTAATTTTGTTGGAGGCATAGGGGTCCCCCGGGACACAGCACATTTAAGCAGGAACCCCCCTTTTTTGGTCCCGGGGATTTTCCCAATTTTCACCTGTCCACCAAAAGAATTTTTCCCCCCGGGTTTTCCTTGGAAGCTGTTTCCACTTTTCCCCCCACATCTGTAAGCGATTTAATTAACACCAAATTCAAGGCCCGTATTTTACAAAAATATTTACCACAAGTTGTAAGATAGAATTTTGAAAAGAAAAACCAAAATTCGTGTGTTTGTAAGCCGCTAATGTGTGCCCACCCAAAAAAAAAACCGCACCTCCCCCGGGGAAACCCCCCCACGCGGCCGTAAAGGTGATTTGTCGGGACAATCAAACCACTTGACTACGACACCATAAAACCCCGGGGCCGCTACTTTTTAAAACCCACGGGATAGGCTCCACCGCCCCCCTAGCCCCCGAAACCCCCCTTACCCAAAAAAATTTCCCCCATTTTCCCCTTCGCCCCAGGCCCGGGAAATACTCTCCCCCCCCTCCCCGCTAATTTTCCCCCCCCTTTCCCCCCCCCTCCCCCCCCCCTCACTAGTACCCGGGCCCCTCTCGGCCCCCTCCCCCCTTTTCCCTCCCCCTGGGCCCCCTCACAAAATCCGTAGTGTTTTGGCCAATGGTTGTGGGTTGGGCGCGGCGTCAAAATTAGGGGGCACGCCTATTTTCTTTTACGTCCTGCCCTTTTTTGCTCCCAAAACACTCTGTGGTGCGGGGTGTAACGGGGGACGCTGGCTTTCAGACGGCTACTTGAGACCCCCCCCGATGTATCTAGCTTTTAGATTTGGCGGTTCGTTTGCGCTCCCTTTTGGGGGGCGTGTAAAGAAAGGGGGCGGGTTCCCGTTGGGTAACCGTTTTGGCCGGCTCGTGCCTTTAAGGACCGTTTGGTATCCTCCTGTTGGGGGCCGTTTTTAAAGGGACCATTAAATCTGGTCTATGGGAGCTGGGGGTCCCATTTTTAAAAATTTTAAAAAGCACCCTCAAGTACCTTAAGTAAAACATAGCCGAGCAGGGGCAAGGGCCCACGCCCCCTCTGGAACACCAATCCTTTACGGGGCAACGTTTTGCAAAAATTTACCCAAAAGCTCTGATGTGGGGTTTTGAGCGCCAGTTTTCTGCGGGTGGGGTCACGAACTCAACACCAGCCCAACTTGAGTTCTGGAATAAGGGGTCTTTTCTTGCAAGGGGAGGGGGGACGGGAAAAAACCCTGCATGCAGCTGTGCCTTATAACTTTTTTAAACCTTTCAAAAAAAAAAGGAAAGGGGCCAATGTGTGAAAACCTCAGGGCAAAAAATTTCTTTGTAAATTTCATGCCACTCACCCAATGGGGGTCGTTTTACCTCCCGCACAAAAACCCTTTGTTGAAAACCCTTGGGGGGGGGGAGCAGGTCTTTTTTTTTTAAAAAAGCAGAGCTCAAAGCTTGCAAAAAAAAATCCTGCTCCCCCACCAATTGGGTTCAACTGGGGTTTTGTGCAAAAGGGGCCCAAAGTTAACCCCCTGTGTACCTTAATACCAGCCGGGGAGGGGGGGGGAGGGGGGTGGGAACTAAGGACCCCCGTCGGGTTTTCAAGGCTCCCGCCCTGCCTAGATACCCGCAGTTTACCTTTTGGAAAAACAGGGGTGCTCCCCCTTTCCAGCACCCAGGCCAAACGGGGCCAAAGAAAATTGTGGAAAAAAGATATTTAAATCCCTTTCCACGATGTTTCTGGTCAATTGAATTTGCTGGGGGAAATCCCGTCTGTGTGAAAACTCACCAGCAAATCACCGACCCAAAGTCGTTTAGGATCATCCCCACTGCGACCCTTGACGCGTGTTGACACCCCCCTTTTGAGCTATCCAATTTTTCTGGGAAAAATGTCCCCCACCCCTTTTCCAAAGATAAGGGTCGTACATAAAAAGTTTGATGCCAAAATTTTTTTGGCTGCTTCGTCTGTGAAATTTAAAATTTGGGAAAAAATTTTCAAATTTACAAAGGTTTTTCGAAAAAATTAAAGTCCAAGTAAACAGGAACCCCAAGATCCCGAGTGAAGTCCTAGGTTCCCCCCGGGGCCAAAAATCCCGGCTCTGCCTCCTTTTCCTGAAGTTCCTGTTTGTACTGGGGGCAAAGGGGCCTCCAAAGGTTTTCCATGGCAGTACCCAAAATTCCCCCTGATGGAAAAGGGGTGCCGGTCTCCCCTTTCTGAGGCATACAAAGGGTTTTCCCCTCGCTGCCCGCTGTGGCCGGTGAAACCAAAAGGCCCCCCGGGGTCGGGCCCACGGGGCCCCTTTTTTATGGGGGAAACCCATATTTAAAGTATAGCCCGCGCCGCTTTTGCAGCTTCTGTTGGGATTAAGGGGGAAGGCTGCCACATGCCATCTAAGCTAAGCAATTTTGGTTTTAGGTACTAAGGAAAATCTGGTAGCCAGGTCGGGGTGCTGCTGCAGGTGCCTTGACTCTGCGCCACCCACTGAGAAAGAAAGTAAGGGGCCATAGCCAGGGCCCCTACAAATTTAAATAGTTTTTAAATTTTTTTTTTAAAAGTTCCTTATCATTAAAAAAAACTTCAAAAGCCCAAAAAGGAGTTTATTTTACATGTTTTGAGATATTTATCCCAATTGGTGGGGGGCCCCCACTTTTGGGGGGGGTGGCCCCGGGCCCCGGAACCCCCCCGGGGTTTTTTTTCCCCCCCTAAACCGGGCCTGGTCTTGAATAGAACAGGTTCTTTAAAAGGGGAAGGCATGGGGCAGTGGCACCCAATGGTCCGGTATCAAAAATTGGGGTACTGCACCCTTTAAAAGAACCCGTGCGGGGCACACCGTCCCCAGTGGGGAAAGCAAGGTTTTTTAGGAGGCTCCCACCCCGGGACTCCCACATTAAAACCTAGGTGGAGTTAGTCCCTAAAAGGGGGAGAAAAAGAGGGGGAAAGGGGGGTAAAAAAAAATGGGGGAATTTTAGTTCGCCTCAAAGGGGCGAAGGAAACCCTGGGACCCTGAGAAAAAGAAAAGGGGAAATTCCAAGAGGGGGCCCCGGGGAGGAGAGAACAGAAAACCAGGGGCTGTTGGGGGAGGTAACCCCCCCCCCCCCTGGTGGGGGGGGGGGTTCCCAAAAAAAAATCCCCCCGGGGGAACCCCCTGGTCCATTTAACGGGGGGGGTGGGTGGCCCTCCAAAGGGTTTTCAGTTCAGGGGGTCCATACACTGACCGGGCTACACCGGGCCCCCCTGCCGGGGCTGTTTACCGGGGGCCCCTGACCCCCCTGTCCGAAAGAAATCATTTACGCCCCCGGGGTAACCCACTGGGGTTTGATTTCCAGTGCGGAGAGAGGAGAGCCGGGGGAAACTGGGGGAAAATCAGAAAGCACCTCAAAAAGGGCCCCCGGGACTAAGCGGGCTGTTCCCAAGACAGGCAGCAGGGCCCCCAGGTCCTGGGAAGAGCAAAAAGGGGAAAGGAATTTCCCCCGGGGGGGCTTCGAGAGACCTTTTGGGAGTCACTGGGGGGACTAAACCAGGGCTACCTTTACCCACGACTGTTTTTCCCCCTGTGAACCCGTACTAAACCCCCCGCAATTTTTTCCAGTTTAAAAAAAAACCCCGTTTAAATTACCCGAGTCTCCGTGTGCTTATTCCGCTGCGCTTTAAAATTGTTTTTTCTCCATCTCAGAAATTCCTCACTACAGGTGCATCCTTGCCCCGGAGGGCCAGTTCCCCCCGGGAAATGAGCTTCCCCTCTCAGCTGCTTTTTACCATCGCCCTCCCGGGGGACTGAAACGGCCCCCGATGCTTTTAAACCCAGAATCTGCAAAGGGGGGCGTCACACCCAAAACAACAGGAAATTTTTTTTTCCTATTTTAATTATTCCCCCTTTTTAAATTGACCACCAGGTCCAAAAGGGCTGGGCAGGACACCAGTAAAAACCCCCAACCCGGGAGTAAGGGGGCCCCGTTTACCCCCAAATCCTTTTTATAACCCCCGGGGTGGTCAACTTCTGGGCGGGCACAAACAGGGTCCAGTGCCCCGGGGCTACCGGGGTTAAATGTGTGCCTTTGAACTGTTTTAGCTTAAAACCGGGTTCCCACCCCTTTTAAACCCGGGGAACCCCCGAATTGGGACCCGGGCCCCCAAAAGGGAAAAAAACAAAGTGCAGGGCCCGGGGGGTGGGCCCCAGCCCCCCTTTCCATGGGGGGGCCTTAAACCAGAGGCCCCGAAACTGGGTTTTTCCCCCCCCTATGGGGTTTCCAATAAAAACCCAAAGGGGGTGGGGCCCAAAGGGGAAAAAGGGCCCAGGGGGGAACCGGGGCCCAAAAATCGATAAAAAGACAGACCCGGGAAAAGAAGGACACCCAAGAAGAGCGTCAATACCCGGGGGGTAATGGTGTGTTGGACAGACCTTTAAAGCGCGGGTTTGAGCAACAGGGCCCGCATTGCCCTTGGATTTTGGGGGTCGGTCCCCTTTCTGACCATGAAAAGGGGAAAGCGGAGTACTGGAGGGAAACCCCCTTTCCCGGGACTTCCCGGGGCAAACCTGGCAGAGACATTTGGAGGGGGTGGTCCCCAACCTTTGGGTGACCCCTGGTGCCCCAGAAACCAATTTTTTCCAATGAAGGACCAAAAAGCCCCGCGGGCCGGCAGCAGTTCCGCACAAAAAAGTAACGGAGGTTTTTTGCGGAAAGCCACCCATACAGAAACCCGGGAGGGAAGGGTCCAGAGGAATGACCCGTGGACCCGCCTTCAGGCCCCCCCCAATGCCCTGCAAAATCCAGGGCTCCCTGAACCTAACCAGAAATTTGGGCGGGGGTTGGGGCAAGGCCCCAGGAAAAGGGGACGATGACTCGCCCGGGTTCCGTGGAGGGGGGATCCCGATTTGGGCCCACCCGGATCCGGCCCCAACGCCACCGGTGGTTGGGGACCCCAGAGGGAGCGTGGTGGAGTGCCCCGGGAGTACTGATGGGGGGCCCCCTACGCGGGCCCCCTGCCCAAAAATTTTGTGCCGGGGACGGAAAAACCCCCGGGAAACGCCCTTTATCCCTGGGATCTCCCCCAGTTTACGCTCCCCAAATCAAGGGGAAGGTGGACCGGCAGCCTTTACAACGCCCCTAAAGGGGCCCTGGGGGACGGGGGGGGGGGGGTGCCTTCAGCCTGAATTAGGGAAAAAGGGGGGGGGGGGGGGGGGGGGGTGCTGTCAGCCGACTTGGGGGGCCACCCGGGGGGGGGGGGTGCTAACAAACCTGACTTGAGAAAGCGGGGGGGGGGGGGGGGGGGGCTGTCAGGGAAACCCCACCCTTACCTCATTTCCCCGGGCCTCCAGCCCTCATGTGCTTCGCCGCGCCGGGCCGGCTCCCCACTCCCAGGCGGGCCCCTTTCGTAGGGGGGGGCCCGGAAAAGTTGACATAAACCCCCAGCCCTGCCACCTGGGGGCCAAACCCGCCCCGTACAACAAAAGCTGTAAAAAGGGGCCCTACTTTAAACCCCTTCCCCGAAAACCCCTCGGGGTCCACAGCAAAAATTTCTAAATTGGGAATCCCGAAACCAAAAAAGAACCTTCTTTTTTCCCTTCAGAAAAATTTTAATTTACATTTCAGTTTATTTTCATTTTACAGGTATGCCGCACCCCTTTGGCTACAACTTTCCCCTGGAGTATTCCAATGAAGGTAGCCCAATTACTAATGAGCAAAATTTGTGAAAAAATTTTGAGTTTGGGGTTACTTGAAAAACCCCCTAGTTTAAAAGTATTTGATTAGAATAATAAAGGGGAAACCCCAATATTTTTCTATTCCTTATCACTAATCGCAATCCCCTTTAAATCAAAGAACCCCCAGTAAGTACACAACACCCCTTTTCCCAAAATTACCTTTTAGGGGCCAGATCCCGGGGTTTCCCCCCACATGGTTTTTTCCCGTTAGGTTTTTTCCCGCCAGTGTATCTTCCCCCTTTAGCGGGGAGCAGGCTCCCACTCACAAAGGCCCTTCCCGGGCCGGGGCCTTAAAGGTCCCGGGAGCAGGGGCCCTAGAAATCAAAAGAAAGGGTACAGTTTTGGAAAGGGAAAATTGGGTCACTTTAAACACTCCCAGAAAATGATTTTCTGTCCAAACCCCCTTTAAAAAAATTCCACTGAAGGGGGAAATCATGCCCCTCTCTTGGAAAAAGTCCCTTTTTCAATTTATAACCTTTTCTGTCAAAAATTTTTTTCTAATATTTAATTTGTGTCTCCCCTGACTTAGTTTCATTTTCCCTTGCTTCTAGTTTTTACCTTGGGGCAAATTTAGAATAAAGCTATTGTTCTACAGTGGGGACAGCCCTTGTAGGGAAAAACTAATTTAAATCCCCCTTCAGCCTTTTTTTTTTGCAACTCCCCTTTTTTCAAATCCTGGCCACCGGGTTTTTCCCTAGGGCACGGTTTGCAGACTGACACCATTCTGGTTTTTTCTTTTCTAAACTTATTCAAATTTTCTGATGTCTTTTTTTTTAAATGTTGGTGGTCCAAACCCAACACAGTATTCCAAATTTTGGGGTTTTACCAAAGAGGAGTAGAGGGTGAAAAATGACCTTTACAAAATCTAGACTGTATGCTTCTCTTAAAAACATCCCAGAGTTTTTTTTGCCTTTTTTTTGCTGCTGCCACACTGTAGACTCATTTTTTTGTCGGGGGTTTTTAGGGATACCCCAAATTCCCTTTTTTACACGTGCTTTTTGATTAGCCCTTTTTTCCCCCCCATTCCCGTAAAAAGTTTTTTTTTTTTTTTTAAAATTTTTTCCCAGATGTAAGAATTGCATTTTTTCCCCGTTACAAACCATTCTGTACAGTCATGGCCAAAAGTTTTTAGAATAAAACAAAAAAATTAATTTTTAAAAAAAAGTCTAAATGCTTCAGTTTTTCTAATGGCAATTTGCAAATTTCCCAAAAAAATTTTCCCCTTTAAAAAGTGATCCAGCTTAACAGCCAATTACTTTAAAAATCAATTATTTGGTTAGAAAATGAAGGGGGGTTTTAACCCCAAAAAAACACTTTCAACATCATTGCAAATTTCCCGCCCTTAAAAAGGGGAGGGGAGCTAAAACGTTTTAGTGATTGTTTCCATTAAAACAGGTTTTGGGGGTTGATGAGGGGGCAGGGCGGCCCCAATTTAGTATGAAAAGTAGGAATGCCCCCACTGGACACCCTTTAAAAAAGGGGGCTGGGTGCTTGGTTTTCATTGTTTTTTTCTTCATTAAATAGGTTTTTTCTCTAAAGAAACACGTGGCCCATCCCTTGGGACTGCCCCAAAAATGGCCCAACCGGGAAAAAAAGGGGGATCCCCAGCTAGGAAAAAATTTCACCTCAGTCAATAACCCATCGCATCATCACAAAAATTCAAGGAGGGGGGAGCTTTTCCCCTTTTTGTCAAAAAGCTCCAAAGGGGACCCAAAAAAAGACCAGGAAGCGCCCGGATTGTATCTAAAACTTTTTTAGCTGCGGGATCGGATTTCCCACCAGCCCGGGCCGAGCTTGCTCAAAAAAAGGGAGCAGGCTGGTGGATTGCTTCTGCACGCAATGGGAGGCGGAGACTTCTGAGCCAAAGGCCCGGGGTTTTAAGGGGGGCAGCAAAAATGCCTTTTTCTCCAAAAAAACAAACAGTGGAACCGACTGAAAAATTCTGCAAAAGGTACAGGGAGTTTGGGCTGCCTTTAGGACGGGGTAAAGGGCCCCTTTCTCTGATGAATCCCCCTTTTTGATTGTTTGGGACATCTGGAAAACAGCTTTATTCCCGGGGGAAAAGGGAAAAGGTGAGTGGGTACCCCAGTCTTGTCTCATGCCAACTGTAAAGCCCCCTGAAAAAAATTCAGTGGGGGTTGCTTTCAGGAAGGGGGAAATTGGGGTCAAATCCCCAGGGGCCCTTTCCTAAAAAAAACAGCCCAAAAGAATAAAGAATGATACCAGAATTCCTCCCCAAAAGCAACGTTCCCCCCAAAACCCTCCAAGAGCAGTTTGGGGCCCAACAATGCCTTTTCCCGCATATGGGGCACCTTGCCTTAAAGCAAAGGTGATAAACTAAATGGCTCAGGGAACAAAAAATTGAGATTTTTTGGGGCCATGGCCGGGAAACTCCCCCCGATTTAATTTTCCCTTTAGGGAAATTGTGTAAATCCTTTAAGGAAAGGGGGGAAAAAAAAAAACCAACACCCCTTCTGGCCCAAAATGCAAGCATTGATTATGCCAGAATGGACTGCTATCAGCAGGGGTTTGGTCCAAAAGTTGATTGAGAGCCAGCCAGGGGGAATTGCGAGGTCCTAAGGAAAAAGGGGCAACACTGCAAATATTGACTTGCTTTTTAACTCATTTTTAAAACGTCAATATTTAAACCTTTTTTGGGACTCATAAATGTTGCAATTATATTTCTGTATGTGATATAAACATCAGACAAACACAAATAAAAACCAAGGGCAGCAGATCATGGAAAATATCATTTTGGTGTCATTCTCAAAACTTTTGGCCAAACTGTAGTTGCTGCCCATTGTTCCAGGTTGTTTAAAATGTTTTTGAATCCTCTCTCTCTTCACTCTTCACTGAAACCTCCTAACTTTGTGTCTCAGCTAATGTAATCAGTTTACCCTGAATTCCTCCATCAAAAATCAGGGGTGGGGAACTCCAGTCCTCGAGGGCCGCAAACAGTGCAGGGTTTTTCAGGATTTCCCTTAGTATTGCAACAGGTGATAACATAATCACTTGCACTGGTGATGATTCCAATCCCTGTGCAATACTAAGGAAATTGTGAAAACCTGAACTGTGTGCGGCCCTCGAGGACTGGAGTTCCCCACCCCTGATCTAAATCATTGATACACATGCTGACTAATACATGGTCCAGGGCAGACCCCTGGAGTTCCCCACTTGAGATATTCTAACCAGTTAAAAATCTACCTAAAGGTTTTCCTTGTCCATTCCATACTTGTTCCGGGGAACAGCCACCCTCTTTTGTGGAGAGCATCATTAAGTGGTGATTTGCATACATTCTATACTTGGTAATTTTTTAAATAAGGATAGTAAGAGATACTTTGTCAAATGCTTTTCTCTACACACATGGCAGCTGTCCTCCACAGATAGACCATGTAACCAATCTCAATAAAAAAACATGAAGGCACTCATGAGTGGAGGTATTTAATAGCCAAACCTGTCCACTATTCATAAACCCAGCTCTGAATGCATTAAGAACACTTGTTGGAAACTACAAGTCCCAGAGTAAACATTCCGGTTTACATCAAGGGGGAACTTCGCCTTGTGATATGCCGACCATCTACAATATAGTCAGGCCTGTCCCCGCCCCTGGATGTTAACCCCTCTAAAAGTGATTAATAGCAATTGCAGCTTTTTAGAACTTGAGAGACAGAGAAAGTTAAACAAGCAGGCGCATTCTGAATAAACTCCGGGGAGTGCTGATGTCAGACCGTGTGACTGATTACGTGTCAGCCTGAGACCTGGAAACAGGGAGAGACGGCGCTGCACGAGACCAGCAAGCACAAACACCTGGTTATGCGGCACATAACCAGGAAGGTAAGCACCAACAATCCACCGACCCCCTTTCCCTCACGACCCCTGATACTGCCCAGGAGCACCCCTCTCTGTTTTTTTTCATGAGAGACAAAAGAAGGCTCCCTCTCTCACCAAAACAGGGTCCTCTTGATTATGGGGACAAGGTTGCCAAAGACAGCAGACAAATAATGAACTCCTAAAACAGGAGTCACCCAAAATTAACAACTTAGGGAGTTATCCGCTATATTTTTTTAAAGAATCAAAATCGCCCCTTACTGGGACGGCTGGACCGGCTTCTCTATGGTGTGACTGTGACTGTATCTTAGGTATATTGATATGATGCTTCTCTTTTTCATTTCAAAAAAATTTTTTTTATTGAAATTTTCAGTCAGGTAAATTGGTTTAATACAGTATGTTTTATTTGAAATAACGAAAGAAAAGAAAAAGAAAATTAGCTCGAATTAAAAATTACTACTGATAAAAGTCAAGAGAGGCGCTATTAGTTTAATTTCATAAGTCCATTCGAATCAATTAGCCTCAAACTTTTAAAAACCTTGGAGGAGTACCAATAAGTAAAATGCTGTAATAAAAAAGTATGTTAGAGAGTAGAAGTTTTAAACGTAGAAAGGCAGAGAAGAGAAAAGAAAGGGGGGGGGGGTGCTTGTGAAATGTCAAGCACAAAGGTTTTTATCTAGAGAGAAGGAAGGTGGCGGGAGGAAAAGGGGTTAGGAGCAGTTTCGCAAATTTGCACCAGTTTTAATTTATGTATTAGATTGGGGCATTCGAATGATGGATTTATTTCTGAACTGCGACCAAGGTTCGCCATTGGGCTTCAAATGCTGTTCGGGTATTCTTTACGTCAGCTATTAGTTTAGCCATAATGTACAGTTGGTTTGTTTTGTCGATGAGTTGTTGGAGGCTAGGAATTTGGGTTGTTCTCCATAAGGTGGGGAGGAGAAGTTTAGCTGCAGCTAATGATATTGTAAATTGTGCAGGCGAACTTTTTAACGTGGAGATCCACCGGAAGATTCAGAAGCACAATTTCTGGTATTAGCTTAATTCTGTGGTTTATTACTTCATGAATCAGATCTTCTGTTGTGTTCCAAAGGTTTCCTAAGCGTTGGGCAAAGCCACCAAAGGTGGAGGTAATCCCCATTGGCATTTCCACATCTCCAACAGTGTGATACATTCGAATGTGGGTTAGAGAGCCATAGACTAGTCTTTTGGGGGGTGTAGTATACCATCGAGTAATAATTTTAAAGGAGTTTTCCTGAGTCTTTACACATTTTGTCGGTCCATATGAGTGAGTGTAAATATGTTGTATTTGTGGTTTAGTAAATTGATATCCCAAATCCTTCTCCCAGTAGGAGATATAAGCTCTCTTTAAGCATATATCTTTACATATTATTTCTTTATAGATCGTGGACAATATTTTGGTGGGTTTGGATATTTTAGCGCATAGAGTCTCAAATATGGTAGGATCGTGTGATATTTCCAGGTGGAATTTCATCTTGGAAAGCATAATCTGTAGTGTTTTTGTGTTGTAGAAAATTTAGTGTCTCCAGTCCTGGTATTTTTTGCATATCTGTCAAAGGGAAGAGGGCTCCCTCCGCAAATATCTGATCTATGGTGATGTTCTTAAGTTGTTGATTTTGCGTGTCCCTAGAGTTATGCAGTTGGTCTGATCTTGCTAGTATATCTGATACTTTTAGAAGGGGTGATGATGGTGGCGTTAAATATTTACACATTTTGGACCATATGCATAGCATTGTTCGAGTAATGGGTTTTTTTTGTGTCGGGTATGCATTCTTTTCAGTGCGGACAAGCAACAAAGATCTAATGGGATGTGTAGAGAGCCTATTTTTCAATATCAACCCATAATTTGTCTTGTGAGTGTCTTATAATGTCAACTGTTCTGGACAGGATCGCCGAATAATAGTATGTTGTGATATCCGGTGCGTCCATTCCTCCCTTTACTATTGGTAGAGTTAGTGTGCATGAGTTAATGCGGTGTCTTGTATTCTTCCACATGTAGTTGAGAGTTAGGGAATTAACTTGTCTCTGGTATGTTGCGAGGACATGTATAGGGAGCATCGAGAATAGATAGTTAAACTTGGGGAGAATCAGACTTTTAAAAATATTTTTACGACCTGTCCACGATAAAAAGGGGTCTCGCCAGGTTTTCATAGTTGTTTTAACTTTATCTAGCAGAGGATAGTAGTTGAGGGACAGTAAGTTTTTATGTGATCTACTTATTTCGATACCTTAGTAGGTAATATAGGTCTTGGGCCATGAGAACTCGTAGAGTGTTTTTAGTTTAGATAGGGTTGGTTAAGGTAGGACTAAATCAAGTGCTTCCGACTTTGAGGTGTTTATTTTGAAGTTGGTGAACATGCTATATTCTTCAAAGATTTGTATTAAAGCCGGGAAGCTTTTTAGGGGGTTAGTCATAAGTACAAGCAAGTCGTCAACAAATGCAGCCATTTTATAATGTCTTCCCTAGAGTTATGCCGGTTATTGTGCTGTTTTGCTGTATCTTGAGTAATAAGGGTTCCAGTGCTATGATGATGGGGATAGGGGGCAGCCCTGTCGAGTACCATTGTGGATACTAAAAGTATCTGTTAGTGAACCGTTTATGTTAATGCGTGCAGTTGGGTTATTATACATTTTTAGGATAGCTTTAGTTAATTTTAAGGGAGTGCCAAATTTAAGTAGAACCTCTTCCAAGTAGGTCCAATCCACCCTGTCAAAGGCCTTTTCCGCATCCGTTCCAAGAAGTACCAGTGGTATTCTCCATTTATTTGTATAGTGTATGAGATGTAGGATCTTTTGTGCATTATCTCTTCCCTCTCTTCCCCCAATGAATCCAGCTTGGCTCAGGGAGATGTGCTCAGGAAGGAGCATAGCCAGCCTCCGAGCAATCAAGCTAGCGAATATTTTCAGATCAACGTTTAGTAGGGAGATTGGCCGGTAGCTACTACACAGCTACTGATCCTTTCCCTCCTTATATATTAGGGATATTTTTGCTTCTAGTGCCTGGGTCTGGAATTGCTCGCCTTTTAGCACTCAGTTATATGTATTCAGCATTGGTGGGAGAAGTACAGAGGGAAACGATTTGTAGTAAGCACCGGGTAATCCATCCTGGCCCGGAGCTTTGTTCAGGGGCATTTCAACAGGGTGGATCAGAGTTCCTCCAAATCAAAAGGTCTATTAAGTTGATGTTGTTGGAGAGGAGTGAAGCCTGGTATGTCTATTTTAGATAAGAATGTTTTAATTTTTTGTCGTCTGACTTCCTCTTTTTGATCGGGTTCTTCTGGGCGTAGATTATATAATTTGCTTGTAAAAATTTAGAAATTCTCTTTCAATTTCTTCATAATTCGTTGTAGGATGTTCCTCCGTTTTTTTTATAGAGTGGATAAATGTGCGTGCCTGGCGTTGCTTAATTCTGGAAATCATTAATTTTGATGCTTTTTCTCCATGCACGTACATTCTTGTGCGCCAGGTGGCGTACCACTTTGCAGTTCTTAGGTTTAAGATTTCTTTCAGTTGTTGTCTTTTACGGGTGAGTTGTAGCAGAGTTTGTGGGGTAATCCAACGTTTATGTTTTTTTTTTCTAAATCATATATTTTGTCATAAAGTGTATTGAGATGTATCTGTTTTTGTTTGTGAATAAATGCCATGATCGATAAAACTCTCCCCTAACTACCGTTTTATGGGCTTCCCAGAGAATCGGCGCAGAGACCTCACCTGTGTCATTATTGGCAAAGTACTGGTGGAGTACTTTAGCTATGCGTTTATTTGTGGTAGGGTCACTTAGCACCAACCCGTCAAGTTGCCAAGATCTGTAGAGAGGGAAGGTTTTTTGTAATGTCATTTCTAGTAAAACAAGAGAGTGGTCTGAAAAAACGTTAGGCATTATTCTTGAATTTTAACTTTAGGTAGTGCACTTTTTGGTACAAATAGTCTGTGATAGTCAAGTCTGTGATATGGTGTATGAGGGTGGGAATAGAAGGTATAGTCATGTTCCGTGGGATGTAAGTATCTCCAAGTATCTATTAATTGAAGGCTTCGGAGTTGGGCTTTTATTTTATTGAGGTCTGTCTGTGAAAATATACTTTTTTTCTTAGTGGTGTCTAATAAGGGTTCAAGTGGGACAGTTAGGTCTCCTCCAATTATAAGGGTGCCTTCCCTAAAGTTGCCTATCTTTCTTACGGTTGCCAAAAGCCACTTTAGATGTTTTTTATTAGGGGCGTAAAGGCAGCAGATTGTAACTAGGTTACCCGCTAAGAGTCCCTTGAAGAAGATATAGCGGCCATTTGTGTCTACAAGTTTTTCTCTAACCTGGAAGGGGACTCCCCTTGCTATTGCAATCGAGACTCCTCTTGATCTGGGTTGTGGGGAGGTAGCATGAAACCAAGTTTCATAGTGTGCTTGGTCAAAGTTGGGTATCTTTGTGTCTATGAAGTGGGTTTCTTGAAGTAAGAGAATGTCTGCTTTATATTTCTTTAGTAGATCTAGAGTATGGCGTCTGGGAATGGGTGAATTTAGGCCAGTGATGTTAAGAGTTGCAAAGGTATATACCTTAGGTTGTGGGTCCATCTTTATGGTGGATATGTCGAGATCTCATTTCCAGCTCCTGTTGAGTCCTTGCTTGCATACTCGCGTCCGGGGGGTGGGATGGGTGTGGGGGATGGCTAAAAGAAGGTAGAGAAAGGAGGGTGTAGAGACAGATAAAGATATAAAACAAGTACATAGTTAAACTTAACATTGTGAGTCACAAAAATCTAAAACGAGAGGTCATCATTTATGTAGACCTATAGAGGATGTTGTTATTTTTTCTTATATATTCCTCAGGAGAATCCTGATACCTGTTACAAGGGTGGTTACAGGGAAATGAAATCGAATGGGAGGGGGGGGAGATAGGGGGGAGAGAGTGGGGAAGATATGAGAGGGTATTGGGGTGGGTGAGAGTGGGGAGGGGGAATAGGTATACAGGTATATATATTTAAAATACTCAAAGTAAACATATATATCTCTTGGACTAAGATATATCTAGGTAAACGGTTTTACCCACATGGGTGTTTTTACAGAAAGTAAAGCAACTATAGAAACATTTCAACATATTTAGAATGTATAACTCTAATACTATAGAGGAGAGATGAACTATCCCTAATTAAGAATTTTACTCTTAGTATTATATCCCCTAGCAGGTGGAGTTCAGTGGAATTCAGTGGAATAGAAGAGGGTCATCCTGTCGCAAGGAGAGAGTTCATGGAGGTTCTCCTCCCTCCTTCAGTGGCGGTGTCTTGGCTAGTCTCTTCTTCAATCGCTGAGCTTTCGGTGTCTCCACTAGATGCCATGGTTGTGGCAACTGAAGAGGGTGAAAAGTGGAGGCCGAGTGGAAAGTTTCTAGATCAGGATATGTCTCCAGAGTGATGTCTAATGTTTTGCATGTGCTCTTTATATCTGCAGATGTTCTTGCAGTTAGTCTCTTCTTTAGCAGTAATATAGATTCCGAAAGGAAATAGCCAGCGATATCGAAATCCTCCTTGTATTAAAATGTCAGTAAGTGGCTTGAGGAGTCGTCTCTTTTTTAGGGTGATGGCCGAGATGTCTTGGTATAGTTGAATATGGAAATTTTCGTACTCAATTTTTTTCAGATTCTCGGGCCCTTCTCAGGATGAGGTCTTTTGTTCTGAAGTCCAAAAAGCGACAGAGAACATCTCGTGGGGGGTCTGAATTGTTTGGTTTTGGGCGGAGGGTTCTATGAACTCTGACCAGTTCAATGTCTTTGGGATCCTCTTTCAGTAACAATTTAGTAAAAATTTCACGAGCTGCTGATGGTAGAGCCTCAAAGGCCACTGACTCTGGGAGACCTTTAATGTGAATGTTGTTTCTTCGCTCATGATTTTACGTGATCCTCCAGAGTAGAGTGTATAGCATGCAGTTGGTTTTCATGAGAATTCAGACATTCAAGTAGATTGTTAGTTTGTTGGGATGTGGTCATTTGAACGCGTTCCACTGTGTCTAGTCTATGACCCTGTTGTGCCATGTCTTGCTTGATTTCCCCCAGTTCTTTATGAATAGGTTCCAGTGCTTTGGCCAGGATCCGTTTTATGAAGGAGCGAGTGACTTTGTTATCCCTCGCTCCATCGCACACGTCTGAGTCACTTTCGGCTTCAGAGTCTGATTCTTCCTCCATGAGCTGTGCTATGCGTTTGGGGGGTTTAGGAAAACCAGCGAGGTCAGCCTGTTTAAAAAATTTATCAACATCGGCTTGAGTGACTGGTTTGGTGGTCTTAGACCCTGTACGGGGGGGGGTTTATGGTAGATTTCCTCATGTTTAATCAAAGGGCTGTATTGGTCTACTGAGAATGATTCTTTCAGGGCTCCTCTAGTCTACATACGGTAATTTCAGGTAGACATTGTTGTGATAGTGAAATAAGATGTAAAAAAAGAAGGTGGTCTCACAGTGAAGAATAAGCTGTAGATATGCTGTGGGATAATAGTCCCCTCTGCTGGTGGCAGAGGGTATATGTTATCAGTCACTGTGACAAATTAGGGTTTTGTAGAGTTGTTAGTGAGATCCTGCTGGTAAGTGTAGAGTTACCAAGTAGTAGATGTTGAAGGAGAGCAGGTCTATCCGCTGTGCCAATATAACACACAAGGGGGTGGTTCAATCTTGGATGCCTTTGTTTTGTGGATTGACTTGATGTTAAATAGTTGGGGTAATAGCAGGAAGGAGTCGATTATAGTAAAGCTGGAGGTGAGTCTTGCAATGGGAGCAGGGAGCACAATAGAACTTATATGGTGTTGTTAGACACTGTAATTAGAGGATTAAATGTACAGTCTCCAGTGTTGAAGTTTGTCTTTATGTCAGATAGTGCTGCTGTACAAGGGGTTACCTGGAGAGGTATGGGTCTTTTCCTCTCTCTCTTGGACTATTTAGGACACTGTCCTTTCTGTACCTCTGATCCTCCTGCAGTGGACAGAGAGATGATGTGACTTGCAGTGTATAGGGGGGGGGAGTTTATTCAATAATTTTGTGGGGTATCAGAGCTCCACTTTCCAATCACCTGGGGGTGGGGGTCAGTTCTTTAGGTCAAAAGCAGTCACTTAGTAAAATAGTCACTCCCCCCTTTTCCCCCTCCAGGCTGTATCAGTTCCTCTTCTCCTTAGGCCCACTCGACCAGGGAGCAAGTTGTACTCCCAGCTCCACAGACCTCGGGGGGCTACGTGAGAGGATTAGTTGGGGGGGGGTATCAGAGCAAGTCTATAAGGGCTGTGTAGTAGGGGCCATCTGTTTCTGTGCCCCCTGTTCTCTACGGCAAGTGCTGTGAACCGGTGCCACGGTGGTCCTCACCTTCGCTCGTCCCTGTACCTTACCTCAGGTAGAAGGTTAGGGATGCTCCGCCGCACTCTTGGTCCAGAGCCTCCTATAGCGCAGGGAGCTGCAGGCGCAGGAAGGTCCCGCACCCAATGACGGCTGGTCCAGCATACACGTGCCTTTGCGGTCTTCCCGTCCTCTCCCGCCAATTCCCGGGGCCGTCAGCACCTTTGTCCCGGATCACAGCGGTAATGCAGGGACAGATGCCCCCAAATCCTTCTTTTGGCCTGTGTCTCTGCAGTGCTCGGAGGCCACAGTGCTGGTCTCGCTTCTGTGTCAGGGAAGGGGGGGATCATGTTGCTTCTCAACTGCTTTTCCAGGTTTGGCTAGGGTCACATTTGCATTTTTTTCCATGCATTTTTCACAATTGTCTTTTGTGAAAAACGCATAGAAAAATGCATCCATAGGCCTCCATGCAAAAAACGCATGCCCCAATGCCAAAAACGCATGTCTAAAGTGCCATGCGTTTTTTGGATGCATTTTTGGATGCATTTTTGGATGCATTTTTGGCTCAGCACCAAAAAATGCATCCTGATGCATTCTTTGGTGCTTTTTCAAAAACGCATGGGTTTTTTTAACATGGGGCCTCATGCTTTTTTGCATGCTTTTTTGCATGCATTTTTTAAGGCTGCTCCACACCTAACAGCAAAAACGCAGGCCAAAAACGCAGGCTGCCAAAAGCAACCTTAAAAAACGCATGCAAGTGTGACCCTAGCCTTAGCTAGAGCCCTAGACATCGCAGGAGAAGCTGCAAGCATATATGTCACTGTGGACAGTGGGGATTGGGCATAGAAATCACTGGACAGCTGGATTTAAAAGGGCAGGCAGTCGGCAAAACGCGTCTGCAAGCCTGAGCACTGCAGTCCCCAGGAATCAGCCCGGGGGTCACAGAAAAGGTCAGGGGGCCTGAGGTCAGGGACAGTTTTAGACCAAGTGGGGCCCTGGGCGAGATTGAGAGTGGGGCCCCAAACTATGAAATAAAAATAGTACCCATACAGTGTTAAATCAACCCAATTAAAACAAATCTAAACCATGTGAATATACACTATATGTTTTCTATTATATAATCGCGAATCGAAAATCCGCCCCTCTCGGCGCAACTTCCGGCGTGGTCATGTGGATACGCGCGAAGCAATGGCCGCGAAGCGGCCATTGCGAGCCGTTAGAAGTCGACTCGCAATGCCCGCGCAGCATGCCGCACACCCCTCCTCCATTGCCCGCACACTCCTCCTCCATATGCCCGCACACCCCCTCCTCCATTATGCCGCCACACCCTCTCCATATGCCCGCACACCCTCCTCCATATGCCCGCACACCCTCCTCCATATGCCCGCACACCCTCCTCCATATGCCCGCACACCCCTCCTCCATATGCCCGCACACCCTCCTCCATATGCCCGCACCACCCCTCCCATATGCCCGCACACCCCCCTCCATATGCCCGCCACACCCCCTCCTCTATGCCCGCACACCCCTCCCCTCCATATGCCGCACACCCCTCCTCCATATGCCCGCACACCCCCTCCTCCATATGCCCGCACACCTCCTCCTCCATATGCCCGCACACCCCTCCTCCATATGCCCGCACACCCCTCCTCCTTATGCCCGCACACCTCCTCCTCCATATGCCCGCACACCTCCTCACATATGCCCGCACACCCCTCCTCCATATGCCCGCACACCCCTCCTCCATATTTGCCCGCACACCCCCTCCTATATGCCCGCACACCCCTCCTCCATATGCCCGCACACCCCTCCTCCATATGCCCGCACACCCCTCCTCATATGCCCGCACACCTCCTCCTCCATATGCCCGCACACCCCCTCCTCCATATGCCCGCACACCTCCTCCTCTCATATGCCCGCACACCCCTCCTCCATATGCCCGCACACCCCCTCCTCCATATGCCCGACACCTCCTCCTCCATATGCCCGCACACTCCTCCTCCATATGCCCGCACACCCCCTCCTCCATATGCCCGCACACCCCTCCTCCATATGCCCGCACACCCCTCCTCCATATGTCCGCACACCCCTCCTCCATATGCCGCACACCCCTCCTCCATATGTCCGCACACCCCCTCCTCTCCATTATGTCCGCACACCCCCTCCTCCATATGTCCGCAACCCCTCCTCCATATGTCCCGCACACCCCCCTCCATCATGTCCGCACACCCCCTCCTCCATATGTCCGCACACCCCCTCCTCCATATGTCCGCCACCACCCTCCTCCATATGTGCCGCACACCCCCTCCTCCATATGCCGCACACCCCCTCCTTCCGCCACCCTCTCCATATGCCCGCACACCCCCCCTCCATATGCCGCACACCCCTCCTCCATATTCCCGCCCCCTCCACCCACCCCCTCCATATGTCCGCACACCCCTCCTCCATTGTCCGCACACCCCTCCTCTATATGTCCGCACACCCCCTCCTCCATATGCCCGCCACCTCCTCCCTCCATATGCCCGCACACCCCCTCCTCCATATGCCCGCACACCCCCTCCTCCATATGCCGCACACCCCCTCCTCCATATGTCCGCACACCCCCCTCCATATGTCCGCACACCCCCTCCTCCATATGCCCGCACCCCCTCCTCATATGTCCGCACACCCCCCTCCTCCATATGCCGCACACCCCCTCCTCCTATGTCCGCACACCCCCTCCTCCATATGCCGCACACCCCTCCTCCATATGCCCGCACACCCCTCCTCCATATGCCCGCACACCCCCCTCCTCCATATGCCCGCACACCCCTCCTCCATATGCCGCACACCCCCTCCATATGCCGCACACCCTCCTCTTATGTCCGCACACCCCTCCTCCATATGCCCGCACACCCCTCCTCCATATGCCGCCACACCCCCTCCTCCATATGCCGCACACCCCCTCCTCCATATGTCCGCACACCCCCTCCTCCATATGCCGCACACCCCCTCCTCCCATATATGCCCGCACACCCCTCCTCCATATGCCCGCACACCCCCTCCTCCATATGCCCGCACACCCCCCTCCCATTATGCCGCACACCCCCTCCTCCATATGTCCGCACACCCCTCCTCCTCATATGTCCGCACACCCCCCTCCCCATATGTCCGCACACCCCCTCCTCCATATGTCCGCACACCCCCTCCTCCATATGTCCGCACACCCCTCTCCTCCATATGTCCGCACACCCCCCTCCATATGCCCGCACACCCCCTCCTCCATATGTCCGCACACCCCCTCCTCCATATGCCGCACACCCCCCTCCATATGTCCGCACACCCCCTCCTCCATATGTCCGCACACCCCCTCCTCTCATATGTCCGCACACCCCCTCCTCCATATGCCCGCACACCCCTCCTCCATATGCCGCACACCCCCTCCTCCATATGCCGCCACACCCCCTCCCTCCACTATGTCCGCACACCCCCCTCCTCCATATGCCCGCACACCCCCTCCTCCATATGCCCGCACACCTCCCTCCTCCTCCATATGCCCGCACACCCCCTCCTCCATATGCCCGCACACCCCCTCCTCTATGCCGCACCCCCTCCTCCATATGCCCGCACACCCCCTCCTCCATATGTCCGCACACCCCTCCTCATATGCCGCACACCCCTCCTCCATATGTCCGCACACCCCCTCCTCCATATGCCGCACACCCCCTCCTCCATATGTCCGCACACCCCCTCCTCCATATGTCCCAGCACACCCCCTCCTCCATATGTCCGCACACCCCCTCCCTCCATATGTCCGCACACCCCCTCCTCCATATGTCCGCACACCCCCTCCTCATATGTCCGCACACCCCCTCCTCCATATGTCCGCACACCCCCTCCTCCATATGTCCGCACACCCCCCCTCCATATGTCCGCACACCCCCCCCTCCATATGTCCGCACACCCCCCCTCCATATGTCCATATGTCCGCACACCCCCCCTCCATATGTCGCACACCCCCCCTCCATATGTCCGCACACCCCCTCCATATTCCACCCCCCCTCCATATGTCCGCACACCCCCTCCTCCATGTGTCCGCACACCCCCTCCTCTATATGTCCGCACACCCCCTCCTCCATATGCCGCACACCTCCCCTCCATATGCCGCACACCCCCTCCATATGCCGCACACCCCCCCCATATGTCCGCACACCCCCTCCTCCATGTGTCCGCACACCCCCTCCTCTATATGTCCGCACACCCCTCCTCCATATGCCCGCACACCCCCTCCTCCATATGCCGCACACCCCCTCCTCCATATGCCGCACACCCCTCCTCCATATGTCCGCACACCCCCTCCATATGCCCGTCACACCCCTCCCATATGCCCGCACACCCCCTCCTCCATATGCCCGCACACCCCCTCCTCCATATGCCCGCACACCCCTCCTCCATATGCCGCACACCCCACTCCTCCATTATGTCCGCCCCCCTCCTCCATTGTCCGCACACCCCTCCTCCATATGTCCGCACACCCCTCTCTCCATATGTCCGCACACCCCTCCTCCTATGTCCGCACACCCCCTCCTCCATATGTCCGCAACCCCCTCCTCCTATGTCCGCACACCCCCCTCCATATGTCGCAACACCCCCCTCCTCCATATGTCGCACACCCCCCCTCCATATGTCCGCCACACCCCTCCATGTCCGCACACCCCCCCCCATATGTCCACACCCCCCCCTCCTAGTCCGACACCCCCCTCCATATGTCCGCACACCCCCCGCCACCCCTTATGTCCGCACACCCCCCCTCATATGTCCGCACACCCCCCCTCCATATGTCCGCACATCCCCCCTCCCCGACGCCGTAGATCACTTACCTGTCTTCATGACATCTGCTTCTCAGGTCCACGTCCACTCCTCCCTCCGGCCCAGGCATCCTGTTCCTTCAGCCCGGCTAACGACTCTTCCATCCGGCGCTCATCTCTCTTCCTCCACCGAGCTCCGGGTTACATAGCGGATAATCCTGGACGCTGATTGGTCGTTTTTTCCCATAGAGAAACATGGCCATGTTTCTCTATGGGAAGACGCGACCAATCAGCGTCCACGATTATCCGCCATGTATCTCTATGAGGCCTTTGAGCGGACCTGAATGGAGACTGTTTGTAAAGACAGTTTCCATTCAGGTCCGCTCCAACCCCTCATAGAGATACATGGCGGATAATCTGGACGCTGATTGGTCGCGTCTTCCCATAGAGAAACATGGCCATGTTTCTCTATGGGAAGAAGCGACCAATCAGCGTCCAGCATCATCCGCTATGTAACTCTATGAGCCCTTTGAGCGGACCTGAAGGAGAACTGTGTCTGCTCATTTAAAATAACAAATAATAAATAAATTTAATAATAATTAAAATAATAAAAAAAATAAATAAATAATAAATAATAAAATAATAATAATATAAAATATTATATTAATAATAATAAAAATTATCTATATAATATAATGCTATTATGTAATAATAATGTTATTAATGCTAATAATTATCCCTATTAATGCTAATAATAATGCTATTAATGCTAATAATTATTCTATTAATGCAAATAATATTGCTATTAATGCTATTATAATGCTATTAATGCTAATTAATTAATGCTATTATGCAAATAATATTGCTATTAATGCTAATAATTATGCTATTAATGCTATATATATGCTATTATGCTAATAATTATGCTATTAATGCTAATATATTATGCTATTAATGCTAATAATTATGCTATTAATGTAATATAATGCTATTAATGCAAATAATTTGCTATTAATGCTATTATTAATGCTATTAATGCTAATAATTATGCTATTAATGCTATAATAATGCTATTAATGCAAATAATATTGCTATTAATGTATTATTAATGCTATTAATGCTAAAAATTATGCTATTAATGCTATATTTATGCTATTAATGCTATAATAATGCTATTAATGCATATAATTTGCTATTAATGCTATTATTAATGCTATTAATGCTAATATTATGCTATTAATGGTAATAATTAATGCTATTAATGCAAATAATTATTGCTATTAATGCTAATTAATTAATGCTATTAATGCTAATAATAATGCTATTATGCTAATAATAATGCTATTAATGTATATTATGCTATTAATGCTAATATAATGCTATTAATGCTATTAATTATGCTATTAATGCTAATAATTATGCTATTAATGCTAATAATTATGCTATTAATGCTAATAATTGCTATTAATGTAATAATAATGCTATTAATGCTATTATTATGCTATTAATGCTAATAATTATGCTATTAATGCTAATATTTATGCTATTAATGCTATATTAGCTATTAATGATAATAATTATTAATGCAATAATATTGCTATTAATTCTATTATTATTGCTATTAATGCTAATAATTATGCTATTAATGCTAATAATTATGCTATTAATGGTAATAATTATGCTATTAATGGTAATAATAATGCTATTAATGCAAATATATTGCTATTAATGCTATTATTAATGCTATTAATGGTAATAATATGCTATTAATGCAATAATATGCTATTAATGCTATTATAATGCATTAATGCTAATAATTATGCTATTAATGCTAATATTTATGCTATAATGGTAATAATAATGCTATTAATGCAATAATATTGCTATTAATGCTATTATTAATGCTATTAATGCTAATAATTATGCTATTAATGCTATTATAATGCTATTAATGCTAATAATTATGCTATTAATGCTAATATTATGCTATAATGCTAATAATTATGCTATTAATGGTAATAATAATGCTATTAATGCAATAATATTGCTATTAATTTATTATTAATGCTATTAATGCTAATAATTATGCTATTAATGCTAATATTATGCTATTAATGGTAACAATAATGCTATTAATGCAAATAATTTGCTATTAATGCTATTATTAATGCTATTAATGCTAATATTATGCTATTAATGCTAATAATTATGCTATTAAGGGTAATATTAATGCTATTAATGCAAATAATATTGCTATAATCTATTTTAATGCTATTAATGCTAAAATTATGCTATTAATGCTAATAATTATGCTATTAATGGTAATAATAATGCGGTAATAATAATGCTATTAATGCAAATAATATTGCTATAATGCTATTATTAATGCTATTAATGCTAATATTATGCTATTAATGCTAATATTTATGCTATTAATGCTAATAATTATGCTATTAATGGTAATATAATGTATTAATGCAAATAATATGCTATTAATGCTATTATTAATGCTATTAATGCTATAATTATGCTATTAATGCTAATATTTGCTATTATGTAATAATGCTATTAATGCAAATAATGTTGCTATTAATGCTATTAATGCTAATAATTATGCTATTAATGCTAATAATTATGCTATTAATGGTAATATTAATGCTATTAATGCAAATAATATTGCTATTAATGCTATATTAATGCTATTAATGCTAATAATTATGCTATTAATGCTAATAATTATGCTATTAAGGGTAATAATAATGCTATTAATGCAATAATATTGCTATTAATGCTATTATTAATGCTATTAATGCTAATAATTATGCTATTAATGCTAATATTTATGCTATTAATGCTAATAATTATGCTATTAATGGTAATATAATGCTATTAATGCAATAATATTGCTCTTAATGCTATTATTAATGCTATTAATGCTAATAATTATGCTATTAATGCTATAATTATGCTATTAATGGTAATAATAATGCTATTAATGCAAATAATATTGCTATTAATGCTATATTAATGCTATTATGCTAATAATATGCTATTAATGCTATATTAATGCTAATTATGCTAATAATAATATATAACGCTATTTATAATGCTATAAGCTAATAACATGTTATTTCTATCAAAATGCTATTAATGCTATAATATTGCTATTAATGCTCTTTATGTAATAGTAATGCTATTAATGCAATTATTTATGCTATTAATTATATATTATGCTATTAATGCTATTATATGCTATTAATGCATTAATAATGTTATTCATGCTATTAATAATACTATTAATGCTATTATGCTAATATTAATGCTATTAATTGTATTATTAATGCTATTAATGCTATTAATAATGCTATTAATGCTAATATAATGTATTAATGCTATAATTATGCTATTAATGCTAATATTAATGCTATAATGTAATAATAATCTATTAACGCTATTAATAATGCATTTAAGGCTAATAATCATGCTATTTATGCTATTCAAAATGCTATTAATGCTAATAATATTGCTATTAATGCTCTTTATGTAATAGTAATGCTATTAATGTTTAGTTATGCTATTAATTATTATTTATGCTATTAATGCTATTAATAATGCTATTAATGCTATTAATGCTATAATAAGTTATTCATGCTATATAATACTATAATGCTTAATGCTAAAATTAATGCTATAAATTTGTATTATTAACGTATAATGCTAATAATATGTATAATGCTAATAATTAGCTATATGCTAATATTAATGCTAAAATTAATAATAATCATTTAACTATTAATAATGCTATAGCTAATATCATGCTATTTATTATTCAAAATTCTATTAATGCTAATAATATTGCTATTAATGCTCTTTATGCTAATACTCATGCTATAATGCGATTATTTATGCTATTAATTCTATTATTTAGGCTATTAATGCTATTAATAATGGTATTAATGTTATTAATAATGCTATTAATGCTATTCATGCTAATATTAATGCTATTAATTCTAATAATCATGCTATTAATCCTATTAATAATGCTATTAATGCTATTTTTAATTCTATTAATGCTATTAATAATTTTATTAATGCTAATAATGCTATTACTCCTCATAATAATGCTATTAACGCTATTATTAATGCTATTTATGGTAATAATGCTATTAATACTAATAACAATACTATTATTAGTACTATTATTGCTGTTAATAATGCTATTAATGCTAATAATAATGCTGTTAATGCTAATAATTATGCTATTAATGGTAATAATAATGCTATTAATGCAAATAATATTGCCACGTTCTAGAATCCCGATGCATTTGCATCGGGCTCACAGCTAGTATTAAATAACTAGAAACAGTGAAGTGCAACTTTTTTTGCATGCAAAGCATTTTTTGTCACATACAGTACACGCCAATGCTCTCTGGCAAGATCTTTGAAAAGTAAACGTGATAGTTGTTCACTAGAAACAATCACATGTGTACCATCTTTTGCTGTACAACCTGTAACCCAAGAAATCATGAATGAAAATCATTAAAGTGCTGGTAAAAACCCGTAAAATCTTGAAAGGTATAAGTACAATCACAATGCTCGTCTCACAACTTGTTAAAAAAAAAACGGTAGAAAAAATTAAATAACTTACAGTACATGCTCTAAAGGAGTATTCCACCTTTTACAATAATTGTATAACAAGAAAACACCAAATGGAACTCCAGTAGCCGGCATATAAAATATGCTGCATGTAATGTTAAAAAAAAATTATATATGTATATATATACCGTATATACTCGTGTATAAGCTGAGTTTTTCAGCCCAAAAATTGGACTGAAAAGTTCCCCCCTCGGCTTATACACGAGTCAATACGGTCCCCAAATGCTGGCACTCGCCCCCCCTGTGTGGTAAGGGCCCCCCGCTGCTTAACTTACCATCTCCGGTCTTCTGCACCGCCGGACTTCTCTGCTCCGTAGGGGGATCTATTATATAATTGCCGTAGCGACTTCCGTCGCACACGGCGCCACTTCCGTGGCTTTGTTCGTGGCTTTGTTCGTGGCTTTGTTCGCCCACGTGACTCACTCGCAATGGCGGCTAGGCGGCCATTGCGAGCCGTTGCAGGCGCGCGAGCAATGGCCGCTTCGCGGCCATTGCCCTCCTAAACCCCGCCTACCCCGCCAGAGCTCCCCCGCAACAAGCCCGACCTCCGGCGGTGGTCCCCGCCAGGAGGCCGAGCTTCTGCGGTGCCCCCCGTAACAAGCCGGAGCTCCGACGGTGGTCCTCGGCAGGAGCAGTGCCGCCGAGCGCCGTGTCCGAAAATAGAACCAAGGGCCCGGCCATACATTCCTCTAAACACTGCTATGTATCTCAATGAGAAGTGAGGCGCTATGCTGATTGGTCGGCGCAGCACACAGCGACCAATCAGCATAGCGCCTCACTTAAGCGGAAAACTTGAAACTCAAAGATCTCCATTATATCTCTATGGGAAGTGAGGCGCGATTCTCATTGGTCGCCGCCAGCACACAGCGACCAATGAGAATCGCCCTCACTTCCCATAGAGATATAATGGACGACTTTGAGTTCACATTTACCGCTGAAAGTGAGGCGCTATTCTCATTGGTCGGCGCCAGCACACAGCGACCAATGAGAATAGCGCCTCACTTCTCATAGAGATATAATGGACGACTTTGAGTTTCAATTAACCGCTGAAAGTGAGGCGCTATTCTCATTGGTCGCCGCCAGCACACAGCGACCAATGAGAATCGCGCCTCACTTCCATTGAAATATAATGGAGACTCCGCTCCGGCGACGACCGACGAGAGCCGAGCGCCGTGGCCGAAAGAGAACCAAGGGCCCGCCATGCATAGCTCTAAAGATCGCTATGTATCTCAATGGGAACTGAGGCGCTATTCTCATTGGTCGCTGTGTGCTTGCACCGACCAATCAGAATAGCGCCTCACTATCTATCTATCTATCTATCTATCTATCTATCTATCTATCATCTCTCTATCTATCTATCTATCTTTATATCTACTATCTATCTATTATCTATATTATATATCTATATTTATATCTATCTATCTATCTATCTCTCTATCTATCTATATCTATCTATATTATATCTATCTATCTATCTATCTCTCTATCTATCTATCTATCTTTATATCTATCTATCTATCTATCTATCTATCTATCTATCTATCTATCTATCTATATCTATCTATATTTATATCTATCTATCTATCTATCTATCTATCTTATATCTTCTATCTATCTATCTATCTATCTATCTATCTATCTATCTATATCTATCTATATTTTATATCTATCTATCTATCTATCTACTATTTTATTATCTATCTATCTAAGTAGAAAAAATTCCTTGCAGCACACAGCTATTACCAATGTTATATAATGCTATAAGCCATGTGGTTGAGAAAAAAGTTTAAAAACTTACGTTTTTCTGAAAAAACTCAAAATCTTATCTTTTAATTCTGAAGTTCTTAGTACAAACATTGGCCAAGGTCTGTTTGCTCGTCGACTGCGACAAAGTGACTTCAGGCACGACGAGTCCTATGCTGACACCCAAGTCCTCCTTTTCCGCTCCCCCACTTCTCAGTGGGCAGACTCCATCTATACCCTCCATCACCTGTCGGCGATGAGGGTGCAATTGCAGCAGAGTATCTGCAACTCTATAGAATATAGGGGCTTCCTGGTGCAGGAGGGCTTTGTGATGGTAGGAGCTAGGACTACTGTTTTGTAGATGAGCCTTGAATGACAGCGCCTTTCTTCTGGATCTCGAGGTGTAGCGGGAGTCTCCCCAGCTCTGCTCGCAGGCGCTGTTTGATGTGCTCCGATGGACTTGGAGAAGATGCTTGCAGAACTCTAGGTGGAATATTTCAGTCGGCCCAGCGTCCCACTTTGACCAGTTTGGGTAGGAGACTGGACCCCAGACCTCACTGCCGTAAAGAAGGATTGGGGCAATGATGGTGTCAAAGACTTTTAGCCAGACTGTTACTGGTGCCTTGAGATGATACAGACGTCTTCTTAGGGCATAGAAGGCTTTGGATGCCTTGTCTTTCAGTAACTCTATGGCTTGCTTGAAGCTCTCTGATTGGCTGAGTTCTAGGCACAGGTAGGTGTACTTGTTGGTTTCTGTAAGTGGGCAGTTGTCTATCGTGAAGGGAGGATGGCCAGCAGGTTTCTGCTTTCTTTTCTGGAACACCATGGTATTAGTTTTCTTCTGGTTGATTGGCATTGCCCATGTGCTGCTGAAGGTCTCTAGGATTTTCAGATGATCTTGGAGGCCTTTTGCGGTTGGGGATAACAGCACGAGGTCATCGGCATACAGCAGAAATTTCACCTGGGTGTCATGGAGAGTGAGTCCTGGTGCTGAGGAGGACTCCAGGGCCACCGCCAGCTCATTGATGTAGATGTTAAAGAGCGTTGGACTGAGGCTGCAGCCCTGTCTCACTCCTCAGCTTTGTTGGAAATAGGCTGTCCTCCTTCCATTGACCCTCACGCTGCAGCTGTTCTCAGTGTAGGAGCTTCGGATGACATCATATGTTTTGCCTCCTATTCCGCTCCCCAGCAGTTTTAGGAATAATCCTGGGTGCCACACTGAGTCAAAGGCCTTTTTGAAGTCCACGAAACAAGCGTATATCTTCCCATTCTTTGTATTGTGGACGTGGCTCTTGATTAGGCTGTGCAGAGTATAGATGTGGTCAGTGGTGCGGTGGTTCGGCATGAACCCTGCTTGGCTCTTGCTGAGGACGTTGTGCTCGGTGAGGAAGGTGAGGATCCTCTTGTTCAGAATGCTGTTGACGAGTTTGCCCAGGTTGCTGCTGACACATATCCCCCGGTAATTTGCTGGATCGTACTTGTCCCCGTTTTTGTGTATTGGGGTTATGAGGCCTTGGTTCCAGATTTTGGGGAAGTAGCCAGCCTGCAGTACGATATTAAATAGTTTTGTTATCGCAGCCAGGATGTCTGGCGGGCTGTATTTTAGCATTTCTGGGAGGATCCCGTCTGGACCGCTGACTTTTTTACCTCTTATCTGTGTGATCTTTTCTGCTATTTCTGGCAGTGTGATTGGTGCATCCAGAGAATTTTGGAAATCTTTGATCTGTTCCTCCATATCTTTCGGTTTTCTCACAAGCTCTTTTTGTGCCAGGCTCAGGTCTTCACTTGGGATGTCTTTGTAAAGGTCCTTGAAGTACTGAAGCCAGATGTGGCCGCTCTGGATGTGGAGGCTGTTGCTTTTCTGGTTAGATCCCAGTTGATTCCACAGATCCCAGAATTTGTTGTCTTCCAGGGCGTCTTGGAGTTGGAGGAGTTTGGTGAAGATGTGGTTTTGCTTTTTCTTCCTGAGGATGGCTTTGTAATGTCGTTGTATGGTGTGGTAGGCTTCTCTCACAGTGGGGTTGTTTGGGTCTCTGTGTTTTTCATTTGAGGCCATTCTTAGGGCCTTCCATATGGTCTTACATTCTTTATCAAACCAGTTGTTGGGATTTGGTTTACTCGGCCTCTTGTTGATGCTTTTTTTCAGGTCAGACATTTCCGCCATGGCATAGAGAATGTTGTTGAGGTCCCTTACCGCCAGTTCTGCTCCTTCTGGGTTAGGCTCATACACGTTAGTATGGAAGTGTTGGAGCTTCTCCTTAATCTCTGGTCTATTAATGGCATCTTTATATTTTGGGGCCGACATCTTGGACCATTTGAAGGATGGCGGAAAGTTAAAGAGACCAGTCTTTTGCTCGGTTTGTGAGGATGATTTGCTTGTGGATTTGATGTATAGGAGCTGTTGGTTGTGGTCTGACAGGTGTGTTTGTGGAGTGACTATGAGGGCACCAATATTTGTAGGGTCCATATCTGTGATGGCATAGTCTATCACACTGCTGCCCACATGGGAGTTTAGGGTGTGTATTCCCAGTGAGTCTCCCTTGGTGCGTCCATTGAGGATACGAAGTCCCAGGCTTCGGCATAGGTTCAGCAGTGTTCTGTCAGCAGTGCAGCAGAGTTGAGTTTGTGCTTTAGATCAGGGGCTGAGGACGGAGAAATGCTGCTGGGTACAAGAAACTGAAAGTGAAACCTGCTCAGCTCAAGGGCTGCTACGTAGCAGGCAGTGCTTTGTCTGCTCGTCCTCCTGCTAGATTTACTACTGTGGGGTCTCTTATAACAGCAGCTCTATGTTGTAGCAGAGCTGACAAAGCTCTGTAATGCAGGGAGGTGGCCCTGGAGGCGGCACACAGAGAGCAGAGAGGGATGACAGACACCATAGAGGAAGGAGATAGACACTTGAAAACCCACCTCCCGGTCTTGGATCTGGTTTGAAACAGATTTTATATGTCTTTATTTCAGTGAATCAAGGGAGCATAAATGCTATAGACACCTTCTGAGACTGCAGCCTTAGTGCTGCAGAAGGTGGCTATGTTATTTTTAGAAGCCTGGAGGGTGTGACAGGTTCGCTTTAAGCAGTGTGAAGTCCCTCTCCAGCTGAGACAGACATTCTCTAAGGGTCTCCAGTGAGGGGAGTGCATTATCAGGGCTTTGGGCTGCAGGGTGGTCCCTGGTGGTCCTCTTTGTAGTACGTGTGGGCCCATTACTCTTCCTATGTGCTGGCTTTGCTACTTTATATGTTTGGGCCTTGACTTTAATATGAGGGAAATTTGCCTCAAATGCCTGAAGGTTCTCCTCATTGCCCTGTATGACTATTGTGCCTGAGTGGTATAAGTTAACTGTGAGTGAGACATCCTCATCTTGTGGGTTGATTACTCTGATTTGTCGACCCTTGCTGATGCCACCTTTTAGAATGTTTTTATAGTATTTGCACACGGCTGTGTGCCAGGCATCCGGCTGATCAGTATAGAAGATGTCATTTGTCTTTCTGTTTCTTTCTCAGTAAAATCTGCAAACAGAGTTTCTGGTTCCTCTGTGATATATGATTCTTTTATTGCCCTTTTGGCTTTAATGTTGCTGATGTTGCTAGGATACGTTATCTTCCTGATCTGTGAACTCTGTGAGGTGCTGCCATCTGCTGTCTCTGCATTGCTGATTTCTACAGGGGGATCAGTTATAATACTGGAATTCTCATTCTCCAAAATGTTATTCATTTCCATATTGCTTATTTGATATTGTGCTTATTCTCTGGAGAGATTCTATAGGGTTTGTTCTATAGGGGTTGGAGATGCAGAGAGATGGTCTTACCTCTTGCTGTTCAGCTCTGGGGTTGGTCAGCTTTGGTAGTCTCTGTTGCTTGAAGCCTGTGCTGTGGGGGAGATCTTCCTTATCATCTGAATTCCTCTTTTATCCTGGTTTTTATTTTTCTTTCTTGGCTGGATCTTAGTCCTGCTCGCTTTTGCCTTCCATGGAGCCGGTATATTCCAAGTTCTGCCTTACAGGTTGCCCATTACAAGGTATAAATTGCTTAGATTTTAGGAGCCCATGTCACATGCAGCTTTCTTCTAGGAATGGTGGGCGGCCTCCTCTCTCTCTCTCTCTCCTTCTCCCTCTCCCTCTCCCGATTCTAGACACCCGATTCTTTAGAATCGGGCTCACAGCTAGTATATATATATATATATATATATATATATATATATATATAATATATATATATATACTGGAAAGCAAAAATAAAGCAAAAAAATAATAAAAAAAGAGCATATTTATGATGATGTATAAAAAATACATATATTATATATTGTACATACTAGCACAGTGCATTACAAGTAAGCAAGCAACACCCACCCATGCACAATGCAAATGGAGATGTAACAGCAAACAAAATAATGAAGTATACAGAACAACATAATAATATACATGTAAAGTGCAACTCCATACGCATACCACACATCCACAAGTAACACCACAAATGTCCATGCTGTGCTCCAGAACTCATGTGAGCTTCGTAGTGCAGCGCAGGGGAGCCGCGGTCATTTTGGGCTTTCACTGCTGAAATTCGGGTGAGAATTTCGCCAGTGTGTTCTCTCCCTAAGTCCCACTGATTCTGGAATTTTGTCCAGATGATCACTCAGGCGGGACCAACATCTATCAGACATTTATGGTATATCTTGAGGATATTGCTGAATTGTACAATATGGAAATATTGGAATACCCTTTTAATATAAATAAGAATTAAAACTGGAAAAAAATATAAGATGTTTAAGGCCAAAGAACAATGTAGTAAAGACCAACAAGATAATTTTGCTTTATATCACAGCTAGAGCAATGCATTCTACAAGCAAATCTTCCTGGCTTTTGCAGCGGCAAAGTCTTTAATCACTTTTGTGAAGTCCAGACTTCTGCAAATATCCCTCTCAAATGCAATCTCCACTAGTCCATTTAAGTGATCTTGTGACATTGATGATCTTAAATAATTTTTGATTAATTTCAAACGGGAGAAACTTCTCTCTCCTGAAGCTACTGTTACGGGAACACTCAAAAGGATGCGCAATGCGGACCCCACCCCACATAAAGGACGCAGAGATCCCGCACATAAGCAACCAGCCCCGGGCCCGAGTTTAACTCACCCAGCCTAGTCCACGGTCGGACGGCGAGTCTCGTCTCCAATGCGGGCAGCCACGAACGTCAATGGACAGAGCGGAGGCTGCAGCCGGCGCAGTGCCCAGGCCCCAGGGAGTGCCAAGATGAACGCTGGTGGTGCCTGTAGGTTGTAGCAAAGTCACATCAGCTCGGAAATCCCGCGGGACTTCCTGAGCTGATGTGACTGGCTCTGGGACGGTCACGGCGGCTCCACAAGCTGCCGAGGTTGAAAAAAAAAAAAGTTCCTGTGCTCGGACTCTGGGACTCTGGGGGTGCCCCCCTCATGCTCTTCTAGTGGGGGGCCCCGGGGCGCACTGCAAGCCCCGCCTATAATCCGGCCCTGGGGGCCCTCTGAAACTTGGGGGCCCTGGGCAAATGCCCAGGCTGCCCCCCTAACTTCGGCCCTGCCTGAGGTTTCCCACCCCTCTCCTTATATATCAGCTATAGTGGCCTGTTAGATGAAAGTCAAGAGCAGATGCTAGCTACATAACACAGCTGGCAACTGTTTGGCATGAAGCAGGATCAGCTGCTGAGCTGGCTTCATACTTTGCTTATTAATCTACTATATAATTGTCTAAGGCTGGCTTTACACTGCAGTTTTTCACTGATCAGTGTCCATCAGTGTTTGTGTGCCAAAACCAGGAGTGTCTCCAAAACTCAGAACCGGTGTCAATCTTTCAATTATAGTTTTTCTCTGCAAGTTCCTCTCCTGGTTCCTCTCCTAGTTTTGGCACACAAACACTGATGGACACTGATCAGTGAAAAACTGCAGTGTGAAGCCAGCCTAAGGGTTTTTTGAGTGTGTCTGTCACCGAAATCGCGCGCCAATGAGCACAGACTATGTGAGAATTCAAAGTTCGAATTCCGCGCCAATTGCAGCCCGGCTACAGTGGCGCGTTAGTGCCGCTGTAGCCGGGATACACTGTCTTTCCTCACAGTCCCCCGTTCCTCCTGCCCGTGCTCCCGCGGCCCCCCTGCTATTCCTGCGGCCATCCGCTCCTCCTGCCCCTCTCCGCTACTCCTGCCGCTCCCCGCGGCCTCCCCGCTCTTCCTGCCCCTCTCCGCTACTCCTGCCCCCCCTCCGCTGCTCCTGCCTCTCCTCCGCTCCCCGTGGCCCCCCTACTCCCCATGGTGATAATAAAAATAAAAAAAAACCTTCAGTGACGATAATTACCCTCCGCTGGCTCGCTTTACATCCTGCCTCTAGGACCTGGCGAAATGTCACAGTCACATGACCGGTTACCGCGGTAACCGGTCATGTGACTGTGACATCACGCCAGGTCCTAGGATCAGAAAATACAGCTGGAGATGCTGGGAGACTCGTGGACAGGTGAGAATAGATGGTTTATTATTTTTTATTCCAGAGGAGAGGGGAGAAGCGGGGAGCACCAGGGAAGAAGAGGGGTTAACATAGGGGAGAAGAGGGGAGAGCAGGGGAGAAGAGGGGTTAACACAGGGGAGAAGCGGGGAGAGCAGGGGAGAAGAGGGGTTAACACAGGGGAGAAGTGGGGATAGCAGGGGAGAAGAGGGGTTAACACAGGGGAGAAGTGGGGAGAGCAGGGTAGAAGAGGGGTTAACACAGGGGAGAAGCGGGGAGAGCAGGGGAGAAGAGGGGTTAACCACGGGAGAAGCGGGGTTAAAACAGGGGAGAGCGGCGTTAACACAGGGGAGAAGCAGGGTTAACACAGGGGAGAAGCGGGGTTAACACAGGGGAGAAGAGGGGGAAACACAGGGGAGAAGCGAGGAGAGCAGGGGAGAAGAGGGGTTAACACAGGGGAGAAACGGGGAGAGCAGGGGAGAAGAGGGGTTAACACAGGAGAGAAGAGTGGAGAACCCCTGACAGGTGACAGGAGGCAGAGAGGAGCAGATGACAGGAGGAGCCGGCCAAACTGATCCTGCAAAATGTCGGGATCGGATGCCTATTTGGCATCCGATTGCAAGAATCAGTTTGGATCCGATGCTGTCCGATTTATATCGGACAGCATCGGATTTCAAAAAATCGTAGTGTGAAACCAGCCTCACTGAGGGTTTTTTAAATTTTTATTATCACCATGGGGAAGCGGGAGGGCCAGGGGGAGCGGAGGGGCAGAGAGAGGGGGGCCGCGGGAAGCGGTGGAGGGGCAGGAGCCCCCTCGTATCCATCCTGCCCCCCTGCCACCATCCTGCCCCACCGGCTCCATCCTGTCCCACCGGCTCCATTCTGCCCCGCTGGCTCAATCCTGCCCCCTTCACCATCCTGATCCCCCCCGCCACCATCCTGCCCTCCCGCATCCATCCTGCCCCGCCGGCTCCATCCTGCCCCGCTCACTCCATCCTACCCCCACCACCATCCTGCCTTGCTCGCCACCATCCTGCCCTGCTCACTCCATCCTGCCCCTCCACCACCATCCTGCCCCACTCCCTCCATCTGCCCCCCCGCCACCATCCTGCCCCGCTCGCTCCATCCTGCCCCGCTCGCTCCATCCTGCCCCCGCCACTATCCTGCCCCGCTCGCCACCATCCTGCCCCGCTTGCTCCATCCTGCCCCGCTCGCTCCATCCATCTGCCCCGCTCGCTCCATCCTGCCCCCCTGGCTCCATCCTGCCTCGCTGGCTCCATCCTGCCCCCCCCCCGCCACCGTCCTGCCAAGCTCGCTCCATCCTGCCCCGCTCGCTCCATCCTGCCCCCCTAGCATCATCCTATCCCGCTCGCTCCATCCTGCCCCGCTTGCACCATCCTGCCCCCACCTCCACCACCATCCTGCTCCTCCGGCTCCATCCTGCCCCCCCCAGCTCAATCCTGCCCCCCCACCCGGGTCCATCCTGAACCCCCCCCTCCATCCTGCCCCGCTCGCTCCATCCTGCCACCCCTCCACCCCCGTCACCATCCTGCCCCCCTGATCCTTCCTGCCCCCCTGGCAGTTAGCGATCATGTGACCGATCAGCTGATCGGTTTCCCAGGCAACGACGGGTCCTAAAGGCCTGTAGGACCTAGAAGACAAAGGTGGAGCGAGCGGCGGACAGGTGAGTATCCTCACTGAGGATTTTTTAATTTTTATTGTGGAGGAGCGGGGGGAGCGGAGTATCGCCTTATACCATAGTGCTGCTATACATGTACTGTAATGTACCGCCATATACTATAGTGCTGCTATACATGTGCTATAAAATGCCACCATATACTATAGTGCAACTCTACATATACTGTAATATACTGCCATATACTATAGTGCTGCTATACATGTGCTGTAATGTACTGCCATATACTATAGCGCTGCTATACATGTAATGTAATGTACCACCATATACCATAGCGCTGCTATACATGTACTATAATGTTCCTCCATATACTATAGTGCTGCTATACATGTGCTATAAAATACCATATACTATAGTGCACCTGTACATATACTGTAATATATTGCCATATACTATAGTGCTGCTATACATGTGCTATACTGTACCGCGATATACTATAGTGTTACTTTACATGTACTGTAATGTACCGCCATATACCATAGTGCTGCTATACATGTGCTGTAATGTATCGCCATATACTATAGCGCTGCTATACATGTAATGTACCGCCATAAACCATAGCGCTGCTATACATGTACTGTAATGAACCGCCATATACCATAGTGCCGCTATACATGTACTGTAATATATCGCCATATATTATAGTGCCGCTATACATGTACTGTTATGTACTGCCATATACCATAGCGCCGCTATACATGTACTGTAATGTACCGCCATATACACGCACTATAATGTACCGCCATATACTATAGCGCTGCTATACATGTACTGTAATGTACCATCATATACTATAGCGCTGCTATACATATAATGTAATGTACACCATATACCATAGCGCTGCTATACATGTACTGTAATGTACCGCCATATACTATAGTGCTGCTATACATGTGCTGTAATGTACCACCCTATACTATAGCGCTGCTATATATATATATATATATATATATATATATATATATATATTGTGTGTGTGTGTGTGTGTGTGTGTGTGTGTGTGTGTGTGTATGTATATATATATATATATATATAAAATATATATATATATATATATTTATATATATAAATATATATACTAGATGGCGGCCCGATTCTAAAAAATCGGGTAGTCTAGAATCCATATATAGTTTATTTACTAATAGTTAGGGGCGTGCGGTGAAATGAATTGTGTGTATACAGGTGGCTGAGTGGGTAGCAGAGTATACGGTGGCTCAGTGGTTAGCACAGCATGGTGGCTCAGTGGTTAGTACTGCGCGGTGGCTCAGTGGTTAGCAGTGAGTGCAGTGGCTCAGTGGTTAGCAGTGAGTGCGGTGGCTCAGTGGTTAGCACAGCGCGGTGGCTCAGTGGTTAACACTGCGCGGTGGCTCAGTGGTTAGCACTGCGCATTGGCTCAGTGGTTAGTACTGCGTGGTGGCTCAGTGGTTAACACTGCACAGTGACTCAGTGGTTAGCACTGCGCGGTGGCTCAGTGGTTAGCAGTGAGTGCGGTGGCTCAGTGGTTAGCAGTGAGTGCGGTGGCTCAGTGGTTAGCAGTGAGTGCGATGGCTCAGTGGTTAGTAGTGAGTGCGGTGAGATAGGTCAGCGCAGCGCCGTGGGCAGAGTGGTCAGCGCAGCACCGTGGGCAGAGTGGTCAGCACGGCGCCGTGGGCAGAGTGGTCAGCGCAGCGCCGTGGGCAGAGTGGTCAGCACACACATACACATACATGCACACACACACACATAAACACATACACACACTCGGTTATACTTACCACCGACCTTGAGTCGACATGTCGCCGCCCCTGGACGACTGGATCCAATATGGCGTCTGGGAAGTTTGGCGAGACTTCTTGGACACTATATTGGATGCAGTAGTTCGGGGGCGGCAAGATGTGGACTGAGGATCCAGGCGGTGGACGCAGGGCCGGTGGTATGTATAGCGGAGTGTGTGTGTGTATGTGTGTGTACAAAGTGACGGAAGTGCGGACAAAGTGACGGAAGTGCGGACAAAGTGACGGAAGTGCGGGCAAAGTGGCGGATGTGCCTACATACACACACATATATATACATACTGTACATTGCATATGGAGGGGTGAGGAGAGGGGAGGCTGGAGGGCAGAGGACAGGGAAGGCTGGAGGGCAGAGGACAAGGGAGGCTGGAGGGCAGAGGACAAGGGAGGATGGAGGGCAGAGGACAGGGGAGGCTGGAGGGTAGAGGACAGGGGAGACTGGAGGGCAGAGGCTGAAGGGCAGAGGACAGGGGAGGCTGGAGGGCAGAGGACAGGGGAGGCTGGAGGGCAGAGGACAGGGGAGGCTGGAGGGGAGAGGCTGGAGGGCAGAGGACAGGGAAGGCTGGAGGGCAGAGGACAGGGGAGGCTGGAGGGCAGAGGCTGGAGGGCAGAGGCTGGAGGGCAGAGGAGGCTGGAGGGCAGAGGAGGCTGTAGGGCAGAGGACAGGGGAGGCTGGAGGGCAGAGGACAGGGGAGGCTGGAGGGCAGAGGACAGGGGAGGCTAGAGGGCAGAGGACAGGGGAGGCTGGAGGGCAGAGGCTGGAGGGCAGAGGCTGGAGGGCAGAGGCAGGAGGGCAGGGGAGGCTGGAGGGCAGAGGACAGGGGAGGCTGGAGGGCAGAGGCTGGAGGGCAGAGGCTAGAGGGCAGAGGCTGGAGGGCAGGGGAGGCTGGAGGGCAGAGGACAGGTTAGGCTGGAGGGCAGCGGCTGGAGGGGAGAGGCTGGAGGGCAGGGGAGGCTGGAGGGCAGAGGACAGGGGAGGCTGGAGGGCAGAGGACAGGGGAGGCTGGAGGGCAGAGGCAGGAGGGCAGAGGCTGCAGGGGAAAGGCTGCAGGGGAAAGGCTGCAGGGGAAAGGCTGGATGGCAGAGGCTGGAGGGCAGAGGAGGCTGGAGGGCAGAGGAGGCTGGAGGGCAGAGGCTGGAGGGCAGAGGCCAGGGGAGGCTGGAGGGCAGAGGCCAGGGGAGGCTGGAGGGCAGAGGACAGGGGAGGCTGGAGGTCAGAGGCTGGAGGTCAGAGGCTGGAGGTCATAGGCTGGAGGGCAGGGGAGGCTGGAGGGCAGAGGCCAGCGGAGGCTGGAGGGCAGAGGCCAGCGGAGGGTGGAGGGCAGAGGCCAGGGGAGGGTGGAGGGCAGAGGCCAGGGGAGGCTGGAGGGCAGAGGACAGGGGAGGGTGGAGGGCAGAGGCAGGAGGGCAGAGGCAGGAGGGCAGAGGCTGGAGGGCAGAGGACAGGGGAGGCTGGAGGGCAGAGGACAGGGGAGGCTGGAGGGCAGAGGATAGGGGAGTCTGGAGGGCAGAGTCTGGAGGGCAGAGTCTGGAGGGCAGAGTCTGGAGGGCAGAGGGCAGGGGAGGCTGGAGCGGCGACATGACCGCTTGGCACAGCTCTCCTCTTCCAGGCTGCATACCTCTCTCCCTCCATGCAGGCTGGGCAGCAACAGTGTCCGTGTGTCAGGGGCCACTTAGCCTCATGCTGGGCGTGAGGCAGAGGGCCGGAGGCTCGGGGTAGTCCATAAGCGGAGGCCGGTCCGGGCGTGCGGACGGCATTGCGCAGAGAGTCGTCAGCAGTACGGCCAGGCGCCGGAAGTGAGGGGGAGGAGCCTGCAGCAGTGTAACCGGCAGGAGCTAATGCCGGTAATCTGCCTAAGTGGTGTGTGGCCCTCGGAAGACCACCGGCAAAGGCCGGTGGTCTCCCGCCCGTTATGTGTGTGTGTTGGGCAGTGTAGGGGCGGCTGTAAGCGTGGCGGGGCTGGCTGAGTCCCGACTCCCGCTTACGGCCGCCATCTTGGGTCACCCTGAGCGGGTGTACCTGTGGGCAGTGACCGGACGTTGGGACAAAGTGACGGATGTGACGTCACAAATCCCTCCGGGATTTATATAATAGATGTATATGCGTGTATATATATATATGTATATGTATGTGTATATATATATATATATATAATGTATGTATATGTACATGTAGTTCACTCACGTTGACTGAACAAGTTCTGTCAGTCACAGTATGTCAACTACATACATATTCTAGAATACCCGATGCGTTAGACGGGCCACCATCTAGTAATAATAATAATAATAATAATAATAATAATAATCTTTATATAGCGCCAACATATTCCGCAGCACTTCACAATTCAAAGTTCATGTTTAAACAATCATAATCATTGCTTAGTTAGCTATGATGAAATTGTATGTCATAGGTGGTTAAACAATTAAAAGGTTTAGTTTAACTCCATAAACATTTTGTAAGCTAGATGTCAATGGTCTAAAATAATAAATATAGTAATATTTAACTTACAAATCCTTACTTGAATTTCAACCAACCTCTGTTCATCCGGATCCAGTGATTACTTTTTTACAACATGTGACCACTGCAGCCAATCATTGGTGACTTTTTTTATGTGGATAAGTCACCACTACAGACATTGACTGGCTGCACCTGTCACTTGGTGACATACTTTGCCAGTTTTGACTCCTGAGTAGCTTTTGGGAAACTAAATGTTGGCAAGAGAACAGCAGTGAATGGAAGGATATTATTTTTTTTCTTTACCTTTGACCGACTCCATTCCGGTCTCTCAGCACCATCTTGTGACTGTACCTTCTGATTGGACAGACGTCAGAAGTTATGTCATAAGCACCCAATACATCTCTATGAGGCCAAAATGAGACCAGAACTAAGCTGTCATAGAGCTGTATTGAGTTGTGACCTCCATGAAACACTGGAGCTCCAGCAGATCACATATATCAGGAGGCTAGTGTGGCACCCCAGGGTTAGGTTGTCACAGAAACACCTGGAGCAGGGAAATATCTCCATATCAGGCCTGGGGGCAGAGTTAGTCAGTTCAGTTCCAGGGAGGACTGTGAAGACATCCTGGTTACAGAGCTGTGCTAAGCCCGTACCAGTGAGGATGACTAGCTGTGTGAGGGACCCTAGAGCGAAGACCGGAGGCTAGGAGAAGTAGCATGGGGAGTGGAGCCATACCGGTTCACCCAGAAGAACAGTGCAGAAACCAAGACACTGGTGTCCGTGACTGCAAGGGATCTGACAGCCCAGCAGTAAAGACCGGAGGTCAGGGAGATTCCAGATCTCCTGACCACAGCAATGCCTGAAAGCACAGCTGCATATAGAGCCTAGGGATGATAGCTGAAATAACGGTGCCAGAAACGGAGCTCCAGCCACCTGCCATACTAGTGAGACCTGAGGAGAGAGTCAGGGCCTAGCTTCAAATAAGCCCAGGACCAAGACAAGCACAACACAACAGGGAGGCTCACAACTCGCAGGGTGTGGAGATTCTGAACTCCTTTTAGACCACCCGGACTTGAAACATCCGTACTGTACCTTCAACATTAACATCAGTAAAATGTTCGGAAACAACAACCCTGTATGTGACGGTTATTGTGGTTCCTGATCCTGCTCCCTCCATAGACTGTACTTTATGACCTCCACCTGATGAGCCGCATACTGCTGCAGACAAGTAACAAGGCTGTGTGCAGAGATGCTTCCCTGTGTAAAAACTACTACAACTGCCCCTGAGATCCCGCTCCACCTACGGGGAGCGTAACAATCTTGCTGCCCTACCATAACCCCGAAGCCACAGCACCGGTAGCCATACCGTAGGTGGCGTTACGAATCATGTTTATTTTTTATTTTTATTTTTGCCGCCTCTTATTAAGTGACCACCAGGGCCACGGCCCCAGTGACATCCCCAGTGAATTGACGCCCGGGACCAGGTACCCCACGGCCCTGGGGCGGGTCACTAGCAGGAGCCGTTGCTGGAAAAAAAATGAAGCCGCTAGAAGGTGAGTGCAAGACAGAGGACTTATATTTGAAGCACCACTCCAGTGGTGAAATTAAGTAAAACACTGGAGTGGTGCTGTAATTGCATAGGAAAGACAGGCATTAAAAGGGATATATCTGTGTAGTGATGTAGAAAGTAACTGCCTTCATCCACCATCATTTGCTTTAGTTTAAATTGTTCATGATTCAGCAACTCCACAAAACAGGATTCACAGATGACACAACCAGCAGTGTAGTACATTTATATTTGTGGTAATATATACAGTATATACAGTGTAAGATGTGTACCGAAGAATTCATATCAGGATATAGCTGGTCACAGATCAGAAACAAGAGCAGACAGTTTCAGATATGCAGCAAATGTAACTATGATACACCCTGCCTAGTACAGGCGTCCACAAACTACTCTAGTGATACAGTGTTAATTACGGGGTGCTTGAAATTGCCTGTCGGCGGGACATCACAGTAGTTCACAAACTTATGCACAACTCTATACTTCCCCCTGAACCCACATACAGCAGTAGCTTACTCGGGTACCGGACGTGAACACTAACACTGACCACAATCTGTACTGGTGAAAGGTTTAGTTGTTATCATCAGGTCCCGGCGTTAGGGGGGGGCAGACTGGGCAGTTGCCTAGGGCCCCCACTCTCTTAGGGGCCCCCAAAGGAGCTGAACTGAAAATAGCAATAAAACAGTGAAAAAAATGTAAAAATACACATATTTGGTATCGCTGCGTTCGTAAGAATCTAAGCTATCAATATATGAAGTAAATTAATACAATTGGTAAATGGCGTAATGGGAAAAAAATAAAAACGCCAGAATTATGTTTTTTAGGCCACCACGTTGTTACAATAAAATGCAATAAAAGGCGATCAAAATGTTGTATCTGACTCAAAATGGTATCAGTAAAAATGTCAGCTCAGGGCACATAAAGTAAGCCCTCACATAGCCCTGTATCTTCAAAAATTAAAACATCATGGGTCTCGGAAAATAAAAAAAAAATATTTTTTTTTTTACAAATTTCAGGTTTTTTTTTTTATGATTGAAATAAAAATGACGTTCAGTATGTTCTTATTCTGACCTAGATAATCAACTTATGAAGTCACTCTTACCATATAACTACGGCCTGTTCCACATCTAAGGTTGGTGTGCGATTTTGCTAAATTTGCCTTTCTAGCCGTTTTTACCGCTAAAAACGCTAGTAGCGTTTTTTCCCCCATTGATTTCAATGGGAACGCATGCATTTTTGCGAACGCAGCACAAAACGTCTTCCCGATGTTTTGGGCAGCGTTTTTGCATGTGTTTCCATTAAAATCAATGGGAACAAAAACGCGTATTGGGAAATGCAAATTGAGCAAAATGCAGCAAAGTGTTAGATGTGAAAGGGGCCTGAGCATTTAGGGCCCACTTTAACCTTTTGCCTAGGGCCCCACTTTGCCTAAAACCGGCCCTGGTTATCATAGTGGCTCTCTAACCTGGTTTGATGTCACACACTTTCTTTTCATGCACTCTTCCCACTAAGATGTCCGTGGTGGGGCCTGAGCTCAGTACTTACATTTGGGAAGGTTCTCTGTCTTTTCTGCTTTTCCAGATCTTGGGGACAAGCTGGAAGCCTCAACTTGGCACACAAAAGGGAATTCTCTAATCCAGTTACTGACAACCCTTCAGCAGGTCAATGTAAGGTGGCCGAAGGGGAATTCAGCTCTGCTGACAACCAAAGGTGCCCTCTCTGAATTGGCTGTTTTCCTCAGCTGATATGTAGATTATGGGACTTGTCTTCCTGGCACAACTCACACTAGTGACGAAGCCGTTCCCTTCACGGTGAAACGCGCATTGAGGGTGTCCCCATTCTTGTGCTGCCTGTGTGACTGACAAAATGGCTCAAGGTAGTACTATGTGGTGATAAGTTTATAGTGATAGTTACTTTGCTGATTACTGTGTCTTATTACCTTGTGTTTGTTATTTTGTGATTTAACAGCACAATTTGGGGATTGAATTTTTATTAAATAGTAGTATGTGGTTCTGAATCCTTGTTTTTCCGAAATTATTGGGCCCCTGATAGATGTTAATGGGTAATATGGTACACTACACCTTATTCTAATGTTAAAAGTGGATATAAGTTTTGGTCTGTCATAATGTAAAATATCAGACAGATAAGGTTGCCAGTTTTGTTTCTAGATTGAGACCAAGTTATTGGGTCGACTAGCTCATCCACCTACACTAAAATCCACCTGTTTATGATTAGAGTATTGTATTATTCCAGGGCAACTTGTGGGGAAGATTGATATTTTTCACTTTTCTGCTATTTGTTTCTCACCTTGTATCTTGACTCAATAAAATTAGCATTTAAGCAATTTAAAGTTTAGTCCTCCAATTCCTATTACTAGATCTATTATTAAAGAGGACCTGTCACCAAACCAGGCATGGTGATCTAATTACAGCACTGGATGCAGCATGTCTGCAGCATGCGACAAGGGGTCCCCCAGCACTTGAGCAGCCCTGTACCCCGAGATAATACACTTAGAAAACTTACATGCTACAGCCACTAAGGAGGTGGCTAGGGGCTGCAGCCAAGGGCAGATTCACACCCCCTGCATGTTTAATCTGCCCACCGCTGCCAATCATTCTCTCCCTCTTCAGCAGCATTTAAACAGAGGTTTTTTTCCCCCAGAACTTGCCGTTTGGCTCCCGGGCGGGGCTAAACGGACTTTTTGGGAGAGAGAAAAAAAACTCTGTTTAAATGCTGGAGAAGAGGGAGAGAATGATTGGCAGTGGTGGGCAGATTAAACATGCAGGGGTTTCACTTTGCCTGGAGTGGCTGCCACCCTGGGGTGACCTTGTGTCCAGTAATACCACCAGTTTCCTCCTTGTGGCATGGATGGACACAGATGCTACAATCGCCCCCATGCCAGGGTTTTAGGAATTGAGCATCGGTGTTGGGAGACATGGGTTATCCCCTAAAAGTGGCAAACAGCATTCTGCTAAATGCAATAGATATTTGTAAGTGGGCAAATATGTATTTTTTTCTCTTCTCTGATAATTATGTAACCTATTTGGTGAACTTGGAACCAAAGGTCTCAAATTTGGACTCATCAGACCAAAGCACAGATTTCCACTGGTCTAATGTCCATTCCTTGTGTTCTTTAGCCCAGACAAGTCTCTTCTGCTTGTTGCCTGTCATTAGCAGTGGCTTCCTAGCATCTTTTTTCCATTAAGGCCTGCTGCACAAAGTCTCCTCTTAACAGTAGTTGTAGAGATGTGTCTGCTGCTAGAACTCTGTGTGGCATTGACCTGGTGTCTAATCTGAGCTGCTGTTAACCTGCGATTTCTGCGGCTGGTAACTCGGATGAACTTATCCTCCGCAGCAGAGGTGACTCTTGGTCTTCCTTTCCTGGGGCGGTCCTCATGTGAGCCTGATTCTTTGTATTGCTTGATGGTTTTTGCAACTGCACTTGGGGACACTTTCAAATTGTCCCAATTTTTTGGACTGACTGACCTTCATTCTTTAAAGTAATGACGGCCACTCGTTTTTCTTTACTTAGCTGCTTTTTTCTTGCATTGATACAAATTGTAATGGTACCTTTACACACAGAGATAAATTGGACACATTGTTCCATTTTGTTGTCATGTACAAGTGGAACAATGTGTCCATGATTTCACTGCACCAGTGAATTGCAAGCAATTTATCTCTGTGTGTAAAGGTACTTTACCGTAAGTGTTTTCAGTAGGACTATCAGCTGTGTCTCCACAAGACTTCTGCACAACACAACTGATGGTCCCAACCCCATTTATAAGGCAAGAAATCCCACTTATTAAACCTGACAGGGCACACCTGTGAAGTGGAAACCATTTCCGGTGACTACCTCTTGAAGCTCATCAAGAGAATGCCAAGAGTGTGCAAAGCAGTAATCAAAGTAAAAGGTGGCTACTTTGAAGAACCTAGAATATAAGACATATTTTCAGTTGATTCACACTTTTTTGTTAAGTATTTAATTCCACATGTGTTAATTCATAGTTTTGATGCCTTCAGTGTGAATATACAATTTTCATAGTCATGAAAATACAGAAAACTCTTTGAATGAGAAGGTGTGTCCAAACGTATGGTCTGTAATGAAGGTATTTAATTTGTATTGTTTTCTTTGCAGACAAAATGAACTACCTCCTATCGTACAAGGGTTATCTGATATCATTAGCTGCATTTTGTCTCCTAATTAGCATCATTTATTACCAAAACTTAAAAAAGGTAAGAAATAAAATAATGTAATAATTTTGTTTGTGTAAGGCTGCTTTCACATCAGCGGTTTTTTTAAAACGCACCAGATGCGGTGAAAAAAACGCATCTGACGCGATTACCACATAACGGCTGCACTTGCGGCACACTTGCGGCAAGCCCCATACAATGTATATGCGGGCTTGCGGCAGGTGCGGTTTTGGCACTTGCGGCAGGTGCGGCCGCAAAAAAAAACCGCATACTTATAGTTACATGACCTTCCACTCTCACCGCTGGCACCAGACAATCCTGGGCTCCCTGGTCATACTATTCTCACTGTATCCTCCTATACTGCTCAGTGTTTATACTGTTCTCCCTCATCACACCTTGTACACATGCGACTCTGCTCCGTACACCTCGTACACACACGGCTCCGCACCATACACCTCATACATACATGGCTCCGCTCCGTACACCTATGTACACACATAGCTCTGCTCCATACGTTCTGTACATACACAGCTCCGCTCCATACACCTTGTACACATGCGGCTCCGCTCTGTACACCTCGTACACACGTGGCTCCCACCGTACACCTCATATACACACGGCTCTGCACCATACACCTCGCACACACACGGTTCCGCTCCATACACCTCATACATACATGGCTCTGCTCCGTACACCTTGTACACACATGGCTCTGCTCCATACGCCCTGTACATACACAGCTCCGCTCCATACACCTCGTCCACATGCGGCTCCACTCTGCACACCTCGTACACACCCGGCTCCGCTCTGCACACCTCGTACACACCCGGCTCTGCTCTGTACACCTCATACACACTCGGCTCCGCTCTGTACGCCTCATACACACACGGCTCCGCTCCGTACACCTCGAACACACATGGCTCCGCTCTGTTCACCTTGTACACACTTTCCTCTGCTCCGTACACCTCGTACACACAAGGCTCCACTCTGTACTCCTCGTACACACAAGCTCCGCTCCATACACCTCGTACACACACGGCTCCACTTCGTACATGAGCCGGTCGACAGGGTAATGGGTACTTGGATACCGGGACAGGTGGTTTACTTTAGTGGGGATCATGCCTGGTCGGTTCCTGGTTCCGTGCCCTGGACCCTCAGTGGCGGGGGATGGGGGTGATGATGATGGGGAATTGTAACATCACGCCACTTGTGGTACCCGGTAATAGGGACACCAGCGCTGCGGCCGGCCGCTGAGGTGATGGGAATGCAGCTTTTGGTAGTACAGCTCCCCACAGGCGGAGCTTTACCTCAGGGCAGCGGGGTGAATGAGGGGAGAAGTAGTAGCGGTTCTGCTGTGAACGCTGCAGGCAGCGGCGGGGAATGATGCACACACACACAATTGTCTTTGTTTCGATACCTTTTTACTGATGTCCGGTAACAGGCACGGTCCAGGAGGGTAACCAGGTTTTCGGTGCAGTTTGGGATGTTCACCTGGGAGAGTTGTGAGGCCTTCTCTATTAGCGTGTGCGGTGTTTAGGGTAAGTCCTGCCTGTAGCTTAACCTGCTGCTCTTTCTCCCTTTCAGGGTGCTACTCCACAACCGACAATGAGGACGTTCTGTGGGATCCCTATTCTCTGCTTAGGTCCCTGGTCCTATGCTTGGCCAGGTTTGGTGTCTTCTATTCTTTATCTTCAGAGGACTAGATCCTCCTGGTCTTTCCGGGATTTCCCTGCTACAATAGATTATTAGCAGTTTCGGACTTCGGTGTCCGGGTGACTAAATGGTTCTCAGATCTGTTCCCTTCTTCCTTCTTCCTACTTCTCCCACTGGCCTCCGTCCCTCTCCCTAGGGCACAGCACAACTGGGTCAGGTTTCCTGGTTCTGGGCCTGGCTTGGTCCCAGCAACCAGCTCCCTCACTACTGCTCTCTTCTCTGCTAACTGCAGACTGACTGAAACTCACTTCAGTACTAACTGATCCTCCCCTCAGGCCTAGATCTTTATAGAGGATCTGGTTTAAGGGCAGCCAGTGGGGCTCACCCTCCAAGTTTGGGGTGGAAGGTGTTGGGTGCTGTGTGTGCCAAGTTGTACGTCCCTCCCTGCACCAGTGGGTCCTGTGGCAATCCCCCGCAGGGGTGCCACATTCCCCCCTAGTTAACTTCTGTCCTCCGGGACTGAAACATGTTTTCAACAAACATAATATAACATTACCATTTACATTTCAAAGTTGAACAGAGTCTCAAAAATAAAATTTACAAAAAACAGGGAAAATGGGAAAAAACGGGTAACCAGTCCATACAGCGCTAGCCCATCTGCTGCAGGCTGTTTAAAGTATTTTTGCCACTACCAGTCCTGTGGCTATGGTCCATTTTTGAAATTAGAAAAATTCAAAAGTCCAAACAGGTAAAGTCTCTGTAGGCTTAAAAGTTCAAAACACAAGAACACTTACTCCGGGTGTCTCGGCATAGGAGTCCTAGGTACTGCAGGGGCCTCTACCAGTCATAAGCGCTGTAGGCCTCCTGGCCCTGGGGTCACCTATTGGCCAAGATTTTGCTCTCCCTAGACAGCTCCTTACTAGTGATGAGCGAGTACTAAAATGCTCGGGTGCTCGAAGCTCGGGCCGAGCATCCAGAGATACTCGTGTACTCGGCCCGAGTAACGAGCCCAATGTTATCCTATGGGAGACACGAGTAATTTTATGAAATGACTGCCGGCAGCATGGAAAAACCCTAAAAATGTCACAAAAGTCTCAGAAGAGTGCTGAAATGACATGGCAACACCATGAGGAAGACCCCTGGAAGCATTTCTCACTCAAAAGTCACAGCTGTGAACAATGTTGTCCGAGTTTCACGCCAATTTTACGGAGTCTCCAGAAAACCTTCCAAAATGACACCAAAATGAATATTTAGGGTGGAAATGTTAAGGGCACATACCCAATAGTGAGATACAGCTGGTGTATGTAACTTTTTGTGATTACATGAAAGATTTTACGTGAAAACATTGTGCGGCACTCCGATGACCCTGACAAGAGATGTACATGAAGCCCTGTCTTGAAATAATGTGCCCATTTTGAGGAACTGGGTCTATTGTGGTATCTTCCTTTGCCAGGGCAGTCCAAAATTGGGAGGCTCCTCATTGTCCCTGGATAGAGACGTGCAGGAGGGCCTGTAAACAAGAACTGGATGTATTGTAGTATATCCCTTTGGCCAGGGCAGCCAAAAATTGGAAGGTTCAACAATGACCCATGCATACAGACATGTAGTAGGGCCTGTAACCCTCAAGTGGGTGTATTGTAGTATAGCCCTTTGGTCAGGGCAGCCAAAAATTGGGAGGTTCAACAATGACCCATGCACACAGACATGTAGTAGGGCGTGTAACCCTCAAGTGGGTGTATTTTAGCCTAAGCCTTTGGCCAGGGCAGCCAAAAATTGGGAGGCTCCTCTTTGTCCCTGGATAGAGACGTGCAGGAAGGCCTGTAACCCTCAAGTGGGTATATTGTAGTATAGGCCTTTGGTCAGGGCAGCCAAAAATTGGGAGGCTCCTCTTTGTCCCTGGATAGAGACGTGCAGGAGGGCCTGTAACCCTCAAGTGGGTGTATTGTAGTATAGCCCTTTGGTCAGGGCAACCAAAAATTGGGAGGTTCAACAATGACCCATGCATACAGACATGTAGTAGGGCCTGTAACCCTCAAGTGGGTGTATTGTAGTATAGCCCTTTGGTCAGGGCAGCCAAAAATTGGGAGGTTGAACAATGACCCATGCATACAGACATGTAGTAGGGCGTGTAACCCTCAAGTGGGTGTATTTTAGCCTAAGCCTTTGGCCAGGGCAGCCAAAAATTGGGAGGCTCCTCTTTGTCCCTGCATTCAGACATGTAGTAGGGCCTGTAACCCTCAAGTGGGTGTATTGTAGTATAGCCCTTTGGTCAGGGCAGCCAAAAATTGGGAGGTTCAACAATGACCCATGCATTCAGACATGTAGTAGGGCCTGTAACCCTCAAGTGGGTGTATTGTAGTATAGGCCTTTGGTCAGGGCAGCCAAAAATTGGGAGGCTCCTCTTTGTCCCTGGATAGAGACGTGCAGGAGGGCCTGTAACCCTCAAGTGGGTGTATTGTAGTATAGCCCTTTGGTCAGGGCAGCCAAAAATTGGGAGGTTCAACAATGACCCATGCATTCAGACTTGTAGTAGGGCCTGTAACCCTCAAGTGGGTGTATTGTAGTATAGCCCTTTGGTCAGGGCAGCCAAAAATTGGGAGGTTCAACAATGACCCATGCATTCAGACATGTAGCAGGGCCTGTATCCCTCAAGTGGGTGTATTGTAGTATAGGCCTTTGGTCAGGGCAGCCAAAAATTGGGAGGCTCCTCTTTGTCCCTGGATAGAGACGTGCAGGAGGGCCTGTAACCCTCAAGTGGGTGTATTGTAGTATAGCCCTTTGGTCAGGGCAGCCAAAAATTGGGAGGTTCAACAATGACCCATGCATACAGACATGTAGTAGGGCCTGTAACCCTCAAGTGGGTGTATTGTAGTATAGCCCTTTGGTCAAGGCAGCCAAAAATTGGGAGGTTCAACAATGACCCATGCATACAGACATGTAGTAGGGCGTGTAACCCTCAAGTGGGTGTATTTTAGCCTAAGCCTTTGGCCAGGGCAGCCAAAAATTGGGAGGCTCCTCTTTGTCCCTGGATAGAGACGTGCAGGAAGGTCTGTAACCCTCAAGTGGGTGTACTGTAGTATAGCCCTTTGGTCAGGGCAGCCAAAAATTGGGAGGTTCACCAATGACCCATGCATTCAGACATGTAGTAGGGCCTGTAACCCTCAAGTGGGTGTATTGTAGTATAGGCCTTTGGTCAGGGCAGCCAAAAATTGGGAGGCTCCTCTTTGTCCCTGGATAGAGACGTGCAGGAGGGCCTGTAACCCTCAAGTGGGTGTATTGTAGTATAGGCCTTTGGTCAGGGCAGCCAAAAATTGGGAGGCTCCTCTTTGTCCCTGGATAGAGACGTGCAGGAGGGCCTGTAACCCTCAAGTGGGTGTATTGTAGTATAGCCCTTTGGTCAGGGCAGCCAAAAATTGGGAGGTTCAACAATGACCCATGCATTCAGACATGTAGTAGGGCCTGTAACCCTCAAGTGGGTGTATTGTAGTATAGCCCTTTGGTCAGGGCAGCCAAAAATTGGGAGGTTCAACAATGACCCATGCATTCAGACATGTAGTAGGGCCTGTAACCCTCAAGTGGGTGTATTGTAGTATAGCCCTTTGGTCAGGGCAGCCAAAAATTGGGAGGCTCCTCTTTGTCCCTGGATAGAGACGTGCAGGAGGGCCTGTAACCCTCAAGTGGGTGTATTGTAGTATAGCCCTTTGGTCAGGGCAGCCAAAAATTGGGAGGTTCAACAATGACCCATGCATTCAGACATGTAGTAGGGCCTGTAACCCTCAAGTGGGTGTATTGTAGTATAGCCCTTTGGTCAGGGCAGCCAAAAATTGGGAGGTTCAACAATGACCCATGCATTCAGACATGTAGTAGGGCCTGTAACCCTCAAGTGGGTGTATTGTAGTATAGCCCTTTGGTCAGGGCAGCCAAAAATTGGGAGGTTCAACAATGACCCATGCATTCAGACATTTAGTAGGGCCTGTAACCCTCAAGTGGGTGTCTTGTAGTATAGGCCTTCGGTCAAGGCAGCCAAAAATTGGAAGGCTCCTCTTTGTCCCTGGATAGAGACATGCAGGAGGGCCTCCAAACATTTTTCACATTGAAAAGATGCGGGTATCCTGTCTTTGTAATGCCCATTCAAAAAAATGGGCGTAAAAATTTACCACTGGGGGTATACCTGAAACAACAGCCAAACTATTGTAACGGTCATCATGGAGGCACATGAGGAGAAGGAGGAGCAGTCCAGCGATTAGCCAAGGAATAGGAAGACGACGTGGTGGATGATCCAGTAGCTGACCCAACCTGGCAGGAGTATATGCAGAGCGAGGACAGCAGTGCACAGGGTGAGGGAGGCGTAACATCCCAACAGGCAGTACGAAGCAGGGTCGGGTACGCAGGCAGAAGGCAGGCAACCGTTCCCCGGAACAACAACACGACACAAGGTGCCTGTGCAAATGTTATGTCTTCCCGAGTCTGGCAGTATTTTAAGTTGGCTCCAGATGACTGTAAAAAGGCCATTTGCAACACCTGCCATGCCAGCATCAGCAGGGGTACGAAAAGTAGCAGCCTGACCACCACCAGCATGATCAGGCACATGTCAGCCAAGCACCCGACTTTGTGGGAAGTACAACAGAGTCGAGGAGTGGTGCTTGCTGATGTCACTGCTACGTCTTCGCTTGTTGTGCGTGCGAGCCAATCCCCTGTCCATGCTGGCCGCGAACAAGCCTCCGGCCCTGCACCTGAAGTTGCCCACGCACAAATTACACCACCATCAAGCACGTCCTTGTCCCAGCGCAGCGTTCAATTATCCATTCAGCAAACATTTGAACGCAGGCGCAAATACGCTGCCAACGCCCACATGCCACAGTCCTGAATGATCACATTTCGCGACTCATAGCGCTACAAATGTTGCCTTTCCGGCTGGTGGAGACGGAAGCATTCCGTGACCTGATGGCGGCTGCTGTCCCATGTTACTCGGTCCCCAGCCGCCACTATTTCTCCAGATGTGCCGTCCCCGCTTTGCATAACCACGTGTCTAACAGCATCACACGTGCCCTCAACAACGCTGTTTCAGCCAAAGTCCACCTAATAATAATAATAATAATACAGCTTTATTTATATAGCGACAACATATTACGCAGCGCTTTACAATGTAGGGTTAGAGTACAGAAAATATAATACAGTAAGTAATTACAGTAGAGAACAAATACAGTACAATAATTGGATACAAAACAATAGGCATAGAATCAATGTAAACAAGAAAATACAAAAAATAAAGCAAGAAATGAAGGTGACCCTGCTCAAAAGAGCTTACAATCTACTACAAGATAGGGGTTGCACAAGGTACAGGGGCTTATTGCACTGATGGTCCAGGCATCTTGAGGAAATGGGGCATAGAACTAAGCTTACATGGATGGTCATTATACAGTCTGTGTCGACCTTTTTGGTTTGGTGGAGTTTGTAGAAGAGTGATGTCAAGAGGGATAGGCCATTCACTATCTACAGTACAAAGGACTTCTATTAGGGAGTATGATAGGCCGCCTTAAAAAGATGCGTTTTTAGGGATCGTCTGAAGCCATGCAAGTTGTGGATAGTCCTGATTTCTTGGGGTAAAGCATTCCAGAGGTTTGGTGCAGCTCTGGAGAAGTCTTGGAGCCGGGAGTGGGAGGATCGGATTATTACAGATGTCAGTCGAAGGTCATTTGAGGAACGTAGAGCGCGAGTGGGGTGATAGACAGAGATGAGGGAGGAGAGGTAGGGGGGTGCTGCACTGTGAAGAGCTTTGTGGGTGAGAAGAAGCAATTTGATTTTGATCCTGTAGTATACGGGCAGCCAGTGCAATGACTGGCACAGAGCAGAGGCATCTGAGTAACGATTGGCCAGATGGGTGATCCTGGCTGCTGCATTAAGGATGGACTGGAGAGGAGAAACTCTGGTGAGGGGGAGGCCACTTAATAGAGAATTGCAATAGTCAAGGCGGAAATGGATTAGGGCCACGGTCAGGGTTTTTGTTGTTTACAGGGTGAGAAAGGGACGGACTCTGGAGATATTCTTCAGGTGTAGCGACATGAGCGGACGAGACATTGTGTGTGGGAGGAGAAGGAGAGATCGGTGTCAAACATAACACCCAGACAACGAGCCTGCTGCCTAGGCGTTATCGTGGTGCCACAAACTGAGAGAGAGATGTCCGATTTAGGGAGGTTAGTGGATGGGGGGGAGCAGAAGAAGTTCAGTTTTGGAAAGGTTTAGTTTCAAATAGAGAGTGGACATGATATTGGAAACTGCAGCTAGCCAGTCATTGCTGTTCTTTAATACCGCAGGGGTAAGGTCAGGGGCTGAAGTGTATAACCACAGACACGTGGACAAGTGCTTGTGGGCAAGTCCGCTACATCTCCTTGACAAAACACTGGGTTAATATTGTGGAGGCTGTGACACAGTATGAGCGAGGGACGGAACACGTCCTTCCAAAAGCAAGGATAGCAGGCCCTACCTCTGTCAGGGTTTTACCGACACTCTACAGCTCCGGAATGTCATGCTCTTCAGCCTCCTCCTACTCCTCCTGCGCATCCTCATCCACTGTACCCTCCACACCAGTCCCAAGCTGGAAGCACTGCAGCACTGCCTCTGCGAAGCGGCAACAGGCTGTGCTGAAGTTAGTCTGCATAGGTGACAAACCCCACAATGCAGAAGAGGTGTGGACAGCTCTGAAACAGCAGGCAGATCACTGTGTCACACCTGTGAACCTAAAGCCAGGAAAGGTCGTGTGTAACAATGGCCGGAACCTGGTGGCAGCTTTGAGGCGAGGCCAGCTGACGCATGTTCCATGCGTGGCCCACACGCTCAACCTGGTGGTTCAGAGGTTTCTAAAGTCATACCCAGAGCTGTCTGAACTGCTGGTAAAAGTTTGCCGTCTGTCTGCACATTTCCGCAAGTCACCTGCTGCTTCAGCCGGCCTTGGCGGATTTCAGCGCCGTTAGCGTCTTACGGCACACAGACTGGTGTGTGATGTCCCCACGCATTGGAATTCAATTCTGCACATGATGGTCAGGATATGTGAGCAGAAGAGGGCAGTTGTTGACTACCTGCATCACCGTCAGCCGTCGGGAAATGGTTCAAACTCCACACATAACACCTGAGGAGTGGAGATGGATGTCCGACCTATGTACCGTACTCCAAAACTTTGAGGACTCCACCAAGATGGTGAGCGGCGAGGACTCCATTATTAGCATCACCATACCACTACTCTGCCTTCTAAAACGATCTCTGCTGAAAAACAAAGAGGATGCATTGCAGGCCGAGCTCGATGACTTGGAGCAAGAAACAGTAGTGGGTGTGGGTGAAAACACACAGTCCAGCCTCATCTCATCACAACGTGCAGTGAAGGACTATGACGAGGAGGAGGAGGATGAAGACATGGAGCAACTCTGGCCAAATTGAGGATATGACATGCACACCAGTCATACCCTCGATTCAGCGTGGCTGGCCAGAGGACAGGGGAGATGAGGAGGAGGAGAAGGACAGCATGTTCAGTCATCGTGTTGGTCTGGATACTGAAGTGATGGCTGTTAAGAGTCTGGTGCACATGGCTGACTTTATGGTAAGCTGCCTGGCTCGTGACCCTCGCATTCAGAACATCTTGGCCGACAATCTGTACTGGTTGGCAACACTGTTAGACCCACGCTACAAGGAGAACTTTATGTCTGTCATTCATGAGGCGGAGAGGTCAGGCAAAATGCAGCAGTTCCAGAAGGCCATAGTCACGGAAGTAGGCAAATCATTCCCCTCACAAAACGCTAGCGGCATAGGTCAGGAATCGGTGGACAACCAAGGCGTACGGCCGAGAGGGGCACAAGTCCAATCCGCCACAGGTAGGGGAAGAGTCTTTATGAGGTGGGACAGTTTTCTCAGCCCCTCACGTGCCACCGCCCCTGAGGTGCGGGGTAGTGCCACAAGAAATGCTAAGTTTGGCCAGATGCTGAAGGAGTACCTTGCCGATCGAACAACTGTACTGCGAGATTCCTCTGTGCCTTACAATTATTGGGTCTCCAAGCTGGACACGTAGCATGAATTGACTGTCTACGCCTTGGAAGTCCTGGCCTGCCCTGCCGCTAGCGTTTTGTCAGAGCGTTTTTTCAGTGGCGCAGGTGGAATCATTACTGATAAACGCACTCGCCTCTCAACTGAAAATGCTGAGAGGCTGACTCAGATCAAGATGAACAAGGGTTGGATTGGGCCAGACTTCACCACACCACCAACAAATGACAACTGAATTTAAATTTTGTAATGGGAATTTGCCATGTACCTCCACTGACCCATGGGTACACACTTCTGGACTTCCGAGTGTCCAAGTGTGGGATCAGTAATGTGCGTGGACGTGTACTCGGCCTGTTGGTAGGAAGGAGGATCAGGTTGGGAAATGTGCGGTGCAGTATCACGACTACTGACACTTGACCGTGTGGAAGACAGGGTGTTTGTGGAGGTGCCAATCAGACTTGAAGCATTATCCGCTATCCAAGTAACAAGCTATTGACACTGGTGTTGGTTCAAGATCGGTGTACTGCAGCGGGCACCAACAATTTGGGACAGGACGTGTGAGCGAGTAGATGTGCCACTTTCTTGTTGCGAAATTAGTGCTTGCACACGACCTCGGCCTCTGCCTTCACCACAATCACGTTCACCTCCTTGTTCCTTGCCAACGCCTTTGCACATTTTGCTTGTATACAGCGACAACAGTCACAGTTGAGGATTTTAGTCCCTAACCTGTATTAAGGTACTACGTACACCTGTCTGGTGACTGTAATGGTTTCAGGAGAGGATTTTAGTCCCTAACCTCTATCAAGGTATGACGTACAACAATCTGGTGACTGTAATGCTTTCAGGAGAGGATTTTAGTCCCTAACCTGTATCAAGGTATGACGTACACCAGTCTGGTGCCTGTAATGCTTTCAGGAGAGGATTTTAGTCCCTCACCTGTATCAAGGTATGACGTACAACTGTCTGGTGACTGTAATGCTTTCAGGAGAGGATTTTAGTCCCTAACCTGTATCAAGGCATGACGTACACCAGTCTGGTGACTGTTGAGATCACAAGAGAGTAGGATTTTAGTTCCCTAACCTGTATCAAGGCATGACGTACACCAGTCTGGTGACTGTTGAGATCACAAGAGATTAGGATTTTAGTTCCCTAACCTGTATCAAGGTATGACGTACACCAGTCTGGTGACTGTTGAGATCACAAGAGATTAGGATTTTAGTTCCCTAACCTGTATCAAGGTATGACGTACACCAGTCTGGTGACTGTAATCTTCAAGAGATTGGATTTTAGTTCCCTAACCTGTATCAAGGTATGACGTACACCAGTCTGGTGACTGTTGAGATCACAAGAGATTAGGATTTTAGTTCCCTAACCTGTATCAAGGTATGACGTACACCAGTCTGGTGACTGTTAGATCACAAGAGATTAGGATTTTAGTTCCCTAACCTGTATCAAGGTATGACGTACACCAGTCTGGTGACTGTTGAGATCACAAGAGATTAGGATTTTAGTTCCCTAACCTGTATCAAGGTATGACGTACACCAGTCTGGTGACTGTAAATGTTCAAGGATAGGATTTTAGTCCCTAACCTGTATCAAGGTAGACGTACACCAGTCTGGTGACTGTAATCTGTCAGGAGAGGATTTTAGTCCCAACCTGTATCAAGGTAAAACGTACACCAGTCTGGTGACTGTGAATCACAGGATTAGGATTTTAGTTCCCTAACCTGTATCAAGGTATGACGTACACCAGTCTGGTGACTGTTGAGATCACAAGAGATTAGGATTTTAGTTCCCTAACCTGTATCAAGGTATGACGTACACCAGTCTGGTGACTGTTGATGATCACAAGAGATGGATTTTAGTTCCCTAACCTGTATAAGGTATGACGTACACCAGTCTGGTGACTGTAATGTTGTTCAGGATGAGGATTTTAGTCCCTAACCTGTATCAAGGTATGACGTACAACAGTCTGTGACTGAATGTTTCAGGAGAGGATTTTAGTCCCTACCTGTATCAAGGTAAGTACTACACAGTCTGGTGACTGTAATGCTTCAGGAGAGGATTTAGTCCCTAACCTGTATCAAGGTATATGTACACCAGTCTGGTGACTGTAATCACAGGAGAGGATTTTAGTCCCTAACCTGTATCAAGGCATGACGTACACCAGTCTGGTGACTGTTGAGATCACAAGAGATTAGGATTTTTAGTTCCCTAACCTGTATCAAGGTATGACGTACACCAGTCTGGTGACTGTTGAGATCACAAGAGATTAGGATTTTAGTTCCCTAACCTGTATCAAGGTATGACGTACACCAGTCTGGTGACTGTAATCGGTCAGGAGAGGATTTTAGTCCCTAACCTGTATTAAGGTAGTACGTACACCAGTCTGGTGACTGTAATCTTTCAGAGGATTTTAGTTCCTAACCTGTATCAAGGTATGACGTACACCAGTCTGGTGACTGTTGAGATCACAAGAGATTAGGATTTTAGTTCCCTAACCTGTATCAAGGTATGACGTACACCAGTCTGGTGACTGTTGAGATCACAAGAGATTAGGATTTTAGTTCCCTAACCTGTATCAAGGTATGACGTACACCAGTCTGGTGACTGTTAATCACAAGAGATTAGGATTTTAGTTCCCTAACCTGTATCAAGGTATGACGTACACCAGTCTGGTGACTGTAATGGTTCAGGAGAGGATTTTAGTCCCTAACCTGTATCAAGGTATACGTACACCAGTCTGGTGACTGTAATGTTCAGGAGAGGATTTTAGTCCCTAACCTGTATCAAGGTATGACGTACACCAGTCTGGTGACTGTTGGATCAGAGATAGGATTTTAGTCCCTAACCTGTATCAAGGTATGACGTACACCAGTCTGGTGACTGTTGAGATCACAAGAGATTAGGATTTTAGTTCCCTAACCTGTATCAAGGATGACGTACACCAGTCTGGTGACTGTTGGTGATCAAGAGATTGATTTAGTTCCCTAACCTGTATCAAGGTATGACGTACACAGTCTGGTGACTGTTGAGATTCAAGAGATAGGATTTTAGTTCCCTAACCTGTATCAAGGTTGACGTACAACCAGTCTGGTGACTGTAATCGTGTCAGGAAAAGGATTTTAGTCCCTAACCTGTATAAGGTAGAAGTACAACAGTCTGGTGACTGTACAGAAGCATACAAAAAACCAGTGTGTGTTAGCACAAGAATTAGATTATTCCCTAACTACAAGATGCGTACACATCTGGTGACTGTATCCAGAATAGATTAGTTCCCTACCTGTATCAAGGTAACGTAACCGCGGTGCTGTAATGTGTCGAAGATTTAGTCCTAACCTGTATTAAGGTAGTACGTACACATCTGTGATGTAATATTTCAGGAAGGATTTTCAACCTTACAGGTAACGACATTGTGCGTGATCACAGAGATAGGTTAGTTCCCTAACTTACAAGGACGACATCGTGATTGATACAGAGTTAGATTTTATCCTAACCTATCAAGTAGACACACCGTTGGTGCTGTAGTCAGAGGGATTAGTCCCTACCGTTTAAGGTATACGACACATCGTGACTGTATGTCAGAGATTTAGTCCTACTTATAGTAGACGTACACTCTGAACTGATTTAGAGGATTAGTCCCACTGACAAGTATAGTACAATCTGGACTGTAATCAGGAGGATTTTAGTCCTACCTGACAGGTAGAGTACACAGTTACTGTGAGATACAAAGATTAGGATTAGTTCCTAACCGTATAAGAGACTAACATTGGTGACTGTGAGTCACAGAAGGATTAGTCCTACGTAAGGTAGATACGTCGGTGCTGTGATCAGGTAGATTTTTCCCTAACTTACAAGGTATGACACAGTTGTGCTGTAATGTCAGAGATTTTAGTCCACCTATTAAGTATACACAGCTGGTGACTGAAGGAAGGATTTAGTCCTAACCGTATCAAGGATGACGTACACCAGTCTGGTGACTGTTGAGATCACAAGAGATTAGGATTTTAGTTCCCTAACTGTATCAAGTAGACGTACACAGTTGTGACTGTTAATCACAAGAATAGGATTTAGTTCCCTAACCTGTATCAAGGTATGACGTACACCAGTTGGTGATGTAATCACAAGGATTAGGATTTGTTCCTAACCTGTATCAAGTATGACGACACCATCTGGTGCTGTTGTCAGAGAGGATTTTAGTCCCTAACCTGTATAAGTAGACGTACACCAGTCTGGTGACTGTAATCCTGAGATATTTAGTCCCTAACTGTATCAAGGTATGACGAACCAGTCTGGTGATGTTGTCAGAGAGATTTTATCCTAACCTGTATAAGGTAGACGTACACCATCTGGTGACTGTTGTCAGAGAGGATTAGTCCCTAACCTGTATCAAGGTGACGTAACCAGTTGGTGACTGTTGGTCAAGAGGATTTTAGTCCTAACCTGTATAAGGTATGATACACAGTCTGGTGACTGTTGGTTCAGGAGATTTTATCCCTAACTTATCAAGTTGAGTACACAGTCTGGTGACTGTTGTCAGGAAGGATTTAGTCCCTACCTGTATAGGTATAGTACACATCTGGTGACTGTAATCCAGAGAGGTTTTAGTCCCTAACTTATCAAGGTATGAGTACACATTGGTGACTGTTGATCACAAGAGATTAGATTTTAGTTCCCTAACCTGTATCAAGGATGACGACACAGTCTGGTGTTGAGATCACAGAGATAGATTTAGTTCCCTAACCTGTTCAAGGTATGACGTACACCATCTGGTGACTGTATGTGTCAGGAGAGGATTAGTCCTAACCTGTATTAAGGTAGTACGTACACCATCTGGTGACTGAACTTTCAGAGAGGATTTATCCACGTATCAAGCATAAGTACACCATGTGCTGTTGAATCAAAGGATTAGATTTAGTCAACCTGTATCAAGTATGACGTACACCACCTGGTGATGTAGATACAAGATTAGGATTTTAGTTCCCTAACCTGTTATCAACTGTATGACGTACACCAGTCTGGTGACTGTAATGGTGTCAAGAGAGGATTTTAGTCCCTAACCTGTATTAAGGTAGTACGTACACCAGTCTGGTGACTGTAATGCTTTCAGGAGAGGATTTTAGTCCCTAACCTGTATCAAGGTATGACGTACAACAGTCTGGAGACTTGAATTGTTTAGGAGAGGATTTTAGTCCCTCACCTGTATCAAGGTATGACGTACAACAGTCTGGTGACTGTAATGCTTTCAGGAGAGGATTTTAGTCCCTAACCTGTATCAAGGTATGATGTACACCAGTCTGGTGACTGTTGAGATCACAAGAGATTAGGATTTTAGTTCCCTAACCTGTATCAAGGCATGACGTACACCAGTCTGGTGACTGTTGAGATCACAAGAGATTAGGATTTTAGTTCCCTAACCTGTATCAAGGTATGACGTACACCAGTCTGGTGACTGTTGAGATCACAAGAGATTAGGATTTTAGTTCCCTAACCTGTATCAAGGTATGACGTACACCAGTCTGGTGACTGTAATCGTGTCAGGAGAGGATTTTAGTCCCTAACCTGTATTAAGGTAGTACGTACACCAGTCTGGTGACTGTAATGCTTTCAGGAGAGGATTTTAGTTCCTAACCTGTATCAAGGCATGACGTACACCAGTCTGGTGACTGTTGAGATCACAAGAGATTAGGATTTTAGTTCCCTAACCTGTATCAAGGTATGACGTACACCAGTCTGGTGACTGTTGAGATCACAAGAGATTAGGATTTTAGTTCCCTAACCTGTATCAAGGTATGACGTACACCAGTCTGGTGACTGTTCAAATCACAAGAGATTAGGATTTTAGTTCCCTAACCTGTATCAAGGTATGACGTACACCAGTCTGGTGACTGTAATGGTGTCAGGAGAGGATTTTAGTCCCTAACCTGTATTAAGGTAGTACGTACACCAGTCTGGTGACTGTAATGCTTTCAGGAGAGGATTTTAGTCCCTAACCTGTATCAAGGTATGACGTACACCAGTCTGGTGACTGTTGAGATCACAAGAGATTAGGATTTTAGTTCCCTAACCTGTATCAAGGTATGACGTACACCAGTCTGGTGACTGTTGAGATCACAAGAGATTAGGATTTTAGTTCCCTAACCTGTATCAAGGTATGACGTACACCAGTCTGGTGACTGTAATGGTGTCAGGAGAGGATTTTAGTCCCAAAGTATGAAGGTAGTAAGTACAACAGTCTGGTGACTGTAATGGTTTCAGGAGAGGATTTTAGTCCCTAACCTCTATCAACGTTGTAAGTACAACAGTCTGGTGACTGTAATGGTGTCAGGAGAGGATTTTAGTCCCTAACCTGTATCAAGGTAGTAAGTACAACAGTCTGGTGACTGTAATGGTGTCAGGAGAGGATTTTAGTCCCTAACCTGTATCAAGGTAGTAAGTACAACAGTATGGTGACTGTAATGGTTTCAGGAGAGGATTTTAGTCCCTAACCTGTATCAAGGAAGTAAGTACAACAGTCTGGTGACTGTAATGGTGTCAGGAGAGGATTTTAGTCCCTAACCTGTATTAAGGTAGTAAGTTCAACAGTCTGGTGACTCTAATGGTCACAGAAAAGCTTGGATTCCGATCTGTATCACCCTGCCTATATCCTCCTAGATTAGTCCTGAGAAGGACTGTTCTGGTCACTGGAAAGCTTGGACTCCGATCTGGATCACCCTGCCTATATCCTCCTAGATTAGTCCTGAGAAGGACTGTTGTGGTCAGCAGCAGTTTGCAGCCCTGCTCCGGATCTACCTATAAGGGCCGCAAATCTGTCCCTAAGCAGCAGCAGACACTCTCCCTACACTGACTGTCTGGATGGCTGTGTGCCGAGCACAGCTCGCAGGGAGTTATAAAGGCTCGGTCACGCTGTGCAGGGCGGCCAATCACTGCTATGCCACAACTAACAGGGCTGTGGCATTGCAGTGGTCTGCCAGCCAATCCCTGCACGTGGGCTGGCTCTCAAAAGAGCGCCAACATGCAGAGATGACGACCACGAGCACAGCACGAGTATCGCGAGATTACTCGGTGCTCGCCGAGTAGCCCGAGTACAGTGATACTCGTGCGAGTACCGAGTAGTGGTGAGCATGCTCGCTCATCACTAGTTAACATTCATATTCCCACCCTGCTTCATATTATCTTCATTATTATTGTGATCTGGCAGTTTGGATTAATAGTTATGGTTTCCCACAAAATAGTCTTTCTTTTTGGTAGCTGTAGTATACGGTGGTATTCTAATTTGGATGGATTCTTCCGCAGAAATCCTTTGCTGTGGAGTAGAAATCTACCCCTGTTTTTCCTTCTTCTCTTTATGATGTGGTCAATAGCAGAATTTTGTATTTTTTTTTTTGTCTATATTGGATACATCTTGATATGTGGCTGAAGAGCGTAATTACCGGGACTATGGATGTTCTTGGCTCTCTTGGCTCTTAGGTGGAATTTATAATGGTTTGAGGCCACTATCGGCCTATTTCTTTGAGGTTACTATCAGTAATGTTTTTTCTCTCCGAATTGGATATAATAAATCATGTGAGTATAGAGCGTATTCTCCAGGAAAATTGATACAGGTGTATACGGTCCTTATACTTGAGGATTTTTTTTTTTATTTTATTTTGGTTGCACTTATTATTGGCTTTTTCATGATTTGTAACTACATGGAAGATAAAATAGGAATGAAAAAATAATTTTTCACTTTTTTCTCTTATGAGTTCTTACCTTTTTCTTTTTTTTTTTTTTTTTTATTAATGAGATCTTATTTTTTTCGGGTATCTAATAATTGTTCTATACACATTCAAGTGGATTTCTTGGAGTGGGGTTATAAATGATTAATTTTTACACAATATTTAGGGTATTCAAATTAATAAATACGGTAGTTTGGAATAATACATTAGCATATTTTTCACACATATATCAAAGGAGCACATTTCATTATAGTTATTGGGGGTAATCATTTTATTCGGGGGATACAAGAATGAGTTGCTACTAACTAATTCATAAAAGACACGCTAGATAGCTTTATGGTAGAAAAGGTGAGGTGATTCTCAGGAAATGAGACATACTGAGTTCAATTCTGATGGTAGTCTGTATATAATTAATGAGAATGCATAGGGATGATTATGTTTTACTAGATGGTGGCCCGATTCTAACGCATGGGGTATTCTAGAATATATGTATATGGCTGAAGAACAGCACACTATGACTGACAGCCTTATAGACAGGAGTGAACTTCGTCACACTGACTGACAGCCTTGTAGAAAGGAGTGAATGACGTCACACTGACTGACATACCTAGTAGACAGGAGTAAAGTTTGTCATACTATGACTGACAGCCTTGTAGACAGGAGTGAAGGACTTCACACTGACTGACATACCTTGTAGACAGGAGTGAACTGCGTCAGACTGACTGACAGACCTTGTAGACAGGAGTAAAGTTCGTCACATTATGACTGACAGCCTTGTAGATAGGACTGAAGGACGTCACACTGACTGACATATCTTCTAGACAGGAGTGAAGGACGTCACACTGACTGACAGCCTTGTAGACAGGAGTGAAGGACATCACACTGACTGACAGCCTTGTAGACAGGAATAAACTGCATCACACTATGACTGACAGCCTTGTAGACAGGAGTGAAGGACGTCACACTGACTGACAACCTTGTAGACGGGAGTGAAGGACATCACACTGACTGACAGCCTTGTATACAGGAGTGAAGGACGTCACACTGACTGACAGACCTTGTATACAGGAGTAAACTGCGTCACACTAACTGACAGACCTTGTAGACAGGAGTAAACTGCGTCACACTAACTGACAGACCTTGTAGAAAGGAGTAAACTGCGTCACACTGGCTGACAGACCTTGTAAACAGGAGTGAACTGGGTTACACTAAGAGCGGCACTTCAAATTGCGCGCCAATATCGCAATTTGAATACCGCGACGCTCATTGGTGGCTGCGGCTGGTGGCAACCAATGAGAGACTTGGCGTGCGGTTTGAATGCCGTGTCTCTGATTGGTCGGCGTGGCTGGCGGCGACCAATGAGAGCTCGCGGCATTCAAATCTCGCACCGCAATCTCTCATTGGTCGCCACCAGCCGCGACGACCGATCAGAGACGCGGCATTCAAACCGCGCGCCAAGTCTCTCAATGGTCGCCACTTCTGGCGGCTACCAATCAGAGATGCGGCGTGCGGCTTGGAACGCGATTTGAATGGCGCGCGGTTTTCAAACACGTGCCGCATCTCTGATTGGATGCCGCCAGCCGTGGCAACCAATCAGAGGCTTGGCGCGCGGTTTGAAAGCCGCGTCTCTGATTAGTCGCTGCCAGCCACGAAGACCAATCAGAGACACGGCATTCAAACCGCGCGCCAAGTCTCTGATTTGTCGCTACGGCTGGTGGCGACCAGAGCTGCGGCGCGTGTTTGGAAACCACGCGCCATTCAAATCGCGCGCCAAGCCGCACGCCGCACCTCTGATTGGTCGACGCCAGCCTAGGCAACCAATCAGAGACTTGGTGCGTGGTTTGAATGCCACGTGCCTGATTGGTCGCCGCCAGCTGTGAAGACAAGACCAATCAGAGATGCGGCATTCAAACTGCGCACCAAGTCTCTGATTGGTCGCTGGTCATCTCCTGGCTGACTCACCGTGGACCTCACAGCGCAGTAGCTGAGCTGCGGTCACTGATCTCCCGACGATATCCGCGGCTCATCTACTGTGCCCCGAGGTCCACGGCAAGCCAGCCGGGAAATGACCGGCTGACACCGGTCATCTCCCGGCTGGCTCGCGTGCGCTGTGGCCACCGTTGGGACATGAGCGACTAACATCGATGATCTCCTGATGATGGGTGCAGCTGGATGCGTATATCCCGGCGATAGCGGCGTCAATGCGCCCCTGTCGCCGGGTTTCAGCTTGGCGCAAATTTTGAACGCGAGCTGCTGTTTGGCATACTCTCTTCGCTCATTGGTGGCCGCTGCTGGTGGCCACCAATGAGCGCCCTGGTGCTGGCGCGCGATTTCCATGACAGACAGAGAACCTTAGACGATTACATAGTAGATTTTGCTCATTTAGATTTAATAAAGTTTTTTAGGACTTTTTAATGTTTGATATGAAAGTTGTTTTGGAAATATGTTCATGAATAAGTGGAATTTTGTATGTAATGGATTTTTTGTATTGATTTGTATATTTCTGTCACGTTTTATTAAGTACAATATATATGTTTCATCTATGGCAATGGAAAAAAGGGAGCTTTTTTCTGATTGGTGGTGACATGATGATTTTACTCCACCCCAAACTACAAGTTTTTTCTAGGATGTATGGATATAAGGAGTGTTGTAAGTTGGGAAATGATGTACACACACTTAGAATACTGTGTACAATTCTGGTTTCCGGTATGTAAGAAAGACATAGCTGAACTAGAGCGGGTGGAGAGAAGAGCGACCAAGGTTATCAGAGGACTGAGGGGTCTGTAATATCAAGACAGGTTATTAAACTTGGGGTTATTTAGTTTGGAAAAACGAAGGCTTAGGGGTGATCTTATAATAATGTATAAATATATGAGGGGACAGTATAGAGACCTTTCTAATGATCTCTTTACTCTTAGGCCTGAGACTGGGACAAGGGGGCATCCTCTACATCTGGAGGAAAGAAGGTTTAATCATAATCACAGACGTGGATTCTTTACTGTAAGAGCAGTGAGACTATGGAACTCTCTGCCACATGATGTTGTAATGAATGAGTCACTACTAAAATTTAAGAAGGGCCTGGATGCCTTTCTTGAAATATAATATTACCGGTTATATATACTAGATTCTTGGATAGGGCGTTGATCCAGGGAATTAGTCGGATTGCCGTATGTGGAGTCAGGAAGGAATTTTTTTCCCCAATGTGGAGCTTAGTGTTGTCACATTGTTTTTTTTTTTTTTTGCCTTCCTCTGGATCAACCTGTTAGGCTATGGGTTGAACTAGATGGGTTAAGGGTATGTGCCCACATAGAGGTTTAGTGACGTTCAAACCGTCAGTAGACCGGTGGAAATTTTCAGGAGCCTAGAGTTCTGAGCTCTGAAGTTTC